>JACYFF010003369.1:36798691-36825455 GCA_017589665.1 Selenicereus undatus
TGAGTTGGCATGTGATGTAACCCCTTCAATGGGGCCCCAAACTGCAAAGTGAGTTTATGCATAATGCTATGGTTCCCAATTCTCAACCTGGGATGTTTCCCGGAAACAATTCCCAACCGATCTCTCACCCTTCAAACTCCTTTAAGAGACCGGCTTTTTTAGGTGTGCATAATGCACCTAGACCTCCACCCCCCATAGCTCAAATTCAACCTCCTCCTGGTTATACTGATATTGATAAATTGGAGAGGAGAATTGTTAAGTCAAAAATCATGCATTGTTTTAATAATTATTTCGATTATATTATATATTTTTTTGTCTAATTTACTTTATTTTATATATTTTTCAGGTTAAACATTAATAAAATAAAGAGGAGAAGAGAAGATGTCGAAGTTCGAGTTTTACACGCTTGGCTATCAAGTCGGTCCAAAAATAATAATTTATGAAAAATATTATTTCCATAATGATTTACACTATAACAAAAATAGCTTCTTGCAACGCTGAAATCTATTTCAATAGGCATTTAAATTGTTGCAAAAGGTCTAGGGCAACAGTTTTTCCACCGTTGCTTTTAGTGGGCGTTGCATTAGAGTTTATGCAACAATTTTGATATCTACGGCAACATGTTTACAAATCATTGCAATAAGGTGCAAGAACTATTGCATTAGCTTGGTCAAATGCAATGGTTTTACAGGAATGCTAATGCAACAACCCCACTATCTCTTGCAACGATTTTAACTCGTGTAAAAGCAAACTAGTGGTTAAATAATGGCAACTCCATTAATACTTCAAAATATGTTACCATTTAACATTCATCAAGGGTTTATCATACACAATCTGGCACTCCAATTTTTCTGTAGCTCTAATGGAATTACACGGTTCAATAGTGTATAAATTTATTTACAAATTGATAGTAAAATTATTTACCATACATATACAAATCCCTCAAATTCACGTTACACATATCAAAATACAATTAATATTTTCCAAATGACATTACAAAGGCCTAAAAGCAAGGAAAATAAAAATAAAAAACAAAGAAAAGGCCTTCCATATCGTCTTGTATGAATATCTCTCTTCTGGAGGTGTGCACGTCCGAAATATCCACCCAATGCATGTAACTGTTAATTAACACACAAGAAACAATAAAAAGGTTAGACATGTGGACATTATGTGGAATCTTAAATGAACATGATTCCTTATAGGCTAAAAAACATAATCCCTTAGGCATTAAATCTAGCAATTACTAATATTGAATCTCTAGACTTCCATGCTTTCCGTCTAATTAGCATTCTATTCTCTGAGAAGAAAAATATGAGGAATTTCTCTTGGATAATGAGGGGTAAGAATTTACCAAAACAAAGAGGGATTTCTATTTGATAATGAGAGGCAAGAATTAACCAAAACAATCTAGAAAAGCCCAAAGAATATAAAAGATCTTCAGGATAAGATATATGTATCTCCTCAATGGGCAAGCAGAAAACTACAAAGCGTTCATATGAACAATAAACACCTTGACGGGAGCAAAGATCTTAAGGAGTCCATGGCCACATACAAGCTATAGGACAAAGGGAATAAATGAATAATGGAATCAGAAGCAAATCACGCATGATTTTCTTATATAAGTAAATCACAAAAGAGGGAGAAAAGTTAATGCCTTCGTTCTATTATCCTTAGTTAGAGATAACTCTACTGTAAGTGTTACTCACTCCAAAGTTCTCCAAAGGAAAGGACTTCAAGTCCAGCTACTAGCCAGTAACCATATGAAATCAATAGCAACACCAAACAACCACCAAATCAGCTTCCCTTAGCAACCAAAATCAAGTACCCTTAGCAACCAAGCACAAGCAGATAATGGTAATTGCCTTAACTAATGGCTGTGTGTGGAGATCATGTTGGCGAAATCAAATTAACCTTTTTCCTCAATATTTCTAATCGATATGTGTTGTAAAAAGACAACTAGTGACCCCAATCATACGATACAACACAAAGAATCCCCCTCAATCAAAGATAGGATTAGACACCATACCAGTAGCTTTTAAACCACAGGATGAGGATTCATCACTTCTTTCTCTCATTCAAAACCATATATATAGAAGGTCAATTTGCATCTTTAAATTTGAGAGTACTTGCAAATTCTTATCAAAGATTCAATCATATTAGCTAGGAGGATTAGTTAGGCAAATAGAAAATTGATTTAGTCACCCTCCTTAGCATTGCTAAATGTATATGCTCTATAATAAACTATCAGATTGGGTGGGGCAGGGTGTCCACAGGAATGACATTATCACCATCGGTATCAATAACACCAACCACTGGATTTACAATTAGACAACAAAGTCACTACAAGTATAGGCGAATGGAAATTTTAGAGTATTTGGAACTAAGCAGCACCTTTACCCACATATATCCTTTCTTTAGCAGGGGTTTTGGCAAGCCTGAAACTGATTGCTACTGTTGGCAATCGAACAATCAGGTTTGCAACCTTAAACCTCAAGCACCAACATTAAGTAGCAGCAAGTATAAATACTGGAAGAGGAAGCTATCATACAAAAAAGAATAAAAAAATAAGACATTGCCAAATGAATCGAGCTCATCGTCTCTATCGACAATAAGAACCCTAGAAATCCTATACATAGCAAAAAAGCTAAAATTTTGCTTAATTAGGACAAAGCTTTTCCAATTCTCTTCTGTTTCAAGCCATTGATTGAAAACAAAGCCATGGATTACCTTCTATTGCAGTCGAACCAAGGTGACGTTCACATCGACATATTGCCGCAGATGAATTGCCGTTCCACTAGCCCTAATTCGCACAAGTTAGATAACAAATTATAAACACTAGGAGAGAGGGATGGGAAAGTGAAAGAATACTAGCAAACGCACAAATTCTTCAAGCAAACCTCTTATTTGAGTGAGAAATCAGGCGTGAAGCACTTGGACAGTATCTAAGTGGTTTTTGGTTTTCATCTCTCAAAGGGAAGAGAGAGAAGCATGGAATTCCAAGGATACGAGAGGTGGAGAGAGAATTTGAGCAAGCAATTTGAACAGGAAGCAAAAGCAATTTAGGGTTGGGTTTTTCTTCTTTGGGGGAAGGGGGGTTTGTCAAAAAGTTGGGCAGCCGCTGGTCTTTCCGACTTCGAAAATTTGCAAAAAGATTATGTTGCCTCTTTTGGTTGTACCTACCTTTTTATGCAACGGTTCAAAATTGTTGCCTAATTTGGCTTTTGCAACTCTTTTTAAGAACTGTTGCAGTAGGCTAGAGTTTTATGCAACACTTGACACAATGGTTGCAAAAACTATCTACTGCAACAATTTATAAATTTGTTGCAACCAAGTTGTTGCCATAGACTCATATTGTTATAGTGTTATTTGGGCTAGGGTTACAAGAGTTGAAGAGAAGCTAGAAGTCTTGGGAGAAAAGGAGTCTAAGAGAAAAAACTCTAGTAGCTAAAACCCTACCTCACCCTCCTCTCCTAATCATCATATAATCACTTCTTCTTCCTCAAAAACTACCAAGCCACGGCTGCATACCTCATCTTCCTCAACCTCCCATCACACCATCACCATTTCCAAAATCTTCATCACCATCTCATCTTCATCAACATTCCACGGCTCCCTCCTCCACCATACTCACCACCTTCACGCCTTCTTCCTCACCATAAATAATCATCACCATCTTCCTCCTTCACGATCACCATCATCACACTTCATCCCATCATCATCCGCACGACTTCACCATACGACACACCATTATAAAAGCCAAGTAGTATAGTCTTATTTCTGTTTTTACTTTATTTTATTTTATTTTTTTGTTTAGATTATTGTTAAACCTGGAAGCTTTGGTTAATTGTTGTGATTTTATTTTTAATATGAGTGAGTAATTCTTTTGTGTTTAGTATTATCTATTTGAATCCATGCTAAATTAATTATTTTAAAGCAAGTTTCATGTTTTATTGTCTAGTTGATTTTTGTTCATGATTCTATAACGATCAGTATTTATCGTTCATGATATTCGTGTTATATTAATTAGAATGCATGCTAGTTAGTTTGATAGAAATTCATATGATAGTTTAAAAGCCTTTAATACGTAAAAGTTATAGTCCTTTAAGCATTAGTATCACCCTAATTAATCATGGATGACTCAAACCCATCTCTTTTAATTAGAGAATCGTTATAGATCTTTATTAAATCAATTTGCTGGTAAGTTGGTTACAAGGCGTGAGATGATGTTTTGCTAATACGTAATGCTCGAATTTGATTAAATTCTTGCGCTGGTGTGAGGGTTATCAAAACTAGTAGGGTTTATATTATGGCATGACCTAAATAAACTATAATTTAAGGAAAAACGGAAAAGAACCGTTGGTGGGTGTCTTCTACAGTTTAACTCATGGATAAAATCGATTTGTGTGTTAATGATAAATATTAATTTGTATGGTGGATATAGATTATGCTAAGTATTTTTCATAAATTTGGTATCTTTGATAATTATTTGTTGCTTCTTAGTTAATTTGTTTAGTTTGTCAATTTTTATTCTTCAATTTATAAGCGTTAATTTAAATTTCGTTTACCCTCCCCAAAGGAGTAATCTATTGGGAGTGTCTTGGTAATATTAGATCAGTTAGATTTTGATTTTTAGAGTGATTATAATTTTCAGATTTAATTTGTATTCTATTTTTCCTTTGAACTACCGGTTTGTTAGAAATTAAGCTAAAAATAGTTTCTTTTGTGTTTTTTATAGTTTTAATCCATCCTAGGGTTTATATAGTGTCCTATTATTCCTATATTTAATTTTGTAATTTTTGGAAATTATTTGATAATTTTGCATAATTATTTCGGGAATTGGATATGTGCAGGTTTTTAATTCAATAAATCTGAAAATTACGTTTTTAATTTTTTTATTTCATGTTTTTAGGTTTTATTAAGTCCAAAAAATTATATCATTAAATTTGGTAAAGTTGTATTTAATTTCGTATTTATATTAGTGCATTTTATTTTTTTTCTAATTTCAGATTTTATTTCCTGTTTCATTTTCTGGAGTTAATTTTTTGTTTTAATTTTTATAAAATTAATTGCTTATAATTATGAACCTTTAAACTTATAAACCTGCATAATATTAATTTATAGTACTGTTTGTAATTTTTAATGTTAATTTTCTACTTGTTATTTTCTGTTTTAATTTTTAGTTGAATATTGTGTTATTATTTCTGTTTTTATTTTTCCAGATTATTTAGGATAGCTATTTACTGTTTTATTTCCAGAATTAAATTTGGAATATTTAGGAGCAATAGTAAGTATTTTTCCAGATTTTTATTTATTAAATTTTATTTATTTTAGAAATACAAACGGAAGAAACAATAGATTAGAGTAGTAAAATCATTGAGAATTAAACTAGCTTTTTGACATAATCTTTACTTGTGGGATCGATCCCTACTTTCCTATGCTATAAATATTATTTATAAAATCGAAGTAGTGGTTTAATTTGTAGCTGTATGATAAGGTCTACAAATTTCGGTGCCGTTGCCGGGGAAAGAAAATAAAATCGTTAGTTTACTTTTATTTAATTTTACTACTTTTATTGTTTTGTTCTAACTCTAATATTTTAATTTTTGTAGATTGCCTATAATGTATGAAATTAAGGAGTGGTAAGGAAATTGGAGAGGACAAGGAGCAAATGTTGGAAGATAAAAACGAAGAAGGTTATCCTAAACCTGTAAGTCTTAAGATTAAAGAGGTAAGAATGTCCACTCTTTGGGAACTTGCTGCCGCTAACCTAGAAACCCAACCTATGTCCATTACTTATGCTGCATTAGATAAACCTCTAAAACTGAACTCTGGATTCATCAATTTGCTACCCAAGTTTCATGGATTAGCTGGAGAGGACCCATACCGTCATATTAGTGAATTCCTTATTACATGCTTTGCTATGGGGCCTGAGGGGATTCCTGAAGACCAAATTAGGTTGAGAGTCTTTCCTTTTTCTTTGCTTGGTAATGCTAAAGATTGGTTGTATTACATGCCTGTTGGATCTTTCTCTACATGGACTGCATTGCATAAATCATTTTTGGAGAAATTTTTTCCAGCATCCTGCATTGGATCTATTAGGAAGGATATATATGGTATCAACCAAATCAATGGGAAAACATTTTGTGAGTATTGGGAAAGATTTAATAAACTGTGTGCTAGTTGTCCCCAACATCAAATAACTGAACAGTTGTTGATTCAATAATTTTATGAAGGGTTGCTTCCTATGGATTGTAATATGGTTGATGCTGCTAGTGGGGCGACTCTAGTTAATAAAACTCCAGCAGAGGCTAGAAATTTATTCAATTTAATGGCCCAAAATACTCAACAGTTTGGTGCTAGGGAGTCACAAATTAAAAGGATTAATGAGATTGGCTCTAGCTCATCTGTAGAGAGTCAGTTATCTCACATTACTGCTATGCTAAATAAGATTTTTACTGAGGGGAGTACAAAAAAGCAGTCATTTGTGGAATTTGTTGTCTAGAGGGGCATCCTACTGATGCATGTTATACACTTCAAGAAGGAAATGTTAATGCTGTCTATTCTAACCAAGGTCAAAGGAGGTATGATCCATATTCTAACACCTATAATGAAGAATGAAGAGACCACCCTAATCTTAGGTATGGCCCTAAAACCAATGCACCTGGTTTTGACCAAACATCTCGTCAACCTTCTAATCAGGATAGGACCAACTTCCTACTAGAACAAGTCCTTAAGAAGATGGATGATAGGTTCCAGAATATGGAGACAACTCTTAAGCAGGTTCAAGAGAGACAAACTGCAATTGATACCATAGTTAGCAACTTGCAGACTCAAATGCAAAATAGGTTACCATCTCAACCTTACCCTAACCCTAAGGAGAATGTTAGTGCCATGACACTTAGGAGTGGAAAAGAGTTAAAAGAACCTAGGAAGAGTAGAGAATTAGAACCTAAGTTAGAGGTCAAAGGGGCTGAACCAGAGTTAGATATAGATTCTAATCTAACTACTAAGGAAATAGGAGAGAAGAAAAGAGAGCCTTTTAAGCCAATTCCACCATTTCTTAGTGGATTTCGAAGCCCCATTTCTAAGGTGATTGAGGCTAACCAAGAGATCTTAGAGAAATTTAGGAAGGTAGAGATCAACATACGTTTCCTTGATGCCATTAAACAGGTGCCTCATTATGCTAAGTTCATGAAAGAATTGTGTACTGCTAAAAGAAAGTTAGCAGGGAATAAAAAGGTAAGTGTAGGGAAAAAAGCGTCTGTAATTTTTCAAAGAAAACTTCCCCCTAAGTGCAAAGGCCTAGGTGTGTTCTCTGTTCCTTGTAAGATAGGAAATCTTTACTTTGATAAGACTATGCTTGACTTGGGTGCTTCCATTAATGTTATGCCTAGGTCTGTTTATGACAAACTGAACTTAGGAGAGTTAAAGAAAACTGGTATAGTGATTCAGCTAGCTAATAGGAGCAGTACATACCCAGATGGAGTTTTAGAGGATGTCTTAGTCCAAGTTAATGAGCTTGTGTTTCTTGTTGATTTTTATGTGATGAACATGGGTAATGCATGTAATGATATTCCCATCTTGCTTGGTAGGCCATTTTTGAAAACAACTAGGACTAAAATTGATGTGCATGAATGAGCATTAACCATGGAATTTGATGGTGAAGTGATAAAATTTAATATTTTTGATCCCATGAAATTTTCTGCTGATGTGAATTACGTGTATGCACTTAATGTTATTGATCAGTTGTCCCAGGATATTTATGACTTGTCTCATGAAAATGAATCATTTACTGTGCTTACTAAGAGTCTTGATCATGCTGAGTTTGAAAAAGTGTCATACCAAGTTAATGATAATCTAGTTGATGTGATAGGGTCTTTATTCCACTTGCAAGAGCATAATGGACCTAACTAGCTTGAATTGCCTGAAAATCATGCTAAATTACTTCCCTCTAGCATTTTACCCCATAAACTGGAATTGAAACCTTTACCTGAGAATTTGAAATATGCTTATTTGGGGGATAATGAGACATTACCTGTCATCATCTCTAATGCACTTACCTTTGACTTAGAGGAAAAACTTATTAAGGTGCTTAGAGAACATAACAAAGCAATAGGGTGGACTTTAGCAGACCTCAAGGGACTTAGCCCTACTTTATGCTCACATAAGATCACTTTAGAGAAAGATGATAAGCCTAAGAGGGATCCTCAGAGGAGACTTAATCCACCTATGATGGAGGTAGTCCAGAAAGAAATTCTTAAGTGGTTAGATGCTGAAGTGATATACCCCATTGCTGATTCTGAGTGGGTTAGTCCTATCCATAACAACAACAACAAACTCCTAGTGTGGGTCCCGCTTTCGCGGGGTCTGGGGAGATTCAGCTGTAGGCAACCTTACCTCTATCGGTATTCCTACCCATAGAGAGGTTGATTCCATACGACCCACAAAACAGTTCTGTGAAAAAAGTTTAAAGAGAAAACGATTGCAAAACCATTTACCGAGGATGAGAAAAGGTTCCAGAAAGCAAATAAAGAGGGAGCGGAGACATACCTCAACAAACTAGGGGCGCGTGATGCTGTTACATCCCAGAAAAGCACGACCTGCAGACAAGCATGATAAAAACCCTACCCAACCCACGCCACCGAAGCTGCTGCCACCTACGGAGCCGGTCCCCTACAATCAGAGACCTTTATCCTATCCTGCCACAGCCTCCTATCCTGAGCCATGTCCTCCGTTAGACCGACAACTCTCAGGTCCTCTCTAACCACTTCTTCTAGGCTCTTCTTCGGTCTACCCCCTCTCTTTCCACCGGGGGGGTCGATCATCTCACACCTTCGCACTGGAGCGGCCACACTTCTCTTCTTTACGTGGCCGAACCATCTAAGCCTCGATTCCCTCATCTTCTCCTCTATGGGGGCCACTCCCGCTAAGCTCTTGATTACTCCATTCCTAATTCTGCCTAATCTCGTAAAACCACACATCCACCTGACCATTCTCATCTCAGCTACCATCAACCTCTGGGCCCACGTCTTTTTTAGAGGCCAACACTCCGATCCATAGAGAACACTCCGATGGGTTAGTCCTATCCATGTGGTTCCTAAAAAGGGGGGAACAACAGTAGTACAAAACAAAGAAGGTGAGTTGATACCTACTAGAGTCCAGAGTGGTTGGAGAGTGTGCATTGACTATAAAAAGCTTAATAAGGCCACCAAGAAGGGCCATTTTCCATTGCCTTTTATGGACCAGATGCTAGAGAGATTAGCTAGGAGGTCACATTATTGCTTTCTAGATGGCTATTCAGTTTATATTAAGGTCCCTATAGCTCTTGCGGATCAGGAAAAAATCACCTTTACCTGCCCTTTTGGCATTTATGCTTTTAAATGTATGCCTTTTGGTCTATGTAATGCACCTCTGACATTTCAAAGATGTATGATGAGTATCTTTTCTGATTTTATCACCAAAATTATAGACGTTTTTATGGATGATTTTACTGTACATGGTGAGTCATTTGATGAGTGCTTACATCATCTTACTCTAGTGCTTAGGCATTGCATTGAGACCAATTTGGTACTTAATTTTGAAAAGTGTCATTTCATGGTGGAGCATGGGGTAGTACTTGGACATGGAGTGTCATCAAGGGGGTTAGAGGTAGATAAAGCTAAAGTTGACATCGTTCAGTCCTAACCTTACCCCAGGTGTGACAAGGATGTGAGATCATTCTTAGGGCATGTGGGTTTGTATAGGAGGTTTATCAAAGATTTTTCTAAGATTGCTTCTCCTTTATGTGCCTTGCTTTCAAAAGATGTTTCATTTGATTTTAATGATGATTGTATGAGGGATTTTGATCAGTTGAAGTTGACATTGACTTCTCCACCTATTGTGCAACCCCCAAATTGGGCCTTATCGTTTGACTTAATGTGTGATGCTAGTGATAAGGCAGTGGGGGCAGTTTTAGGTTAAAGAGTTGGGAAAGTACCTCATGTGATTTACTATGCTTCTAGAACTCTTGACTCTACACAGTGTAACTACACCACTACAGAAAAGGAGAAGTATGCTGTTGTTTTTGCTCTTGAAAAATTCCGTCCACACTTGATGGGTGTGAAAGTTATTGTTTACTTTGATCATTCTGCTCTTAAACATCTGCTAGAAAGGAAATATTCAAAGCCCAGATTGATTAGATGGATGTTACTATTGCAAGAATTTCAATTGAAAATTAAAGATAAACCTGGAGCTAAGAACTTAGTTGCTGATCATCTTAGTAGACTGGAAACAGGGAAAAGTGGTAGTCCTTTTAGTGATTGTTGTCCTAATGAGACTTTGTATGCTGTCAGTGGTAGGTTACCTTGGTACGCTGATATTGAGAACTACTTAGTCACCACAACTTTTCCCATTGACTTGACTAGGGCGGAAAAAGAAAAGATAAGAGCCCAATCCAAATAATATGTTTGGGATGAGCCACACCTATGGAAATTTTGTGGGGATTAGATAATAAGGCCTTGTGTTGATGATAGTGAAATTCATTCCATTCTAACCTTCTGTCATTCTTCAGAAAGTGGGGGACATTTTGGACCCAAAAGAATAGCACGTAAAGTTCTTGAGTTTGGATTTTATTGGCCTACTATTTCTCGTGATGCTTATGGTTTTTGTAAAAGATGTGAAGTATGCCAAAAGACTGGAAATTTATTAAGAAGGAATCAAATGCCCTGATATAATGTTTATGTTTATGAAATTTTTGATGTATGGGTTATTGATTTTATGGGACCCTTTCCCCCTTCTTTTGGGTATACTTACATTCTTGTACTTGTTGACTATGTGTCCAAATGGGTAGAAGTTGTAGCTACTAGAGCTGATGATGCTAAAACTGTGGTGAAACATGTTAAATCTCTCATTCTGCATAGATATGGAGTACCAAGAGCAATAATCAGTGATAGGGGGACTCATTTTTGTAATAGAACTTTAGGTGCCTTGTTAGCCAAATATCATGTGACTCATAAGGTATCTACTAGTTATCCCCCCCAAACAAATGGCCAAGTTGAAATCTCTAATAAAGAAATCAAGGGCATACTTGAAAAAGTAGTTAGGCCAGACAGGAAGGATTGGAGTCTTAGGCTAGATGAGGCTCTTTGGGCTTATAGGACTGCATACAAGACCCCTATTGGTATGTCACCTTATAGGTTAGTCTTTGGGAAGTAATGTCATCTTCCTGTTGAGATAGAACATAAGTCATATTGGGTTGTGAAGGAGTGTAATGTTGACTATGAGTTAGCAGGAAGAGAACATAAATTGCAGTTCCAGGAACTAGAAGAGATTCGTTTGGAAGCCTATGACAATTCAGTCATTTACAAAGGTAAAGCCAAAGCATTTCGTGATGCTAAACTTGTCAGAAAAGAATTTCAGGAAGGTGAGAAAGTGTTATTATTCAATTCAAAACTAAGACACTTTCCCAATAAGTTAAACTCTAAATGGCTAGGACCTCTTATGGTAGTAAAGACTTATCCACATGGTGTTGTTAAGATCAAATTCTTTGCTACTAACAAGATTTTCAAGGTAGGTCACAGGCTAAAGCACTTTTATGAAGGAGATCAGGTATGCTTAGTGGAAGAGATCCAACTAGAGGATCCATGAGCTCATTTTCATCGAGCCAACGACTGTAAACAAAGGCGCTGGTTGGGAGGTAACCCAACGTTTTTTTAAGGAAGTACCAATTTAATTTTGCTTTTATTTTCATTATTTCTATCTTTTTTGCATGCATTAGGGGCTATGCATGAATTAAGTGTGGGGGGATGCATCCTGCATTTAATCCCTGCAGTGTTATTTTTGAAAAAAAAAACACAAAGAAAATTGAGAATTTTTTTTTCCTTATAAATAATGCATGATATGAGTTTATGCTAGGCTTGCTTGCTTAACATGTTTTTGTTTTCTTAGCTATCTATAGTTTATTCTTTTATGAGTGAAGACTTCTGAGCATGCTAGCCGTCTTTCAGATAAGTTTGAGTTGATCATCATATATCTCTTTAATAAGTAACTGTCATGATTATTCATCTTATTTGATCATGTATTATATCCGCTTCAGAGGCCACAAAGTGGCCTAACCCAATTCCTAGACTATTGAATTAGTAGAATAACTCATTAAAATTGAGACTTTTCTTGTCTGTTTATTTTAAAAAAGAAAAAAAAAGTGAAAAAAAGAAAAAGAAAAAAGGTTAGATTACCAACGTAACATGGATAAGAATAGGTGGCTCGACACCTTTTCCCCTTAATTTTAGGTCTCAAGTGAGCCTTATGTATGGAGTAACCCATGATTGGGAGAGTCATGCCCCTTTTTGGGCCGATCAATGACTCGCCCAAAACTAACAGTAAAAAAGAAATAAAGATGAAAATGAATTATTTGCTCCAGCACCTCTATTCGGGTGAGCGTGAGACAGGGAGTGTTTAAATTCTAAGACGCTATATGGGCCTTGAATATGTGCGAAAGTAGAGTTTGAAAAAAAAAAACAGAAGAAGAAGAAGAGAAAAATAAATACAAGGCAAGTTTAGAATCAATTCAATGAGGTATTCTACCTAGTTCAATGGTCTCTATAGCCATACCGCACCCCAATTATTCTATCATAAATTGTCTTTAGACCTCTTGATCGATGTATACATATTTAAAAGAGATGAATGATCATTGTTCTTGTTACTTCACTAAATAGATATTGTGAGGTTGATGAATAAACTCTTTGATGGTAGTTGAATGTATAGTAGTTATTCACTTGTTGGAGGAAGAACTAATTAATTTTCAATAAACTTCTTTTTAAAGCAAGCCAAGGCCTAGTATGAATATTATAGTTATGCATGACTTTATAAGAAAGGAAGAGGGTCAGTTTTTAGGTTGAGTCTAAGATTACTTTGCACGAGGACGTCCAAAATCTAAGTGTGTGGGAATTTGTTAAGTCAAAAATCATGCATTGTTTTAATAATTATTTCGATTATATTTTATATTATTTCGTCTAATTTACCTTATTTTATATATTTTTTAGGTTAAGCATTAATAAAATAAAGAAGAGAAGAGAAGACGTCAAAGTTCAGATTTTACACGCTTGGCTATCAAGTCGGTCCAAAAATAATAATTTATGAAAGATACTATTTCCATAATGATTTATTTGGGCTAGGGTTACAAGAGTTGAAGAGAAGCTAGAAGTCTTGGGAGAGAAGGAGTCTAAGAGAAAAAACCCTAGTAGCTAAAATCCTACCTCACCCTGCTCTCCTCATCATCATATAATCACTTCTTCTTCCTCCTCCAAAACTACCAAGCCACGGCTGCATACCTCATCTTCCTCAACCTCCCATCATGCCATCACCGTCTTCAAAATCTTCATCAACATTCCAAGGCTCCCTCCTGCAAAGATAGCCACGACATCATCATCTTCGGCCCGCCACTAAACACTAATCACACCACGCCACACCCTCATCTCATCACCATACTTGCCACCTTCACGCCTTCTTCCTCACCATAAATAATCATCACCATCTTCCTCCTTCACGATCACCATCATCAAGCTTCATCCCACCATCATCCCCACGGCCTCACCACATGGCACACCATTATAAAAGCCAAGCAGTATAGTCTTATTTATGTTTTTACTTTATTTTATTTTATTTTTTTGTTTAGATTATTGTTAAACCTGGAAGCTTTGGTTAATTGTTGTGATTTTATTTTTAATATGAGTGAGTAATTCGTTTGTGCTTAGTATAATCTATTTGAATCCATGCAAAATTTATTATTTTGAAACAAGTTTCATGCTTTATTATCTAGTTGATTTTTAATCATGATTCTACAGCGATCAATATTTATCGTTCATGATATTCGTGTTATATTAATTAGAATGCATGCTAGTTAATTTAATACGAATTCATATGATAGTTTAAAAGGCTTTAATACGTAAAAGTTATAGTCTTTTAAGCATTAGTATCAGCCTAATTAATCATGGATAGCTTAAACCCATATCTTTTAATTAGAGAATCGTTATAGATCTTTGTTAAATCAATTCGCTAGTAAATTGGTTACAAGGCGTGAGATGATGTTTTGCTAATACGTAATGCTCTAGTTTGATTAAATTCTTGCGCTGGTGTGAGGGTTATCAAAACTAGTAGGGTCTATATTATGGCATGACCTAACTAAACTATAATTTGAGGAAAAACAGGAAATATCCGTTGGTGGATGTCCTTTATAGTTTAACTCATGGATAAAATCGATTTGTGTGTTAATGATAAATATTAATTTGTATGGTGGATATAGATTATGCTAAGTATTTTTCATAAATTTGGTATCTTTGATAATTATTTGTTGCTTTTTTGTTAATTTGTTTAGTTTGTCAATTTTTATTCTTCAATTTATAAGCGTTAATTTAAATTTCGTTTACCCCACCAACGGAGTAATCTTTTGGGAGTGTCTTGGTAATATTAGATCAGTTCGATTTTGATTTTTAGAGTGATTATAATTTTCAGATTTAATCTGTATTCTATTTTTCCTTTTAACTACCAGTTTGTTAGAAATTAAGCTAAAAATAGTTCCTTTTGTGTTTTTTCATGTTTTAGTCCATCCTAGGGTTTATATATTGTCCTATTCTGCCTATTTTTAATTTCGGATTTTTTGGAAATTATTTAATAATTTTTCATAATTATTTCATGAATTGGATATGTGCAGGTTTTTAATTCAATAAATCTGAAAATTACGTTTTTAATTTTTTTATTTCATGTTTTTAGGTTTTATTAATTCCAAAAAATTATATCCTTAAATTTGGGCAATTTTGTAATTTAATTTCGTATTTATATTAGTACAGTTTATTTTTTTTCTATTTTCAGATTTTTTTTTCTGTTTCATTTTCTGGTGTTAATTTTCTGTTTTAATTTTTCAAAAATTAATTACTTGTACTTATGAACTTTTAAACTTATAAAATTGCTGAATATAAATTTAGAGTACTGTTTGTAATTTTTAATATTAATTTTCTGTGTGTTGTTTTCTGTTTTAATTTTTAATTGAATATTGTGTTATTATTTCTGTTTTTATTTTTCTAGAATGTTCAGGATAGCTATTTAATTTTTTATTTCCAGAATTAAATTTAGAATATTTAGGAGCAATAGTAAGTATTTTTTCAGATTTTCATTTATTAAATTTGATTTATTTTAGAAATACAAAGAGAAGAAACAATAAATTAGAGTAGTAAAATCAATGAGAATTAAACTAGCTTTTTGACATAATCTTTCCACATGGGGTCGATCCCTACTTTCCTATGCTATAAATAGTATTTATAAAATCGAAGTAGTAGTTTAATTTGTAGTTCTATGAAAAGCTCTACAAGAATCAATAACAATGTGGCGAGAATGATTAATGCTAACATGGAAAGAATGATGAGAATGATGATCGAACAGTTTTTCTAGTAGCATCATCTTCTAGGGAACCATGTACTTTTTCAAGTCAACCTGAGGTGAACCCTAAGGGTCACACTTCCCCTTCTTCTAGTAACCCTAATGAGCCTGTGAGGAAAGTGAATGCAGTTATATCTTTCCATTCTGGTCGAGAGGTTGATAACCAAGTCAGAAATCCTAATGAACCTTACAAGTACCCTCACCAATTCTTCCAAAATTTTTCTCCCTCTTCTCCTCCAGAGACTGGTTCATCCAGTCAGTTAGGGGATGCTACTAATGGTGTCCCCAATGCTTCAGACAGTCTTTCCTCTCCTAAGTCACCTTCTAAGAAAGAGGAGCTTAAAGAGAAAGACTCCTCTGACTCAGCAAGTTCTTCACTTTCTAGGGATTCTTCCTCCCCTTCTTCTTCTGAGAAAATGCAGATGCCTTTGCCTCCTTTTCCCCATAGGCTAAAGAAGAAAGATCAAGATCATATTGAGAAGATGAGAGAGACTTTCTCTTAAGTAAAGATCAACATTCCATTGCTCGATGCTATTTAGTAGATGCCTCCTTATGCTGGATTCTTAAAGGAGCTAGGTATGACCAAGAGAGCAATTGGTGTACCTAAGAAGGCTTTCTTGACCTCTGGTGCTAATTCTATCATTTCTCAGATCCCGGTGAAGTGTAAGGACCCTAGTTGCCCTACTGTGTCTATAGTCTTACGAGACCAACTCATTCACAGAGCATTGTTTAACCTAGGGGCTAGTATTAACTTGATACCCTTCACTGAGTATGAGATTTTAGAGTTAAGTGAGCTAAAACCTACTAAGATGGTCATTCAATTGGCTGATAGATCGACTAGGGTGCCCAGGGGGATAGTCGAGGATGTGCTGATGAGAGTAGGTGAATTTATTTACCCAATGGACTTTGTTGCGACTGAAACTGAGAAGGTGTCCAACTTAACTAGTCAAGTTCTTGTGATTCTAGGACATCCTTTCTTGGGAACTGCCAATGCCCTCATTAGTTGGAGGAATGGTATAATGAGACTGTCTTTTGGTAGTATGACTGTGGAATTGAGCATCTTTAACATACAAAGACAGCCCTCTGGATTTGATGATATGGAATTTTCTATTGTTAACTGGGTAGGGGATTCTGTATTGGATGATGCTTTTGATGATGTATTTGCTACTTAGTATGAGTCATTTCTTATAAATGATAAGCCTGAATATGATGTGTTTAAGTTTGATCACTTGTGCTCTACTGCTGATTGTTTGATCACTATTGTGTTTGAATATGTTTCCCCTATTGCTGTTGAATTGAAACCCCTTCCTGATTATCTTAAGTATGCATTCCTAGGACCCGATGAATCCTTACCTATCATTATTGCTTCTAATTTGGACCGGGACCAAGAGGATAAACTGATTTCTTTAGTTAGAGAGAACAAGGAAGCTTTAGGATGAGCTTTAGGGGATATTAAGGGTATTAGTCCTTCTATTGTGCAACATAGAATTCATTTAGAGAATAATGCTAAGCCCTACCGTGATCGCCAAAGGCATTTGAATCCCACTTTGCAGGAAGTAGTTAAGAAGGAAGTGTTGAAATGGTTAGACCATGGGATTATTTATCCTATTTCTGATAGTAAGTGGGTTAGCCCTGTTCACGTTGTTCCTAAGAAGACCGGTATTACTGTGATTAGGAATGACAAGAACGAGTTAGTCCCTACTCGAGTTCAATTTGAGTGGTGTGTGTGTATAGATTATAGGAAATTGAATGTTTCCACTAGGAAAGACCATTTTCCCCACTCCTTCTTGGATCAAATGTTAGAGAGCTTGGCTGGACATTCCTTCTAGTGCTTTTTGAATGGATATTTCGGTTATACCCAGATCTCTATTGCTCCTGAGGATCAGGAGAGGACTACTTTCACGTGTCCATTTGGGACATATGCCTTTAGAAGAATGCCGTTTGGACTGTCCAATGGCCCTGCTACCGTTCAAAGATGCATGATTTCTATTTTCTCAGATCTAGTTGAGCAATGTATGAAAATTTTCATGGATGACTCTTCTGTGTTTGGATCTTCTTTTGATAATTGCTTGTCTAATCTGAGAAAGGTGTTGGAAAGGTGTAGGGAGAAAAACTCGACTTTGAACTGGGAGAAATGTCACTTCATGGTTAAAAAGGGTATAGTCTTAGGACACATTATTTCTCAAGATGGAATTGAGGTAGACAAAGCTAAGACTGACCTGATTGTTAATCTTCCCCCTCCCACTTGTGTAAAAGAGGTGTGGTTTGAGCTTTTATCGTCGTTTCATTAAGGACTTTAGTAAGATTGCAAAGCCTTTGCCCAATCTGATAGCTAAGGATGTGCCATTTCATTTCTCTGAAGATTGTCATGAGGCATTTTCTAAGCTTAAGGAGGCCTTAACGTCTATTCCTATTCTTGATCCTCCCATTTGGGGAGAACCATTTGAATTGATGTGTGATGCGTCTGATTATGCTATTGGGGTTGTTTTAGGACAGCGTATTGATAAGAAACCCCATGTTATTCACTATGCTAGTCACACATTGAATGATACCTAGCTGAATTACACTATTACTGAGAAAGAATTTTTGGTAGTGATATTTGGTTTTGAAAAGTTTAGAACCTATCTGATTGGGTCAAATGTGATTGTTTATGCTGACCAGTATGCCCTTAAGCACCTTGTTTCTAAGAATGATGCTAAGCCTAGACTTGTGAGATGGATTTTGCTTTTGCAAGAATTTGACTGTGAAATCAAGGATAAGAAAGGTTCTGAAAACCTTTTAGTTGAACATTTGTCTAGGATCTTCTATGAAAAAGAGAGTGAGTCCAGTGTTTCTGAGTGCTTCCCCGATGAGCAATTGTATGTTGTTCAGCCTAATCCTTGGTATGCTGATATTGTGAACTACTTAGTTGCTGGTAGGATCCCTGAGGGTTGGACTGAGAATGACAGAGATAGATTCTTCCACCTTATGAAATTCTTTGTTTAGGATGACCCTTATTTGTTTAAGTACTGCTCCGACCAAGTCTTTAGGAGGTGCATTCCCGACCATAAGGTGAGAAATTCCCTTTCTTTTTGTCATAACCAGGCATGTTGGGGGCATTTTAGTGGTTGGAAGACAGCAACCAAGGTTCTTCAATGTGGTTTTTACTGGCCTACTTTGTTTAAAGATGTATTTGAGTGCTGCAAGAGTTGCCCTAGATGCCAGCAGTTGGGTAGAATAAGCAGGAGAGATATGATGCCACCGAAGCCCATCATTGTTGTAGAGGTTTTTGATGTCTGGGGTATTGACTTTATGGGACCATTTCCATCTTTCTTTGGGAATGAGTACATTTTGTTAGTTGTGGACTGTGTTTCTAAATGGGTTGAGGCCATCCCTTCTAGGACCAATGAAGCTAAAGTTGTTGTGAAATTCCTTAGGGAGAACATATTTGCTCGATTTGGTATGCCCTGTGCTATCATTAGTGATCAGGACACCCATTTTACTAATGGATCTTTTGATGCCTTACTGAAGAGGTATTCCATAGTCTATAGGCTTGCTACTCCCTACCATCCCCAAACCAGTGGCCAGGTTGAAGTGTCTGATCGGCAGATTAAGCAGATTTTAGAAAAAAAAAACAGTGACTAGGAGTAGGAAAGACTGGGCTAACAAGCTGGTGGGTGCTCTTTGGGCATATAGGATAACTTTCAAAGCTCCCTCAGGTATGTCACCTTATAGGGTAGTTTATGGTAAGCCTTGTCATTTATCTGTGGAGATAGAGCATAAAGCTTGGTGGGCCATTAAGACACTGAATTATGACTTGACTAAGGCAGGTGAAGAGAGGCGACTGCAACTAAGTGACCTTGATGAGGTTAGAGCTGAGGCTTACGAGAGTGCTCGATCTTACAAAGAGAGGGCGAAGTTGTTTCACAATCGACAAATTTTTAGGAAAGAGTTTGCCCCGGGAATAAAGGTACTCTTGTATGACTTTAGGTTTCATATGTTTCTAGGGAAATTGAGGTCCCGATGGACGGGTCCTTATATTGTTTCACATGTTTTACCTGTGGTGTAGCTGAAATTCAGGATCCTTAGAGTGGTGCCACCTTCAAAGTCAACGGCTGGCGTTTGAAACAATTCTTGGAGCTACCGGGCCAAGAAGATGTGGTGTGTCTGATACTCCACGAACCAAGCCATGATCGGTGATTGTGATGTGAGATAGCTTAGGTGTACTTAACACCCAACCTGGTTTGCTGGAAATTTCTTCTGTTCTCCTCTTCTTCTCTCTCTCTTTTCTTCTTTCTTTGTTTTATTCCAGTTTCTTTTTGTATAGTTGGTTGCTTCTCTTTTTCTATGATTGGTTGTTTTGTTTTTGAGTCTTGTTTTTATTTTTGAGCATATGTTTTCTTTTGGTCTTTATGTGTCTGTTCCACTCCCAATGAGGACATTTTGAGATTTTAGTGTGGGGGTGGGGTACCCATGTGTACATAATCTTTTTTTTGAAAATTTTTGAAAAATCCCAAAAGATTTTGGTTTTGTTTTTGGGGGACATTTTGTAATATGTTTGATTAGCTTAAATCCCCTGTGCTTTGGTTATTAGCTTGTATATAAGTAGGATGTGCATGATAAGTCTTCGACCTCAGTGTGTCGTTCTAAGCTTTAATTCTAACTCCAATTGTTCATTATAGATTGTGTAATCCAATCCTTGTTTATCCCTTCATCATTATCTTTAGGTCTTAGGCTTCCATGAATGATTCTCCCACTTGCTTGTGACATGATTACTCTGATTTTTGCCACTTTCGGGAAAAAAATGAGAAAATATTATGAATAAAGAAGAAAAAAAAGAAAAAGAGATGGAATAAAATTTGGAATGACAAGTATTCCTTTGAGGCATGCGCTACTGAGGGTTACCCTTTGAGGCACATGCTACTGGGTGTTACCCTTTGAGGCAATACTGCTACTAGGAAAGCTTGTTTCCAATGTTAATATGATAATAATATAGTTGTGTTAGTCAAGTGGGATTGAGTCTAATTCTGGTAAATCTAAGCCTTGGGATGATGATACACTAGCACATGAACGTTGGTATGGATTCAGAATCTTGATGTACAATAAGTGAAAAATTAGTGCTCTGATGTCATTTATAGGGTGGAGGACTTTGAAGTACATTATGTGTATATGCAGGTCGATAACTTGGTTACATGGGTGATTTAGTTGATTAGAATGTGTGCATATCTTTCCCTAATTTTGTGCATATTAGCTTTGAGAAAAAACTAAAAAGATTTTCTTTTATTTTTGAACTGATTTTTGTGGGTATTTCACTTGAAAATCCTCACGAGACCTCACTCGTCCACTTGGGAGACCAAGGGGTTTAAAGGGCTTGTTGCATACACTAAATGCAACCGTGATTCCTACGACAGTAAGTTAGGATCTTTTTCTTATTTTTCATTTTCTTTTGGTTAATTTAGTTTGTTTTACTCAAGGACGAGCAAAATCTTGGTGTGGGGGGTATTTGTTTGTGCAAAAAATGTGTTATTTTTACCATACTTTTATACCCGATTTATGCTCGTTATAATTGTTATTTTTAGGTTTTTAATTTGATTTGATTTTTTTTGTATGTATCAAATAAAACAAAAGAAGAATGCGGGAAAAAGATGAAAAATGCCGGAAATAACGCAATGGGGCAGATTACTCAAACTCGACCCACTCCTTAAGCCCATTATCCTGTTTAGCCTAAAAGTGAGAGAAAAAAAGGGAAAATAATATATAAAACCTAAAACCCCCCTCACGCGAATGTCACATGACCTGACCCCCACTTTTATTTCACTTAATCTCTCCTTCTCTCTCCTCTCGGGCTTGCAAGAACTAGAGAACCCGGTACAACCCCCCTGCTTCACCATTCTCGACCTCATCATCATCTCCTATCTCTCTCTAACTTAGCGCACTCTCTCTCTCTCTTCTCAACAGATCACCATCTTCATCCATCAATCGCCAACACAGCACCGCATTTCACGCGTCAATCGACACCTACATCCCCATCCCACCGTCCACAACACACGCAAAATCAAGGGCTGAAATTGAAGGGAGGTTGAGTACAAATTGAAGAGTACTGGCACTAGAAAAGAGGTTAGGAGATTTTTAGGGTTCAATTAGTTCTAATTTTTGAAGTTTTAGCTTGAATTTCATATGCATTTTTTCGATTTTTAGAGTTAGGGTTTGATACGTTCGGTTAGGGTTTGATGTTTGTTTAGGTTTTGGGTTCGAATTTCATGTAATTATGCTTTGATTTCATGTTTCCTGATTGTAATTCATAATTTTAGTTTGTTTTTGTAAGGTTTGGATGTTAGTTTTGATTAATTTTAGTCATCCCCTCCCTTGCCTTCATCTCGATGCACACGGTTATGGCATTTTCGCCATTGTTAGCAATGGGTGAAGCACGGACGCTTTGGGCCATGGATGGTCTAATTCGAACCTCCCCACGCTCTGGTTTGCTATGCTTGTTCTGTTTCATCTGCTTTCGATTTCAAATCCACCTCCCCTCCTTTATTGATTTTGGCTTTTGATTTGTGCCTGATATGTTTCGGCTGAATACTCCCTTGCTCAGTTTGTAGATTCCTTGGTTTAGTTGAATAAGTTATGTTTTGGTGTTAGTATGGAAAATTCTGGATTTGGTAACTGACATTTGTTTGTGCTCTTCGATTGTGTTATTGAGGTGATTTTACTAAGTTGATATCATTGGCTATTGTTAGATGAACTTTTGTTGATTATATTTTGATATGTTAGTTGAAATTCTGGTGTTTAGTTCATGGGAATTCAGGATGAATCGATCTTGGCTTTTGTTGCTTGTTGCTGTGCTACTGGTAATATGAATGATGATGATGATATGGTTGTTGATGCGATGGTTCAATTTTGATGTTGGTATGAACATAAGAACGGAACCTTTAAGGTAATTTGTTTTGTTGTCTTTAAGAACAGAAGGATAATTTTTTTCTTTCTCATAGTGTTAGTTCGCGTTTTAGTTTTCAGATTCTAGGTTTTAATTTCAGTTGAACGGTGATTGAATTAGTAAGTTCATTTAAGTCATTTGATGCTTAGTTGAATGTTGATGAATGCATTAGATTATTATTTAGAAGGTTTTGGTGCTCTTGAATGATTTAGATTAATTAGTTAATCCAATCTTTTGTGACCATAATCTTTTCCTTCGTCCCTGAGGAGACAATCCTCAAGTACTATAGCAAAAGCTGTACACTTGCAGCACTTTATTTTACATTAAAATTCACCTAACAACTGTCGACAGGCATATGCTACTACCTTATCTTCGTGCATCAAAACACACCCCAACCCGTTCTTTGAAGCATCGCTATAGATGGTATACTCCTTACCTTCCACTAGTACCGTTAGGATTAGAGCGGTAGTTATTCGCTGCCTTAACTCCTGAAATGCTCTTTCACACTTCTCTGTCCACTCAAATTTATTCGCTTTCTTCAGCAGATTGGTTAGGGGAAAAGCTAGTTTCAAAAGTCCTTGACGAATCCTCGATAATAGCCCAGTTAACGCCGAAAACTTCTAATCTTAGTGATGTTAGGTCTTTACCATTCCGTGATTGCCATCACCTTATGGGGGTCAACTTTGATTCCTTCTTTTGTAACCACATGACCCAAGAACACCACTTCTTCGAACCAAAATTCACACTTCTTTAATTTGCCATATAGTTGATGCTCCCTCAGGGTTTGTAACACCAACCTCAAATGATCAGCATGTTCATCTCCGTTCTTAGAATTGATAAGGATGTCATCTATGAACACCACTACAAACGTGTCTAAGTAGTGTCTGAAAACTCTGTTCATAAGATCTATGAAGGCTGCAAGAGCATTGGTGAGACCAAATGGCATCATTGTAAACTCATAGTGACCAAACCTAATCCTAAACGCAGTCTTGGGAATGTCTTCAGATTTAATCCTAAGTTGATGGTACCCTGACCTTTGTCTAAGTATGGTCTAAAAACTTTATTCATAAGATCCATGAAGGCTACGGGAGCATTGGTGAGACCAAATGGCATCACTGTAAACTCATAGTCACCATACCTAGTCCTAAACATAGTCCTGGAAATGTCTTCAGATTTAATCCTAAGTTGATGGTACCCTGACCTCAAATCAATCTTAGAGAAGACTCCTACTCCTTACAATTGATCAAACAAGTCATGTATTCGTGGAAAAGGATATTTGTTTTTGATGTTGATCTTGTTCAACTCCCTGTAGTCAATATATAGCCTTAAAGTTCCATCGTTTTTCTTTACGAACAACACTGGGGCACCCCATAGGGACACACTTGGCCTAATAAAGCCCTTCTGCAGTAGCTCATCTAACTGAATCTTTAGTTCCTTAAGCTTTATTGGGGCCATACGATATTAGGCTTTGGAAATAGGTTGGGCATAAGAGATTAATTCAATTCCAAAATCAATTTTCCTCTATGGGGATAATCGGGGTAATTCCTCACGAAAAACATCCTCAAACTCACAAACGATAGGAATATTTTCCGCTTTTTCTTCTTTTGTTTGGGTGTCAATAGCATAACACCAATATCCAGTACAAGCTTGACAAAATAGCTTACTTGCTTTCATAGCAGAAATCAAGGGATGGAATTTTTCCTCTTTCTGTCCATAGAAGAACGCTTCTCTCCATTTTTCATCATTCAAAATAACCTTAAGATCCTCACAGTTAATCTTAGCTCCATAGGTGTGCAACCAATTCATTCCCAGAATGATGTCAAAATCAGACTAATCAAATTGAATCAAATCCACAGGAAACATGGTTCCACCAATGGTAATGGGAACAAGTTTATAGGAGATGGGGTATTCAATCACAGAATCATTAGGTAGCTTGATCCTATAATTGATTTCCGTCCTCCTATCCTCCAGGTTTAATTGCATGGTAGATCGGTTGGATATAAATAAATGAATAGCACCTGAATCAAATAATACACAAAATGGCGTTGAATTTAAAAAGAGAGTTCCAGTAACTACTATACCGGAGGTGGCAGCTTCCTTCTTGCTTATTACATATGCCCATCCTATTACTGCAGGCCTTGGTGGTGGGGCCGCCTAGTGAAGTGGAGCTAAGGGCTTTCCTACACCTTTGTCTACAACCTTTAACCTTCAAGGGGCATGCAGGAATAAGGTGTTCAGGGCTTCCACACCGCATGCACTTATTAGTTCCTACTCCGCAGTCAGGGGTGGTGTGATTTGTTCTTCTGCATTTCGTACAGGGCTCTGTCGAGCTTGCAGGACGGCTCTTGGGAGGAGCGGGAGAAGTTTTCTTTTGGTTCACACTCTCACTTGGAGTTCCTCGATCAAACCCCCTTTCTCTTTTGGTTGATTGGGTTTAGAGCTCTCAACTCTGTCTTTACTCTCTTCACTTCAGCAGCTCGCCCATATAGCTCTTGGTAAGTTAAGATTGGCTGCCTTGCTAGCTGATTTCGAATATAGAAGGCCAAACCCTCTTCAAACCTCCTCATCTTTAACCTTTCAGATGACCCAAATTCGAGGACAAAGTTGGATAATTCTGTGAACTTACTGGCATACTACATGACAGTCATGTTACCACTCATCTTAACCTCCATAAACTCTTTCTCCTTTTGTCTTTAGACCACAACTGGGTAAAATGTCGCCCTCAACTTACCTAGGAATTTACTTCAGGTGAATTCAGGCCCTACGAGCTTATCCTTAATAGTATTCCACCAAATATCAGCTTCACCAGTCAAATAATACGTCCTAATGTTTACTTTCTTTTCTTCTGGCACTTCTACCACTGTAAAGATTTTCTCCATTTCCCTTACCCATTCCTCCAATAGTACTGGATCATAAGTTCCATCATACACTTTTGGGTTGCGTTGTGCTACCCTATCCGCTAATTTATCCTCTTTAGGATTGGGAAATCCGCTTCATCAGTTCAGCTACTAAGGCCGCCCAGTAGTTCGGGTCCTCAATGTTATTAGCGAACTCAGGGAATGATGGTACATGATGTGAGGCTTGTTCACCCGATCGCTAGCTATGATATGAGATTTCCTCGATACGAACCTCTGTATTGTTGTGCACTAATTCAGACATTCTGATCATATATTAAACAAAACAATTCAATCACTTGAATTCCCAAACATGTAAGATAAGCATGTGCAATAAGTACATTTAATATAGCTCAAATATCATTAAAAACAAAACCCAAAGCTCCATTATATCATTTCAACTTTTTGTTTACATACATAGCTGCTTGTTTATATACAAGATTCCTAAAATAAAGTCACGTCTAGTTGACTAACTGAGGTTAGCTCTTACTTCTACCCAAACTAAAACACTAGCTAGCCCCAAAAACCCCAAATCCATCACATGCCCAAAAAGAGAAATGGATTTAGGTCCCATTGTCGGAAGGATGTAACTGACTATATACAATGTCATATATTGCACAAAATATATCCATCCAAATTGACCATGCTATATACAAATAGGGCTTAAACAAAAGAAGTCTATCGATACCAACCCCTAGAACCACCTAACGATCCCTAGATGGATCGCAATCTGGGTTGGACTCATCATCAGGCTCTTCGCCTGAATCAAAGTTGCTAGTCAATGTCTCTGACTCGGCATCACCAACCTCCTGCTCATGCTGCTGCTCCACTACTGCTTCAGCTATCTCTTACTCCAACTGTTGCTCCACCATTGCCTCATCAATGTCTTGATCTTCCTCAAGATCCTCCTCCTCCTTCGGATGGCTCTCGTCCTCAGAACCAACCACCACTATCTCTGGTGTATTAGAGAGGTCTATCACCACATGAGCCTCCGCAGGACTATCGGGCATTAGTGGGGCACATGGTACAAGCAGGGAAGGTGGTCCCTGTGCTGGTGTTGGGGATGCAGGTGGGGGATGTGGCTGATGTAACGGAAAGACATGTTGAAGAGTCTCCATGGAAATCTCTCTCTACTCAAACTCCTCCCTCAACAACAATTCCGTAGTAATAGTCACCCAAGCCCCCTAGGCCTAACTACCAACCATTCTCACCCTCTTATTTCTAAACTCCACATTCCACAATGAAAATCTAAACCTGGCTCTGGTACCAAATTTTTCACGCCCCAAATGTACATAAATCACTGTTGGCGTTCCTTTTATTACTTTCTCACATCAGAAATAACAACCAAAATGATCAGGCATTACCGTCATCCAACAAAGACAAGGCTTTGCTTGTACATGGTAAACTTAGCCATAATAATCAATGTTTAATATCAAAAGGCACTCATAACATCACAATCCCATAAAACTATATATATATATATATATGTGTGTGTGTGTGTGTGTGTGTGTGTGTGTGTGTGTGTGTGTGTGTGTGTGTGTGTGTG
>JACYFF010003369.1:36825855-36842134 GCA_017589665.1 Selenicereus undatus
ATATATATATATATATATATATATATATATATATAGATGGATAGATATATGAGTTCTAGCATCAAAACATTCAACTAATCCTGGGTTTTCACCAAAATACATTAACCCTTGTAGGTTACACAGCTTAACATCAAAGTATTTCACATTACAATGCTCAAAACATTACAGAACTATTACACCATTGTTCCTTTCAAACTTGCGGTCTCACTTGCCTTCTAAAGGAGGCCTGTCAGCGTGAGGGTGATTCACTGAGCCTTTTCGTAAAACAAAACATCAAAACATTTTGAACTATGAGCCGAAGCTCAGTACATGCATCCCTGTATTGTTAAATTATCATTGAAAAAAAAAAACTGATTGGGCCCGCATTGCAATTCATTTTAATTTAAAAATAGGGAATGAGATGAACATAAAACTGCATTGCTAATTGTTATCTGATAGTGAACCCCTGGTAACTGTTACGATCTGTGATAGGTGTATACTTGCTAAGTCGATCGGGGGACCTAGCCTGAAGCCGCATGAGTAACTGAAGGGTAATACCCTGTAACTGATAATTGATGGGGTCACTTATTATTTGATAAATCATGGATTAAAATCATTCATTGATGTGCTTACCAAAACATTATAATTTTGATAAATACTTGTTGATTTCTAAACTTACATGCAATGAACGTACCTAGTACTTTTAATGAAATTCACTGAAATGGGATTATGCATGAAAGGGAAGGAAGTGATAGATTAGGCCCTGGTTCTGTAAAAAAATATCATTGTAGGAACATACGGTTAGCAAATATATTTATTTCATACCTAATAATTTAGAACAAGCAAAGTAAATTCTAACAGTGGCTTAAAAAGAATAACTCGTGACTTAGTCTGTTGATCTCCAATTGAGATCCAAAACCCCAGTATTGAAATCTTAAGAAGTCCCAGAAAACTTTCATTTGGAACACCGAGCTTGATTTCCACAATAGGATTCCCAAAATGAGGCTAGAACACAAGCATGTAAGTTTTGGTCCATTCCACACAGTTTTGGTAAAACAACCATAGCTTTTTATACAAACCACAGATTAAGGCGATTCAAAAGGTATTTGAAAGCTAACACACTGAAATATCTACCCACCAAAAATACTAATTTTCCAATGGTATGATCATTACCAGTTTAATCCCAAAGTATGCCCTATTTTCTAAAATTTTTAGCCCTCACTATTTTAGCTGTTCCTCCTCTTTTCACACAAATCCTCAAAAAAGCATTTGAACAAGCTTTGATCCATCCCAATATCACACAAAATCACCACACTCAATTTCACTTCATAATCATATCCAATAAAGATCATTTTTCAATCAAATACACATATAAACTAAGCTTAATGCTAATTTAATCCAACTGTACATCACTTGCCAAAACCCTAGCTTATGGCCAACTTGGACTCACTCCAGCTCATTTCAAATCACCAAAAACATCATCATAAACACCAATAGGTTAGAAGATGATCAAATCAAAGATAAAACAATCAAAATGCAACACTTTAACATTAAGTTTGCATGATTAAGGATAGCCCTAACCCTAGCATGATCCAACCTCAACTTGACCATGATCAACACCAAAATAACTCTTATTTCTTATCAAAACATCATGATCAAAGATCACAAACAAAACAAGAATCAAAACTAAAGTAAAAAGTAAAACTAACAATATCAAGTTCAATATTACTCACTTTGCTTGAACAAAAGTGGGTGAAAGTGATGTTTGATGCTTGAGGGGTGTGTGGGGATGGATGGTGGTTGTCTTGGTGGCCGGAGGGTGGCTAATTGGTGGCTGGAAGGTGGCTGGCTGTGTGTTATGAGGGAGAGAGGAAGAAAGGATGTGTGTGATCTTTTACTTTGCTAGAATGACTCCAAAAATGCTTGGTTGAATTTATCCCTCAAAAAGTGACTTTTTGGCTGACCATGGTTAAGCATAATCATGGTAATTAGTTAGGTTAAGAAGGAAACGTGTTGGGCTTAAAATTGGGCTGAAGAAAATTGGATTTAGGAATAAAACGCTTCGTAACGATAACGTTTTTGCGTACTCAAATTTAAATTTCTGTAATGTTATAGAAAACAAAATAAATTCCTTAGATTAAACTTGTTAAGGCCTACTATCAATTCTTCCAAAGTTTTTGTTAATAATTAAATAAATAAATAAAACCTAAATTGCCAAGTCAGGACCTAAACAAATGTTTTTCCACCAGGATGGACAAATGCGATAAATAAATATGAGAAAAATCATTAACATGAGGTAATTAATTAAATAAACATAATTTAGGGTTGACCTATTGCAAAGTACACCAGAACATACTTGCCGATGACGGGCTTAAGGACTTGGTTCATAAGCCTCATGAAAGTGCTTGGTGCATTTATCATTCCAAAAGGCATAACTAGCCACTTGTAAAGGCCTCTGTTGATTTTGAAAGCCGTTTTCCACTTATATGCTTCATAAATTCGAATTTGATAATAGCCACTTCTAAGATCAATCTTAGAAAAGATGGTGGCTTTGTGTAGCTCATCAAGAAGATCCTCCAATCTTGGGATAGGATAGCAGTATTTGATAGTGATCTTGTTGATTGCTTTACTATCCACACACATCCTCATGGTACCATCCTTCTTCAGGATAAGCAAAGATGGAATGACACAAGGGATAAGGCTCTCATGGATAAAGCCCTTAGCTAATATCTCATCTACTTGTCATTGTACTTCTTGAGTTTCTTATGGATTCATTCGGTATGCTGACTTGTTTGGGAGTGTGGCAGTGGGAATGACATTAATTTTATGTTGTATGGATCGTTTGGGAGGTAGGTTGTGGGGTACTTCACTTGGAAACACATGTTCAAAGGCCTTTAGGAGGAGAACAAGCAAAGGGTGGGAAGAACCCTTAGCTTCAACCGGTTCTTAGCCAAGTAATACCCAATCTTTGTAAGCATCAAACTCATGGAGTTGAGACTAGAGTAAGGTAGTAAGAAAGACATCCATGCTAGGAGTGTCTTGGGACTTTCTTTAAGAGGTGAGTTTGAGAGTAGTGGGGGTGATTTTCTTATGATCTTTGATAAAGGTGTATATGTTTAAACGACCATCATGCGTAACTCTTCTATCAAAGAGCTAAGGACATCCCAAAAGGACATGACAAGCATCTATGGGCACAATATCACACCAAATCTCATCCCTGTAGTTCTTTCCAATGGATAAAGTAAGTAAACACCGAGAAGAGATTTGCAAGCTTTACCTTGGTTGAGCCATTGAATGGTGTAAGTGCTTGGATGTGGTGAAACTGCAAGTTTGAGCTTCTCCACCATGGACTTTAAGGCTACATTAGCATAACTTCCCTAATCAATAATGAGAGAACATACCTGCCCACTCTCGGTGCACCGAGTGTGGAAGATATTTTCCCTTTGTTCCAACTCATTTTGGGAAGCTAGACCACTCAAGGCACGCCTAATCGCAAGCATTTCTCCTTCATCGGGGCCTTCTTCTACTTCTTCAAGGGCTTTATTTAAGAGAAGCTCCTTTCCCCCTTCCTCGTCTTCGTCATCTAGCTCCTCATAAGAAGCTTAATATTCGGCCAAAGTCACCATTCTTATGTTTGGGCACTTGGATGCAAAATGTCCAAGGCCTTGACACCAAAAGGAACTCTTCTTATTCGTGGGTTTTGGTGGCTGTTTTGAGGGGGTTTGTGGGGCAGTAGATTTGGAGAGTCTTGGGTTTGTGTTTGGGGGAGATTTGTGAGGGTTGTAGGGACGCTTTTGGAAAGGGTAAGGCCGAGGGTTAGGTTTAGAAACCATCCCCTTGCCTTCAGTCTTCTTTTGTAAGTCGACCTTGTGAGTTAGAATGCTTAGCTCATCTAGGGAGGTATAGGGTTTGGTTCCCTAACACCGGCAATTTGCTCATCCAAACCACTTAAGTAATGAATCAAGGTTTGGGATTCTTCCTTCTTCAAGTCAAACTTCAAAAGTAGTTGCTCAAAGTCCCTAGTGTACTCCTCCACACTCATAGAGCCATGTTTAAGGTGGTGGAGTTTAAGGAAGTTATCTTGAAGATAATGTGGGGGTAAGAACTTGGACTTGAGTTTAGCTTTCATTTTCTCCTAAGTTTTAATCTTCCCTTTTCCCTTCCTAACTCTCTTAGACACAACATTCAACCACCATATAAATGCATACTTTCTAAGTTTCAAAGCAACTAGCTTTACCTTTTTCTCTTTGGGGATGTCTTTGAACTCAAAGACTCTTTCAACGGTTTGAAGCCACTCTAAGAACAAGTTCGGATCTAATTGGCCTTCAAACTCTGAAATATTTACCTTGAAATCATTGTACCTTCATTCTCTTGGTCGATCGTGCTTCCTTGAATGTCTCTCATACTCCGCCTCACTAGAATCAGCAACAGGGTTGCTTCCCTCAAAGACATTTGAGTCTTGTTTGCTTGAACTTCGTGAATTCCTCATATTTCTTCTTTTCTCATGTAAGAGTTAGCCTAGTTGAGTTTGCAAGTACTTGACCTTTTCTTCAAGTTTGGCCTTGTAACACCCCAACCCACATATCCTTTCATTGCATGCTTTAATAAATATTAAGGTAACATGAAGCGTTATGCAGCTAAGGCGTTACCGTCGTCCCTTACGGACAAGGCTATTCATGAGAACTAAAGGCGGCTGGATGGTAGCCCACAGGGTATATTACCCCAACAAGCTCGGGTTTAACTTACCACTGTATTATTACAAAGTTAAGTCACAGAATGTTATACTTAATCCAAAAAGAATTTACATTTTGTGCAACATTTATCAGCAATCTCCAAGCAACATATCCGCAAAATATTTAACTAGATCAGGGAAATTAACATCCACTGCCCAGGCCAACATCTTTTGGACCCTTGGGTTCCTTGGGTTCCTGCTTGATTGTTGATCCTTTCTCCTTCGCTAAAACAGTTTGACAACACCAAAACCATAAAAAATGAGCGATTACTAAATACATTATCCTTGTTTTGTTAAACGAGCTTTTACAAGAGCGCGCGTAGCGTAAAAACTATGTTTACAAATGTCCTTTGACAAGCATTTGACTAAATGAATGGTTAGTAATTGCTTCTTCAGCCTGGATTAGGACCTTATGTCTATGGGTAGCAGCCATGGCAATAACAATGAACTATGAATTTCCCATTTAACGGGAAGGGCCCAACAATGAATTCTGCTAGTAGATACTTATGAACGATGAAATGACTTATTAAACAATGAACACTGAAATGGTCTTAAAGTTTCCAATGGCCGAATAAAATTTTGCTAACATTAATAAATGTAAATTTAAATGTCTTTGAAGGGTAAAAGCAATAACGTACCTAGAAAAGGATTAATTCCCCCGTTTTCTTTTCTTTTTGTACAAGTCAATTCAAATCCCGTGTTTAGGGCCATTTACTTAAGTAAGTCTTCATTCCTTGATGTCAATATATATATTTTAATTATCACGATTAACAAGAAATGACTAACGTTACAAGCTTTGACTCGAAAATGTCTCGTGGTTCTTTCCTTTTTGCTAACGTACAAAGAATAATTGCAATATTCGCTTTATTTATTTTATTTTTCATTCTTGCCAACTTCAGCTTAGTTCGGGGATTGATTAACCCTCCTTAGACACTCAATTTAGCTACTTATGAATTTAAGTCATCTAAGGTTCTCAATTAACCCCCTTCTTGATTACAAACTCCGCTAAACTTCATATGAATTTCAGTTTGTATGATTACTAAAGATATCCTCCTTACTTCACACCTAATCACTTAACCAAATTACATTATTCTTAGGTATATGTTTCTAACTATTTTTTGGTGGTGGGGGGGTAACAAATACACTAGTTCCCTTCCCTGTTCCTTTTCCTTACTTGGCCATTTGCTCCTTATACTTATAATCTTCTCAAATTGATCCCAGAATCTTATGATTTGCATAATTCTTTAATCAAACATCACTTTCCCACCCACTTCCCACTCTACTTTGTCCAAGCTTTATCATACCCCTTTGATTAGTTTGATCCATTTATTTCCATGGCCTCTAACAACCTAAATTTCATCAACTCCATTCCCACCTCATCTAAGCAATCTAACTTCAACATCATTCAAGTAATCCAATCCAACATCATTTAATTAATCTAACTCCCACATCATTCATACAATTTAAATCCCACTTCATTCAAATAATCTGACTCCAGTTTACTCAATTCATTTGCACAATGAAATAGCAATCACCAAGTCCTACAATCACAACATCTGTAAGCTTAGAATTTAAATAGAGAAAGGTAAGATGGAGTTACCTTGGATGCAAATTTAAGTGAGGAGGAGAGTTGGTTGATGGCTGAAATGACAGAGGTGGGAGGTGGTGGTGGATCCCGGTGGTGGAGATGGCAGATTCTCGACAGTGGGTGCCAGAATTTGGACAATACGATGCTCTGTCTATGGGGTTGGGTAGTGGCTGAAATGAAGAGGAAGGGGGAAGAACTTGCGGCGGCTAGTGGCAGCGGCAGTCAGTGCTGGCTACAACTGGGGTCGGCGCTGGTGCTGGGGTCAGTGGCCGGCAGGGGAGCAGAGATAGTAGGCAGAGGATGGGGGGTTCGTGGTTTGCTCTTCGGCCCCTTCACAGAGACCTTCTTTCTATTTTTGTTTTGTTTTGTTTTGTTTTGCCTTTCCTTGGTTGCCTTTTTCAATTCCTTTTGCTGATTCAAGGCACTTGTCTTCCTTCCCAGAAATAGTTAATTAGTGTCGTTCCCATTTCAAGGCACATGGCTTCCTCCCATTTGCCTTCCTCATTCTTAATTATTAAGAAAAATTTTATGGCTCAGTAATTTCTTGGTATTGCTTAGATACATTGTAATTTATTTTATTTCACTAATATTATATATCTGCAATATTATTTATCATTTTACAACTGTAAGAAAATTCTGTATTATCACATATTTATAACACATAAGACGTTTCACAAAAAAATTACGTGGTTGACTGCTCTGAATAACTATAATTATCTACATAATGTCATATTTGAAAACGTCTCAACTTATGTTGGATGCACCTCTCAAATAAATGTGGATAGTGATGCCTTATTTCATCCTTAGTTTCCCACGTAGCCTCTGAGGTTCTATGATGAGTACATATGACTTTGGCTAATGGTATAGCCTTATTGTGCAATTGTTTTACCCTTTGATCCACTATCATTATAGGTTGCTCTTTGTAGGTTAGCCCAATAGCCTCAACCTCCAAGGGTTCATATATTATCGCATGTCCTAGATCATTTATATATTTGGGAAGTTGAGAAATATGGAACAAATCATGCACATGTTGTAATTTAGGGGTAGAGCTAAGCGATACACAGCAGGATTGATTTTCTCAATGATGTCATATGCTCTAAAAAAACTCGGACTTAATTTTCCTTTAACATTGAACCTCCGTAGTCCCTTCACTGGAGAAACTTTCACGAACACCTTATCCGCTTGTTCGAACTCCAAAGGCATTCGTCTTCGATCTGCATATACTTTCTGCCTGTCCTGTGCTACTTTCATGTTTTGTTGGATAACTTTGACCTTATCTACGATTTCTTAGATCATCTTCGGTCCCACAACTAGGATATCATCCAAGTCTTTCCAACAATGGGGCATTCTACATTTTCTACCATAGAGTGTCTCGAAAGGAGCAATTTTAATAGTAGCTTGATAACTATTATTATGGGAAAATTCTACTAGGGGAAAATATTCTTCGTAGGTTAGCCCATCAGCCTCAACCTCCAAGGGTTCATACACTATCACATGTGCTAGTTCATGTATATACTTGCAAATTTGAGAAATATCGAACACGTCATGCGCATGTTGGTATTTAGGGGAGAGCTAAGCGATACTCAGCAGGATTTATTTTCTGAATGATGTCATATGGTCCAAAAAAACGTGGACTTAATTTTCCTTTACCATTGAACCTCCGTAGTCCCTTCATAGGAGAAACTTTCAGGAACACTATATCTCTTTCTTCGAACTCCAAAGGCTTTCGTCTTCAGTCTGCATATACTATCTGCCTGTCCTGTGCTACTTTCATGTTTTGTTGGATAACTTTGACCTTATCTACCATTTCTTGAATCATCTCCGGTCCCACAACTAGGATATCATCCAAGTCGTTCCAACAAAGGAGTGTTCTACATTTTCCACCATAGAGTGCCTCAAAAGGAGCTATTTTAATAGTAGCTTGATAACTATTATTTTAGGAAAATTCTACTAGGGACAAATATTCCACCCATTTCCCCTGAAAATCCAATACACAGGGCCGTAGCATATCCTCAACTACCTGATTTACTCTTTCGGTCTGCACATCCGTCTCAGGGTGGTAGGAGCTGCTAAGCTGTAACTTTGTGCCAAAAGCCTTCTGCAATGCTTTCCAGAACCGAGATTGAAATCTCAAGTCCTTATCTGGGATAATGTTGTGGGGTATACCCATAACTGTATCACTTCTTTAACATAAATCTGTGCCAACTTGTCCATGTTCTAGGAATCATGTATCACTGCCAAGTGAGTAGATTTGGTAAGTCTATCCACTATGACCCAAATGGCATTCTTCTTTGTTACGGTCAAAGGTAACCCTATTACGAAATCCATGGAAACAGAGACTCATTTCCATGTTGGAATCTTTAATGGTCTTAATTCTCCTACGGGGCGTTGGTGATCAGCTTTGACTTTTTGACAGGTGAGACATTTACTCACATTCTCAGCTATGTCACTTTTATGTTATTCCACTAGAAGGTCTGCCTTAAATCTCTATACACTTTTGTTTCCCCTGGATGAACAGAATATCTATTATGGGCCTCGGCCATTATCCTTTCCTTTGACTCTCCTTCTTGTAGCACACAAATTTGATTATGAAATCTGATAACTCCGTGCTTATCTTCTATAAATCCCAATGCCTTTCCCTTGTTTATACTCTTTCTAATCCTCTTCACTTCCTCATCCTTTGTTTGTTCTTGTGTAATCTCATCTAGAAGAGTAGGTTGAACTATAAGGCTACCCAAAAACAATCCTTGTTCCCTAGCGTATACCAACTCTATACTCATTTTTTCCAAATCCCTTAGCAGTTCTGGTTGTACTACTTTCATAGCGTTGACACTATGACGTGCCTTTCGACTTAATGCGTCTGCAACCACGTTAGCCTTTCCTGGGTGGTACTGTATTGGAAGGTCATAATCCTTGAGAAGTTCTAGCCACCTACATTGTCTCAAATTTAATTCTTTTTGAGTGAAGATGCATATGAGACTCTTGTGGTCAGTAAAAATCTTATAAGGACTACTATAGAGGTAGTGTCTCCAAATCTTTAGGGCAAAAACCACCGCGGCTACTTTCAAGTCATGGGTAGGATAGTTTTTCTCATATGGCTTTAGTTGCCCAGAAGCATAAGCTGTAACCTTCCCGTCTTGCATCAGGACACATCTCGTGCCTTGCCTAGAAGCATCACTATAAATGGTAAAATCTCCTCCTTCAACTTGTAAGGCTAAGACTGATGCGGTGATAAGTTTGTGTTTTAGTTCTTAGAAGGCTTCTTCTTACCTATCATCCCACTCAAACTTTGTGGTCTTCCTCAATAGGTTAGTGAGAGGTAGGGCAATTCTTGAAAAATCTTGTACAAATCGCCTATAGAACCCGACCATTCCCAGGAAACTCTGAACCTCAATGATGTTAGTAGGCTACTCAATAACCTCTTTCACCTTATGTGTCTACCTTCTTCTTTATCAATTACGTGCCCAGAAAGTTCACTTATGCTAACCAGAATTCACATTTGGATAGGTTAGCATAGAGTTTATGCTCCCTTAGGGTTTGTAACATGATCCTTAAATGCTCGCGGTGCTCTTTTTAGGTTTTAGAATAAATTAAATATCATAAATGAAACCAACCACAAATTTGTCCAAATACGGCCTAAACACCCGATTCATTAGGTTCATAAAAGCTGCATGAGCATTAGTTAGCCCAAATGGCATTATCGTAAATTCATAGTGACCATAACGAGTTCTAAGCACTGCCTTAGGGATATCTTCAGGTTTGATTCGCAACTGGTGGTATCCTAACCTAAGGTCAACGTTCGAGAAGACTGCCATTCCTTGCAGTTGATAAAACAAATCATCAATCCTAGTCAAAGGGTACTTATTCTTTATAGTCATCTTGTTCAATTCCCTGTAATCTATACACAATCTCAAAGTACCATCCTTTTTCTTCACAAACAGCACTGGCACTCCCCATGGGCATATGTTTGGTCTTATATAACCCTTTTGTAACAAGTCTTCTAATTGTATCTTCAACTCTTTGAATTCGGCTGGGGCCATCCTATACGGGGGTTTTTAGATAGGATGCGCTCTAGGCTCCAATTCCCCTGTAGGGTGGTAATCCAGGGATTTCTTTTGGGAACACATCTAGAAATTCTTTGACTACTGGAATATCCTCAAGTTTTACTTCTTTCGTCCTATCCTTCGTGACACAACATAAGTATGCCACACACCCTGGCCTAACCAATTTTCAAACTGCGATCACAGATATCACCGGGCATTCAATTTTGCTATTATTTCCCTAAAAATATATTTTTCCTCCCCTTTTTCCTTTCAGGGACACTCTTTGTTTTTGAGAATCAATCTTTGCTCCGTACCTTGACAACCAATCCATTCCTAGGATTTTGTCAAATTCTGACAAGTCTAACTGTATAAGATCACTTTCAAATTCTTCTCGATTTCTTGTACATAAAGTAACATTTCATAGTTTCTCTTGTTATATCTAAGTCTACAGGACGCTCATGGGATTCTATCCTTATCTGGGACACGACTTTTGACGAAATAAAGGAATGTATATCTCCAGAATCAAATAAAACAACAAAAGCTCCTGTATCATCCACCTGCTTTTTGTTGATCATATACACTTTGCCCACTTGACGGCCAGTCACAGAAGCAGTGCTCTTACCTTGTTTAGAAGCTTGAGAATAATCCTTACACAGTGGGGTAGGCCGAACAGGACAGTTGGCTATCACATAGTTCAGGTCTCCACACTAAAAACTATGATTCGTCCCCACCCTACAGCCCGCAGTGTTATGGTTTGTACGACCACAATTAGTGTAATATGCCCCCTATGAATGCTAGAGTACCCCCTGATTTTCAAAGACCCTTATCCCCTTCTCAGATGCCCCAAAAGTTAAATTTAAAGCTAATGATGGAAAACATGCTTATGGCACAACAGAAACAGTATGAGTACATTAAGCAATTAGCCTTAAAGGTTGATGTGCTTACAACTCATAATTGATGTAAGGGCCCAGATTACCTAGAAAGCTACTTTTTCATCGACGCATTCAGATAGACTGCCTAGCGAACCTTAGCTTCACTCAAGGGAGCAATGCGACGCAATGCTTTTACGAGGAGGCAAGAAACTAGAGGGACATAAGGAAATGACCAACGATGAATCTTCGCAAGATAGGAATGAGCACGTCGAGAATGTTGAGAAAGAAATATCTTCGCCTTCTAAGGAAATAATTGATGATATCATGCATAAGCCTGACGAGGTTCCTAAGGACCTTAAGACCATTTCTCAAGAGCCCTACATACCACCTTTACCATTTCCTCAAAGGATGGCTAAGGCAAAACTTAATATGCAATTTGGAAAGTTTTTAGACGTCCTTAAGAAACTCTACATAAACATACCGTTTACTGAAGCCTTGACCCAAACGCCTTCATATGCTAAATTCCTGAAAGAAATTCTGTTTAACAAAAGAAAGCTAGAAGAACATGAAACGGTAGCTTTGACTGAAGAGTGCAGTGCAGCAATTCAAAATAAAGATTTAGCTAAGTTAAAGGATCCCGATAGTTTTTCAATTCCATGCCTAATAGGGAATGTGCCTATAAACCGTGCTTTGTGTGATGTAGGGTCAAGTGTAAGCTTGATGCCCCTTTCTCTATGTGAAAAACTGGAATTAAGAGAGTTGAGACCAACTCCAATCTCCATACAATTAGCGGACCGTTCTGTAAAATACCCTATGGGTATTTTTAAGGATGTCCCAATAAAAGTAGGGGATTTATACGTACCAATAGACTTTGTGATTCTGGAAATGGAAGAGGATACATGGACCCCAATCATTCGCAGGAGGCCATTTTTGGCCACTGCAGGGTTCCACAGCGATGTAAAAAATGGTACACTAACTTTTGATGTGAGTGATGTTCATGTGGAATTTAATTTACTAAAAGCTGCCAAGTTTCCTTCTATTTCTGATGAATGTAATAAGGTTGATGTGGTTGATAATTTAATACGAGAAACTGCATCTAACATTAATTCTAATGGTCCACTTGAGCACTTGATGTTGAATAATAGCACTACTAAGGATGAAAACCCTGAAGTAGCCGAATGTGCTCAATTGTTAGAAGCCTCTCCACCAATTCCGCCTTCCTTTACTAAGGTGGATTTATTAAAAGATGAAACTAAAGCGTCATCTGATTGGGTAAAAGCTCCCGAGGTAGAGTTAAAGCTTCTCCCTTCATCACTGAGGTATGAATTCCTTGGACCAAAATTGACATATTCTGTGATTGTGAATGCAAATTTGAATGCTACCTAGGTTGACTCTTTGCTTAGAGTGCTTAGGAAGTATCGTAAGGCCATAGGAGACACCCTAGATGACTTAAAAGGGATTCATCATTCCTTGTGTATGCATCAAATCTTAATGGAGGATGATCATAGGCAGTCAACTGAACGCCAAAGAAGATTAAACCCTAGCATGTAAGAAGTGGTTAAAAAGAAAATTTTAAAGTTGCTTAAAGCCGGCATTATCTACCCAATCTCAGATAGTACGTAAGTAAGCCCCGTCCATGTTGTACCTAAGAAAGGACGGATGACTGTTGTTAAAAATGAGAATCATGGGCTAATCACTACTAGGACTGTTACAGGGTGGCGTATGTGTATCGATTATCGAAACTTGAATAAAGCCACCTGTAATGACCATTTTCCCCTTCTCTTCATTGACCAAATGCTTGAACGATTGAAAAGAACTCATATTTTTGCTACTTAGATGGATATTCTGGATTCTTTCAAATCCCTATTCACTCAAATGACCAAGAAAAGACTTCCTTTACAGGTCCATATGGCACGTGTGCTTATAGGCGAATGCCATTTGGTTTATGCAATGGCCCTGCCACATTTCAATGTTACATGATGGCTATCTTTTCAGTTTTTATTGAGGACATAATGGAAGTCTTTGTGGATGATTTTTCTGTGTATGGTACAATGTATGACCATTGCTTGAATAACTTATCTGAGGTTTTGCAAAGATGTAAAGATGTGAATTTGGTCTTGAATTGGGAGAAAGGTCATTTATGGTGCAAGAGGGAGTTGTCCTTGGTCATGTTGTTTCTAACAGAGGCATTGAAGTTGACAAAGCAAAGGTGGAAGTAAATGAGAAATTGCTACCACCAATATCTGTAAAAGGTGCGAGAAGTTTTCTTGGTCATGTCAGTTTTTACCGACGGTTCATAAAGGATTTTTTAAAGATTGCAAAACCTATCACCCAATTGCTTGTTAAGGATGTGCCTTTTGAGTTTAACGAAGAATGCTTGAGTGCTTTTCACATATTAAAAGCAACATTAATCACCGCCCCTGTCATACATGCTCCAGACTGGGAGTTGCCTTTCGAAATAATGTGCGATGCAAGTGACTATGCTACAGTGGCTATTTTAGGTCAGCGAACGAACAATAAACCATATGCCATATACTATGCAAGTCGCACTCTTGACGAGGCTCAAGTCAATTATGCCACAACCAAAAAGGAGTTCTTGGCAGTTGTCTTTGCCTTGGAAAAATTTTGGTCCTATTTGATCAATTGCAAGGTCATCATTGTCACGGATCATGCCGCTTTGAGACATTTAATGTAGAAATCTGATTGCAAACCTCAACTCATCCTATGGGCCCCCCTCCTTCAAGAGCTTGATTTAGAAATCAATGACAAGGTAGGATTGTCAAATGTGGTTGCCGATCATCTATCTCTTTTGGGCCTAGATCCACTCCTACTGAAGAGCTTCCCATTGATGGTTCTTTTCTTGATGAGCAGTTATTAGCTATATCCCTACAAGCTGCTCCATGGTATCTTCATATGGTGAACTTCAAAGTGTACGGTGTGTTACCTCCAGGATTGTCCTACCAACAAAGAAAGAAGTTCTTTACAGATGCCAAATACTATGTGTGGGAAGACCCTTTCCTTTATAAGTTATGTGGAGATGGGATTTATAGAAGATGCTTGCATGAAGAAGAGGTCCGTACTCTCTTACACCACTGCCATGCTTTAACCTGTAGTGGTCACTTTGGACCACATAAAACCATTATGAAAGTACTCTAAGCGGGTTTCTATTGGCCCACACTCTTTAAGGACACTACGAAATTTGTCATGACATGTGATAGATGTCAGTGATTAGGGAACATTTCCAAGAGGTATAAAATGCCTCAAAGTGACATATTCGAAGTAGAGTTGTTTGATGTATGGGGGATCGACTACATGGGTCATTCTCCTCCTTCCCATGACAACCTTTATTCCTTGTGGCGGTTGACTATGTTTCTAAGTTGGTGGAAGCCATTGCATTCTCGACAAATGATTCCAAAGGTGTCCTTAAATTTATGAAGAAAAATATTTTCACATGATTTGGCACACCGAGAGCTCTTTTACATGACAAGGGCACACATTTTTGCAACAAGCCTCTTGAGTCACTCTTAAAAAAATACGAGATATTTCATAAGGTCGCTATGCCTTATCATCCCCAAACAAGTGGGCAGGTGGAACTTTTGAATAGAAAATTGAAAAGCATATTGGAAAAAATGCTGGGTCGGCCTTGAAGCTAGATGTTGCTCTTTAGGCATACCAAACCGCTTATAAGACTCCTCTAGGCACCGTGCCATACCGGTTAGTGTTTGGAAAACCTTATCACTTGCCAGTGGAAATGGAACATAAGGCCTGTTGGGTTATAAGGACACTCAATTTTGATCTCAAAGTAATGGGAGAACGAAGCTTTCCGCAACCAAACGAGCTTGACGAACTAAGGTTGGAGGCTTAAGAAAATTCACGTATTTACAAAGAGCGAACTAAGAAAAGGCATGACAAACACATTGTGATGAAGCATTTTAAAAAAGGTAATGTGGCCCTCCTATTCAACTCAAGGTTGAGATTGTTTCCGAGTAAACTGAAATCCCGATGGTCGGAACCATTTACCATTACCAATGTTCAACCAAATGGAGCAATGGAGATATGGAGTGAGTCTGTAATAGTCCGACCCTAGATTATGGTTATTAATTTCATTTCATTCACATCATTTATTTTCATATTTCCATCTCTTTATTATTCTCATTTGGACATTTCTAACGGGGCCCTTACTTTGCAATTCGGAGATTTCTTCTCGTCAATTTTGGAAATTGAGTTAGGCCTTGATATTTAAGAATTTAATGTTGAAAATCCTTTTTCATGGCATCACAACCATTTATTTCAAATTTGTTTAAAAAAAAAATTAAAAAAAATTTTTTCAGAAACGCGCTCGGTTTCCATCTTTCGCTAAACCCGAGCCCGTTTAAAGCCGATTTCGATGCAACAAGACTTGACCTTTATTTGATTAACTAATCCTCTTAATTAAGCCTTAACCAAGCATGACTTTATTGACTTTTCTACCCTAATTTGCAGCCATGTATTTAGTCATGTGTTAAGGGAGTATAAAAAATTAAAACCAAGGCTTTTATCTTCATTTTTCACCAAGTATTTTTCTCTCTCTTCCCACCTCTCTTTCTCTCTCTACACGGCACCTCCATACCAGCCACCATTCCACCACATTCACACCACCAAAACCCCACAAATCAACCCCCACTCACCACCCCCAAACATCCCTTTCACTTCCATAAGCATCAAGGACCATACCTAGCTCTTTTGCAAGCTCAAAGTAAGTGTTCTTTCACCCCTATGCTGATTTGTGTTTTTGATCTTTGATCTTGTTGGGTTTTGTTCTTTATTTTGGTTGTTTTAATGGTGGATTAAGTTGATTTTGTGGTGTTAAGAATCACCTTTTGAGGGTTTATGGTGGAGTTGATTTTGGATGAAGTTAGGGTTAGGGTTTCATCTTGAGTATGCAAGTTTCTTGTTCAAGTGATATTTATGGCTTGATTTCTCCATGTTTTTGCCTATCTCTTAATGTATGGAAGTTTAATATGGCTTTTATGATGTGTTGTAAAGTTGTGATGGGATTCAAGTTGACCCAAAGTTAGGGTTTTAT
>JACYFF010003369.1:36842534-36862150 GCA_017589665.1 Selenicereus undatus
TGTAAAGTTGTGATGGGATTCAAGTTGACCCAAAGTTAGGGTTTTATCCATAAATGCATGGTTTGGACTAAAGTTGTGTTAACCTTGAGGTATGTGCTTATGTGCCTTGAAAGTAAGCCTTGTTGGATATATATATTTGAATTGAAGTTGAGTGTGGTGATGTTGTATGTGGTTGGGATGTAACAAAGTGTGTTATACACTCTTGAGAAAGAGTTTGAGTTGATGGTTGGTGTTAAAAAGGGAAGTATCAACTAAAAGAAGTGCTGCTGGAATTTTCAGTGAAATAGGACGAGCTTTGAAACACAAATGGTAATGATCGGCCAGGCCAAAAATTCTGATTTTTTGTGAGTAGATAGGTCTGGATGTTAGCTTTAAAATGACTCTTGAATTGTCTTAATCCGAGGTCTGTGGAGGATGTTCTGGCTATTTTACTGAACCTGTGCAGAGTGGACAGAATGGTTGTTTTTTTTACCAAAACCTGACATGTTGTTGTTCTGACCCTATTTTATGAGACCTGTCATAGGAATCTGGTCATGTGCCCTTCAGGAAAGTTTTAGAGGACTTCCTAAGCTATTTATATTGGTGTCTTACGTCTCGGTTGGAGGTCAGGAGTATAAGTTGTGGATTATTCATTCCGTACCTTGTCATAAACCCTACCCTCTAAACTCGCCGCCGTGCTTTAACTTAGCATTTTCATACTTTATTTAACTTTACTAGTTTCATAGGCCTTTTCTTTTAACTGATTCACACAAATTCTTTATAAGTTTTTTTTCCATTCAAGGGTATTCATTGTACTAATTTTATGCCTGTAATGATTTTGAACAGCATCAAGGCCTAAGCTCTCATCCTCTTCTTTTTAGTCATCTATTTAATCTGTGAACTAACTTTAAAGACCCCAGGTACGTTCATTGACTGTATCTTTAGAAATCAGCACGTATTTATCGAAATTATAATGTTTTGGTAAGTACATCAATGAATCAATTGAACCAGTGATTTATCACATAATTAGTGACCCAATCAGTTATCAGTTACAGGGGTTTGCCCTTCAGTTACCCGCGCGGCTTCAGGTCAGGTCTTCCGGTCGGCTTGGCAGGTGTACACCTATACATAGATCGTAACAGTTACTAAGGGGTGCACTAACAGATAATAGTTGACAATTTAGTTTTATATACATCTCACCCCCTGTTTTAAAATCAAATTTAATTTCAAAGCGGGCCCTCATACTTTCTTTCCCCATTGAATCTTTATCAGTACAGGGATGCACGTATTGAGCTTTGGCTCACAGTTCTAAATGCTTTTATGTTTTGTTTTAGGAAAATGCTCAGTAAACCGCTCACAGGCGGGAAGGGAGGCGGAAGGTGATAATTAAATCAGGACCGTCCCTTTGATTAGCGGATAGAGGCGCTAAGACGTTTTCATGCCTTTTTGTGGTGCATTTTGGGGTCCCAGCTGTACATCTGAACTGCAATATGTATTTTAATGTTATATTTGTAAGCTTAAGCTGTGCTATGTTTGATGTAACCCTGGGATCTTAGAATCAATCCCGTGTTGTTATTAAAGGTTTCAAATGCTCGTGAACGACCTCTAAGGTTGTACTTTGATTCTATGGTTCAACTTTCATATTTTAGAGATGCCTTGTCCTTGCGGACGGCGGTAACGCCCATCCATGGAGTTCTTAATGTTCAACTATGATTTATTTATTATTGGGGTGTTACAGATTTGGTATCAGAGCCAGGTTGAGATTTCTTGAGGAAAGTAGTGCTAGAAACTATAGGGTGAGAGTGGTTATTAGGAGGGGCTAACGCATGTTGTTGCTAGAGTGATATTAGGAGATTGCAAGTTGCTTTTATCTGCATGTTTCTTATTTATGGGTGGCTATGGTTATGTCTGCCTCTCATGTATGTGTTTTCTTTGCTAGATGGATCCCTATGGTGTTAACCTGTTGCCGGGTGGATCAATGATAGCTCATATTGTGTTGCTCCATATTAGTATGGAGACACACGCGCAGGACCCTTATTCTAAGTTCCACAGTATTGCGTTTCGTGCTCAGAGATTGTTGTGGTCCTTGCCCCCGGTTGGCCAGTGGGTGGAGTTCAGGCACCGTTATAATGACTTTATGATGTTAGGGAACCCAGGCGTAGACGGACCTAGGTTTCAGGCCCACATGGGGCCTTGGACGACTCTCAGTACAGAGTTGTTGTTGAGAGAGGAGTTCGATCTGAGGGGACTTACCATGGAAACTCATCAGCATGTTTTTCCCCTTCATCAGGCCCATCCTCCACCAGTAGTCCCACCGCCAACGCAAGAGCCACCCATCCCACCTGTACCAGGCACCCCACTGATGCCTGAAAGCCCTGGGGAGGCCTACGAGGTAATAAACATCCCTGACACCCCAGACCTAGTGGTGATCAGTTCTACTGAGGACCACCAGGATGAGAAGCATGACCCTGAGGAGGATCCTGAGGAGGATGACCCTGAGGAGGATGATCCCGAGGAGGATCAGGGCACTGGGGAGATGGCGATAGAGCAGCCGGGGGAGCAAGAGGAGGAGGAGCTGATGGTAGAGGACGAGCAGGAACCCCAAGTTCAACCCGAGGTTGGTGACGCCGAGTCGGTAACATCCTCGAGCAGTTTTGATTCAGGTGAAGAACCTGACGATGAGTCTGACCCAGATTATGATCCATCTAGGGACCGTTAGGTGGTTCTAAGGGTAGGGTAGTGGTTTCCATTTTGAGCCCTCTGTATGTAGGTATGGTATGGTGGGATTGGAGGGTGATTTTTTTTTGGAGCATCCGACATTGTATATAGTTAGTCCAATCCTTTTTTACCATGACTACATGATCCGCAACCCTTTTTGGTCACGTGACGGATCTAGTGTCTAGGGGCTATTTAGTGTTTAGTGTTTAGGAGTCAGTTTTAGGCTTTCCTACTCAGTTAGTTGTTGTATGCCTTTGTTGTTTGTATATAAATCAGCAACTATGTATGCAAGCAAGCAGTTATGAAATGAAATGAGGTTGCCTTGAGTTATGAGATAATCTGTGAGCCATCTCTTATATATTTATTGGGCATGTTTATCTTATACGTTTGAGGTCCCAGTGTCAGAATTGTTGTATTTAATGTCTGATCAGAATGTCTCAAAACGAAATTGAGGTGCATGTGGAGGATAATACGGAGCAAGGCCAGGGTTCCGAGGATCAAGCCTCATGTCAGGGACCACCACATGGTGACGTGCCACCGTCACTCTCTGAGTTAGCTAACAATTTAGGCAACCCGGGCTACTGGCCAACCCTAGTTGCCGAATTGATGAAGCGGATTCCCCAGGTGCCTACTGAAACCCCTCCCAAGGAGGATAAATTGGCAGATAGGGTAGCACGGCGCAACCTTAAAGTTTACAACGGGTCTTATGATCCCGTGGTATTGGAGGAGTGGATAAGGGGAATGGAGAAAATTTTTACCGTAGTGGAGGTACCAGAGGAAAAGAAAATGAACATTGGGACGTATTACTTATCAGGTGAAGCTGACATTTGGAAATACAGTGAAGGATAAGCTCATAGGGCCTAATTTCACCTGGAATAAATTCTTAGTAGAGTTGAGAGCAAAGTTTTACCCAGCTGTGGTGCAAAGGCAGAAGGAAAAATAATTTATGGAGTTAAAAATGAGCGGTAGCATGTCGGTGATGCAGTATGCTAGTAAGTTCACCGAACTATCTAGGTTTGTCCCTGAATTTGTGTCATCTGAGAGGTTAAAGATGAGAAGGTTTGAGGAAGGTTTGGCCTTCTATATTCAAAATCAGTTGGCTAGACAACCAATGCTGACTTATCAAGAACTATACGAGCGAACAGCCGAAGTGGAAAGAGTGAAGACGGAGTTGAGGACATTGAACCCAATCAACCATAAGAGAAAGGGGTTTGAGCGGGGGACTCCAAGTGAGAGTGTGAATTAGAACCAGCAGAACCAGAAGAAACCTACTCCTATTCCTTCCAAGAGCCGTCCGGCGGGCTCAACAGCACCTTGTGCGAAGTGTGGAAGAACAAATCATACCACTTCTGAATGTCGCGTTGGCACTAACAAATGCATGTGGTGTGGTAGTCCTGAACATCTTATCGTTGCATGCCCCCGATGATTAAAAGCTGTAGATAAGGGCGCAACGAAACCCTTGGCCCCGCTCCACCAAGGACCTCCACCTTCAAGGCCTGCAGTTGCAGGAAGGGCATTTGTGATGAACAAAAAGGAAGCTGCTACCTCTGGTACGGTAGTCACTAGAACTCTCTTATTAAATTCAAAGCCATTTTGCGTATTATTTGATTCGGGTGCCACTCATTCGTTCATATCTACTCAATCTGCTAAACAATTGGGCCTTGAGAACAGAAGGATGGCAACCAATTATAGAATCAAGCTACCCAATAATTCTGTGATTGAGTGCCCCCTCTCTTATCAACTTGTCCCCATCACCATTGATGAAACCACCTTCCCTGTGGATTTGATTCAATTTGACTTGTCTGATTTTGATATCATTTTGGGAATGAATTGGTTGCATTTTTATGGAGCCCAAATTGATTGTGAAGATCTTAAGGTTATCCTGAAAGATGAAAAAGGGAGAAAAGTGTGTTTCTATGGGCAGAGAGAAGCAAACCCTTGTCCTTTGATTTCTGCTATGAAAGCGAGTAAGCTGTTATCTCAAGGATGCATTGGATATTGGTGTTATGCTGTCAGCACCCCAACAAAAGAAGAGGGAGTAGAGAATATACCTGTGGTTTGTGAATTTGAAGATGTTTTCCCAGAAGAATTACCAGAACTACCCCCGCAGAGGGAAATTGATTTTGGAATCGAGTTGATTCCTGGAGCCCAACTCATCTCTAAAGCCCCATATCGTATGGCTCCAACTGAGCTTAAGGAATTAAAGCTTCAACTAGATGAATTGTTACAAAAGGGCTTTATTAGGCCAAGTGTGTCACCATGGGGTGCTCCGGTGTTGTTTGTCAAGAAGAAGGACGGAACTTTGAGGCTATGTATTGATTATAGGGAATTGAATAAGATTACCATCAAGAACAAGTACCCTCTGCCACGGATAGATGATTTGTTTGATCAATTACAAGGGGCAGGAGTGTTCTCTAAGATTGATTTGAGGTCAGGGTACCATCAACTTAGGATTAAACCTAATGACATTCCTAAGACAGCATTTAGAACCAGGTATGGTCATTATGAGTTCACAGTGATGCCTTTTGATCTCACTAACGCTCCTGCAGCCTTCATGGACCTTATGAACAGGGTTTTCAGATCTTATTTGGACAAGTTTGTAGTGGTGTTCATAGATGACATCCTTATCTATTCTAAGGATAAGGAGGGGCATGTTGACCATTTGCGAACAGTACTGCAAACCTTGAGGGAGCATCAACTCTATGGCAAATTAAAGAAATGTGAATTTTGGCTGGAGGAAGTGGTATTTTTGGGGCATGTGGTCACAAAAGAAGGAATTAAGGTTGACCCCCAGAAGGTGAAAGCAATCACCGAATGGCCAAGGCCTACCAATGTCACTGAGATTAGAAGCTTTTTGGGTTTAGCCGGCTACTACCGAAGGTTCGTCAAGGACTTTTCGAAAATAGCTTCATCACCTACCAATCTCCTCAAGAAGGTGAATAAGTTCGAGTGGACTGAAAAGTGTGAGAAAGCCTTCCAAGAGCTCAGGCAGCGACTGACGACCGTCCCGATTTTAACATTACCAACAGAAGGAAAGGAGTATACTGTTTACAGTGATGCATCGAAGAACGGTCTAGGGTGTGTACTGATGCAAGAGGACAAAGTAGTGGCTTATGCCTCTCAACAACTCAAACCATACGAGAAAAACTATCCTACCCATGACCTGGAACTGGCAGCTGTGGTCTTTGCCTTGAAAATTTGGATGCACTATTTATATGGGGTACCGTGCAAGATCTATACTGATCATCAAAGTTTAAAGTATATCTTCACCCAAAAGGAGCTCAATTTGAGGCAACGACGTTGGCTTGAGTTGCTTAAAGACTATGATCTTCAGATTCAATATCATCCGGGCAAAGCAAATGTGGTGGCGGATGCCCTGAGTAGGAAGTCGCAACATACCTCAAACACTGTGGTGATTACTCAATTAAACCTCTTGAGAGAATTGGAGGACTTTGGGATTCAATTAGTATCTCATGGGAAAACGAATGCTCAACTATCAGCACTTACTGTTCAGTCTTCCCTAGTGGAAGAAATCCGACTGAATCAAGGAGGTGATCCTGAACTCCAAAGTATAAAGCAAAATTTAGAAAAAGGGAAGTCTCCGGGTTTTGTAGTACATGAGGATGGGACCTTACGGTTCCAAAATCGCCTATGTGTGCCCAAAAATGAGGAGGTAAGAAAGCAAATCTTGGAAGAGGCTTACAACACTCGTTATTCAGTGCATCCAGGAGGCACAAAAATGTACAGAGATCTGAGACAATATTTTTGGTGGAGTAATATGCAGAAAGATGTTGCAAAATATGTGAATAAGTGTTTAATCTGCCAAAAAGTTAAGGCAGAGCATCAGCGCCCTATGGGTGAACTACGACCCTTAGAAATTCCTACTTGGAAGTGGGATTCAATCTCAATGGACTTTGTTATGGGTTTACCCCTTTCTGCCTCGAAAAAGAATGTTATATGGGTCATAGTTGATCGACTCACCAAGTCGGCCCATTTTCTGCCAATTAAGGATACTTGGGGAGTTGAAAGATTAGCCCAGCTGTATGTTAAGGAAATAGTTCACCTACATGGGATCCCTTCAGACATAGTCTCAGATAGGGATCAACGATTCCAAGTGCGCTTCTGGCAAGCACTTCAAAAGGCCTTTGGAACCAAGCTAAACTTCAGTAGCTCCTATCACCCAGAGACAGATGGACAAACTGAAAGGGTTAACCAAATTTTGGAGGACATGCTGAGAGCTTGTGTATTGGAGTTCCAAGGGAAATGGGAAGATGATTTACCTTTGGTAGAATTTTCTTATAGCAACAGTTATCAATCCACCATCAAAATGGCCCCATTTGAGGCTCTGTACGGGAGAAAATGTAGAACCTCGTTGTGCTGGAGTGATTTAGATGAGGCGCTGATTATAGGTCCGGAAATGATCTAAGAGACTACTGAGACAATCAGAAAGATTCAGGAGTATATTAAGGTTGCCCAGAGTCGACAGAAAAGTTATGCGGACAAAAGAAGAAGGCCCCTAGAGTTTCAAGTTCGTGATAAATTTTTTCTGAAAGTTTCACCAACTAAAGGTGTGAAGAGGTTCGGAGTACGGGGGAAATTGAGTCCAAGGTACATTGGACCTTACGAAATCGTTGAGAGGTTGAATCCTGTCGCTTATTGCTTAGAGTTGCCTGCCGAACTGGAGCATGTCCATAACGTGTTTCATATCTTCCAGCTTCGAAAATATATTCCAAATCCAAACCATACCATTGTATCTGAACCTGTCGACATTGCTGAAGATCTAGTGTATGAAGAGCGTCCCGTTCAAATACTAGATCGCAGGATCAAACAGCTGCGCAACAAACAGATACCTTTGGTTAAAGTGCTCTGGACGAATCATACCTCCCAAGAAGCCATTTGGGAGACCGAGGAGGCAATACAGGCCAAATACCCACACTTATTCGAGGTAATCTAACATGGTTTGGGGAAGTTCACTAGTTTAGTTTTGAGGACGAAACTCTTTAAGGCGGGAAGACTATAATAGTCCGACCCTAGATTCTGGTTATTAATTTCATTTCATTCACATCATTTCTTTTCATATTTCCATCTCTTTATTATTCTCATTTGGACATTTCTAACGGGGCCCTTACTTTGCAATTCGGAGATTTCTTCTCGTCAATTTTGGAAATTGAGTTAGGCCTTGATATTTAAGAATTTAATGTTGAAAATCCTTTTTCATGGCATCACAACCATTTATTTCAAATTTTTTTAAAAAAAAAATTAAAAAAAAAATTTTCAGAAACGCGCTCGGTTTCCATCTTTTGCTAAACCCGAGCCCGTTTAAAGCCGATTTCGATGCAACAAGACTTGACCTTTATTTGATTAACTAATCCTCTTAATTAAGCCTTAACCAAGCATGACTTTATTGACTTTTCTACCCTAATTTGTAGCCATGTATTTAGTCATGTGTTAAGGGAGTATAAAAAATTAAAACCAAGGCTTTTATCTTCATTTTTCACCAAGTATTTTTCTCTCTTCTCCCACCTCTCTTTCTCTCTCTACACGGCACCTCCATACCAGCCACCATTCCACCACCTTCACACCACCAAAACCCCACAAATCAACCCCCACTCACCACCCCCAAACATCCCTTTCACTTCCATAAGCATCAAGGACCATACCTAGCTCTTTTGCAAGCTCAAAGTAAGTGTTCTTTCACCCCTCTGCTGATTTGTGTTTTTGATCTTTGATCTTGTTGGGTTTTGTTCTTTATTTTGGTTGTTTTAATGGTGGATTAAGTTGTTTTTGTGGTGTTAAGAATCACCTTGTTGAGGGTTTAAGGTGGAGTTGATTTTGGATGAAGTTAGGGTTAGGGTTTCATCTTGAGTATGCAAGTTTCTTGTTCAAGTGATATTTATGGCTTGATTTCTGCATGTTTTTGCCTATCTCTTAATGTATGGAAGTTTAATATGGCTTTTATGATGTGTTGTAAAGTTGTGATGGGATTCAAGTTGACCCAAAGTTAGGGTTTTATCCATAAATGCATGGTTTGGACCAAAGTTGTGTTAACCTTGAGGTATGTGCTTATGTGCCTTGAAAGTAAGTCTTGTTGGATATATATATTTGAATTGAAGTTGAGTGTGGTGATGTTGTATGTGGTTGGGATGTACCAAAGTGTGTTATACACTCTTGAGAAAGAGTTTGAGTTGAGGTTTGGTGTTAAAAAAGGAAGTATCAACTAAAGGAATTGCTGCTGGAATTTTCAGTGAAACAGGATGAGTTTTGAAACAAAACTGGTAATGATCGGCCAGGCCAAAAATTCTGATTTTTGGTGAGTAGATAGGCCTGGATGTTAGCTTTAAAATGACTCTTGAATCGCCTTAATCCGAGGTCTGTGGAGGAATTTCTGGCTATTTTACTGAACCTGTGCAAAGTGGACAGAATGGTTGTTTTTTTTACCAAAACCTTACATGTTGTTGTTCTGACCCTATTTTATGAAACCTGTCATAGGAATCTGGTTATGTGCCCTTCAAGAAAGTTTTAGAGGACTTCCTAAGCTATTTATATTGGTGTCTTACGTCTCGGTTGGAGGTCGGGAGTATAAGTTGTGGATTATTCATTCCGTACCTTGTCATAAACCCTACCCTCTAAACTCGCCGCCGTGCTTTAACTTATCATTTTCATACTTTATTTAACTTTACTAGTTTCATAAGCCTTTTCTTTTAACTGATTCACACAAATTCTTTATAAGTTTTTTTTCCATTTAAGGGTATTCATTGTACTAATTTTATGCCTGTAATGATTTTGAACAACATCAAGGCCTAAGCTCTCATCCTCTCCTTTTTAGTCATCTATTTAATCTGTGAACTAACTTTAAAGACCCCAGGTACGTTCATTGACTGTATCTTTAGAAATCAGCACGTATTTATCAAAATTATAATGTTTTGGTAAGTACATCAATGAATCAATTGAACCAGTGATTTATCACATAATTAGTGACCCAATCAATTATCAGTTACAGGGGTTTGCCCTTCAGTTACCCACGCGGCTTCAGGTCAGGTCTTTCGGTCGGCTTGGCAGGTGTATACCTATACATAGATCGTAACAGTTACTAAGGGGTGCACTAACAGATAATAATTGACAATTTAGTTTTATATACATCTCACCCCCTGTTTTAAAATCAAATTGAATTTCAAAGCGGGCCCTCATACTTTCTTTCCCCATTGAATCTTTATCAGTACAGGGATGCACGTATTGAGCTTTGGCTCACAGTTCGAAATGCTTTTATGTTTTGTTTTAGGAAAATGCTCAGTAAACCGCTCACAGGCGGGCAGGGAGGCGGAAGGTGATAATTAAATCAGGATCGTCCCTTTGATTGGCGGATAGAGGCGCTAAGACGTTTTCATACCTTTTTATGGTGCATTTTGGGGTCCCAGCTGTACATCTGAACTGGAATATGTATTTTAATGTTATATTTGTAAGCTTAAGTTGTGCTATGTTTGATGTAACCCTGGGATCTTAGAATCAATCCCGTGTTGTTATTAAATGTTTCAAATGCTCGTAAATGACCTCTAAGGTTGTACTTTGATTCTATGGTTCAACTTTCATATTTTAGAGATGCCTTGTCCTTGCGGACGGTGGTAACGCCCATCCATGGAGTTCTTGATGTTCAGCTATGATTTATTTATTATTGGGGCGTTACAGAGTCTACCAGAGCTTTCACAGTCAATTGACAGCGATTGAAGCCATATCTAGTAGGACAACCAATTGAAAACGTCAATGTTCATATGCTGACTGATCCAGTTAAACCATAGAAGAAAGAGTCAAGGGCAGCAAAGTTTTTGGGTAATTTCTGACCCCATCTTCTTCCAGCTCCTCCTCTCTAATTTTGATTTCCGCTACTCCCCTTTCCCTTTTTATTATGATATGCCCTATTAAGGGCAATGTGTGATTCAAGTATTGGGGAGTTAGTTATTATATTTGGCGTCTGATGCCTGTTTTTGTTTGGTGCATTTGTTTTTTTTTTGTATATATTGATAGTGGTAGTTTTTTTTTGTTTTAGTTTTGTTTTAGTAGTGCATTTAGTTTTCTTCCAGGTTGTATTTAGTTTCTTTCTTTTGTTAGTTTCTTTTGCATTCGAGTTTGCATTGTCTATAGGACTACAGAAACAAAAAAAAAACCAAACAAAAAAAAAATCCTCTGATGATGATCTTTATAGATTTGGTAGCTTTCTTTGGTTAGTTTGATCATTTGATTCATCTAGATTGTGCATAAAGGTTTGTGAATGAATTTTCCAACTGAATTCCATGTTTTGACCACATGTTAAATGTGAATTGATTTTTCCCAATGAATCTTTACATGAAATTTTGGCATGTGTGTGCTAGTAAGCTAGTTTTGACTGTGGTGGATGTCCCGTGAGACATTGAGCCTTTAGAGACTGTTTATCATTATTAGTCTCATATTTTCTTTCAAGTGTGACTCTTCCTTGACGTCATTTATCCAGAACTTGCCTTGATTCTCATTCAAGATCACTTTTTGCATATGCATTTTAGGCAATATGATTAAGGCATTTTTCTTTCTTTTATTTATTTGAAACCCATGGCCAAAAAGCCACCCTTATTTTGTATTATATCCCTTATTAGCCCGTTTGAGCCTACAACCGTTTTTCTTGATCTGAACCACCTACTTTCAGCCCATAACCAAATACTTGTCTTACCCTTTGGCCAAGGGTAGAGGAGCGTTACATTCTTTTGCATGAAGTTTGATCCAGCTTTAGCATGGCGGATTGTTATTCTCTTTAGTGAATCTTGGCTGTTTGGTGCAGGGATGCAAACATTTGGTAAATCCCTTGTTCTTTTGTGCAAAGTTCAGAGAAGAGTTCGATTTTACAGTTTGTTATGGAATCCCCTTCGCTATTCCTCTTTGAAAAAAAAAAGCGAAAATAAGGGGCAAAAAGAGATAGAAAAGAAAAAGAAACAAATTCGACGAAAGAGATTAGCCTTGGTGGGAATGTAAGGTATTTGTGAGTTTCGAGAGTATCTCTTTTCATTTGGAATTTATTTTGTTGATGAGTTGATATTGTTTGAGAAGGATGTAGTATGATGCATTGGAATTGTTTAAGCTCTTAGTCTATGGCGCTTAGCTCCTCATTTCCAAAAAACATTTGTTTGCCCCTTACCTTTTACCCTAAGCCACGTTACATCCCTATGAAAGTTCTCTTGATCGTTTAGTGTATTTGCATTTTAGTGGTGGCGAATTTGAGAATCTTGTCTAGCTTATGGTCGATTTGTGTCCAAAAAATGAGAATTGAGAGAACCTTCATATATAAACATTGTCAAACACATAAGTGCTGAGTGCCACATAACTAAAGTAAGGTTCTACCGACCTTGCTAGTCTTACTGTTTCACATGCTAGAATGATTGTATTTGACAATTTGGAGGACGATTGGTTCAAGTTTTGCATTATGGTCTGTAAAGGTTTTTGAAATTTTATTCCCTATTCTGTTTTGTTAATGATATTCTTACATCTTTTTGGGCCACCTTTGGATCATCCTTACCATTTGAATGTTATCTATGTCTATCCTGAAGAGGTTGTGTATATCTTTAATCCTTGAATTGCTTGAGGACAAGCAACAGTTTAAGCATAGGGGAGTTTGATAAGTGCTTTATATGTGCATCTTTTTAGGGCTATTCTGCCTCATTTTTAGGAGAATTTTGTGCTTAATGATGTTCTTTACTCTCCTATTCTCAATTTATGTTTGGGTGTAGTTATTTTATGTGTTTTGTAGGATTTTTAGTCTTTTTACCCAGCATTCGCCCTTTAATGGCTGTGTTTTGACCTCCTCCACAGTCATCCATGTTATGCCATGACCGTAGAGCAAAGAAAGAGCAAAAAATTCAAATCCAGTGTAGACCACGGTCAGACCGTGGTGAACCCCATGGATCGTGGTATGCCTGTAACTGTTACCTCTTCATTTTTCCTCGGTTGTGCGGCTGAGATCAATCAGAATTTTCTATAAATAGTGACATTCAGCAGCGAAGGAAGAGCACTCCAAAGCATCCCAAGTAAGCAAGCAAGTAGAATTAGCCTAGTTTGGTTTAGTTTCACTCAAATTTTCTTCTTTGTATAGTTTTGTTTTTGCTTTTATGTGAGTTTTGAGTGTGAGAGTTTTGATCCTGAGGCGGTTCTGAAGCCCTTGGTGAAGGTCATCTCAGTCGAGTCCCTTTCGCTCAAGATTTCGCTAATTTTTTTGGTTAGTTTATCTTTTGTCTTGTCTGAGTAGTTTTCTTAGTCTAGGAAGTTAGTAGTTTGTGGAATTGTTATTGGATCATGTTTTGATTTAAAGAATTGTGATTGTTTTCATGATCAGTTTGATTTCGTTCTATCAAGTGTTTGATATGTTAGTTGCTTGTTGGCCAAAATTTACTTGCACACTTGAAACAATCGAGTGAACATTCGAAAGATCACATTTGGTTATTGGATTGCTTAAACAGACACAGGATAACTACGTCTCGAAAGAGAGATTTATATGTTAGGAGGGCTAGTAAGTAATCATATATATTTGAAAACACCATCTTTTGGGCCCTTAGCTTCCTTGGGTTCCCGCTTGATTGCCGATCGTTTCTCCTTCACTAAAACAGCTTGAAAACACCAACACCATAAAAAAATGAGAGATTACGCAATATGTTATCGCTAATGTAATGGCTTAATAGTTAATCATGCTTAAGTTAATTTCAAATATGACGTTAAGTAGATAATTGTATTTATTCGAAGCAGTGAGCTGCGTAACTTTTTTGTGAAATGTCCCATGTGTTGTAAATACGTGATAATACGAAATGTTCTTACAGTTGTAAAATGACAAATCATATTGCGGATATATAAGGTTAATGAGATAAAATAAATTACGGTGTATCCAAGCAATACCAAGAAATTACTGAGCCACAAATAAGAATGAGGAAGGCAAATGGGAGGAAGCTAAGTGCCTTGAAATGGGAACAACACTAATTAAGTATTTCTTGGAAGGGAGCCAAGAGTCATGAATCAGAAAAAGGAATTGAAAAAGGCAACCAAGGAAAGACAAAAAAAAAAAAAGAAGGGAGAGGGTCTCTGTGAAGGGGCTGAAGAGCAGACCATGACCCCCCTCATCCTCTGTATGCTGTCTCTATTCCCTTGCTAGCCATCGATTGCCATTGCCACTAGCGTCGCAACTTGTTCCTTCTTCCTCTTCATTTTAGCTGTTGCCCAACCTCAAAGACAGGGTATCATGCTGTCCGAATTCTAGTACCCACTACCAGGAATCCACCGTCGTCGTCATTGGGATCCATCACCACCTCCTAACTCTGTCGTTTTAGCCACCAACCAACTCTCCCCCTTACTTAAATTTGCATCCAAGGTAACTCCATCTTACCTTTCTTCTATTTAAATTCTAAGCTTGTAAATGTTGTGATTTTAGGATTTGGAGATTGGTATTTCGTTGTGCAAATGAATTGAGTAAACCAGAGTTAGATTATTTGAATGAAGTTAGATTTAAATTATATGAATGACATGGGAGTTAGATTAATTGAATGATGTTGGATTAGATTACTTGAATGATGTTGAAGTTATATTGCTTAGATGAGGTGGGAATGGAGTTGATAAAATTTAGGTTGTTAGAGGTTATGGGAAAATAGTTAGTATTAATCAGTGGATCAAACTAATCAAATAAAGCTTGGATAAAGTAGAGTGGGGAGTGGTTGGGAAAGTGATGTTTGATTGAAGAATTGTGCAAATCTATTGTGGGATTAATTTGAGAAGATTATAAGTATAGGGAACAAGGGGTGAGTAAATTTCTTGTTATGGCTAAGTTAGGAAAAGGAATAGGGGAGGGAAATAGTAAAGTTGTTACCCCCAAATTAGTTAGAAACATATGCCTAAGAATAATGTAATTTGGTTAAGTGAATCGGTGTGAAGTAAGGAGAATATCTCTAGTAATTGTACAAACTGAAGTTCATATGAAGTTTAGTCGAGTTAGTAATCAAGAAGGGGGTTAATTGTGAAATTTAGCAAAAAGGAAAGAACCACGACACATTTTCGAGTCAATGCTTGTAACGTTAGTCATTTCTTGTTAATCGTGATAATTAAAATATATATATCCACATTAAAGAATGAAGACCTACTTGAGTAAATGACCCTGGACACAGGATTTGAATCGACTCGTACAAAAAGAAAAGAAAAAGGGGGAATTAATTATTTTTTAGGTACGTTATTGGTTGTACCCTTCAACGACATTTAAATTTACATTTATTAATGTTAGCAAAATTTTATTTGGGCATGGGAACCTTTAGGACCACTTTAGTGTTCATTGTTTAATAAGCCATGTTCATTGTTCATAAGTATCTGCTAGTATAATTCGTTGTTGGGCCCTTCCCGTTAAACGAAAAATTCATAGTTCATTATTATTGCTATGGCTGCTACTCATTGTCATAGGGTAATAATCCAGGCCAAAGAATTAATTACTAACCGTTCATTTAATAAAATGCGTCTCAAAGGACATTTGTAAACATAGTTTTAACGTTGTGTGAGCGCTCACTGACTCCTGTGAAAGCCCGTTTAACTATACAGGGAATGTATTGAGTAATAGGTCATTTTTTATGGTTTTGGTATTTTAAAACTGTTTTAGGGAAGGAGAAACGATCGACAATCAAGCGGAAACCCAAGGAAGCTAAAGGCCCAGAAGAGATGGGCCTAGGCAGTGGAAGTTAATTTCCCTGATCTGGTTAAGTATTTTACGGATGTGTTGCTTTTAGATTGCTGATAAAAGTTGCACAGAATGTAAGTTCTTTTTGGATTAAGTATATCATTGTGTGACATAACTTTGTAATAATACAGTGATAAGTTAAACTCGAGCTTGTTGAGGTAATATACCCTATGGACTACAATCCAGCATCATTTAGTTCTCATGAATAGCCTTGTCCCTAAGGGACGACGATAACACACTAGCTGCATAACACCTCCCGTTTCCCTAATACTTATGAAAGCAATTAATAAAAGGATATGTGGGCTAGGGTGTTGCAGGCCTACTCCTTAAGAGCTTGTTCAACCACTTATTTCTGGGTGAGGCTAGAAGACATGTTGTAACCAGGTGCTTTGTGAGTTGATTTTGGGTTTGGCTAATAGTTGTGTTGGGGGTTTAGTAAGCTACGAGCACAAAAGGGTAGCCAAAGCTCTGATATCACTTGACGTATTCTAACCTCAACAATGTTCAAATCTCACCAAGAACTCCAGAATGAAAACGGGACAGTAAAGAGGCGCACAGACCGAATATTAGTGAAGGCAATGAAAGGTAAGCAAGTGCACTTTGCAAAGGATAATTTGGAGGGCCAACTTTGAGAGCGCTTGGGTAATCTCCTTAGATCAACTAGATTACAGAAATTAATCACCCTCTAGTTGAGATAAAGCGACCCAAAGAACCACTTAAGATGCCACAATCAAGATACAACTAAGATTTTAGAGGGAGAGAGTTTACAAACTCAAATGTATATTTCTTCAAATATGATTCACAAAAGGTTATGGATGGCTTTTAAGGAAGCAACTCAACCAATTCAAAGCCCAAAAACCAGCTTAGGGGGACCAAAAGTACATTAGGGGATTGAGGGTTGTCAATTCGGTCACCTAAGTACATAAACACATCTAATCTAGCTTTGGCCACCTCATTAGGGCTAATGATGCTCCTAAATGAGGTGTCAAGCTTACCAGATAGCCTAATACACCATTAAAAGTCAAAATTCAGTAAGAAGTACAAGTGAAACCCAAGAAACAAGACCCTTGCATCGGCTACTGTGTAACCGGGTAAAGGGGTGTTTTGCGTGTACTTTCGGCTGGATAAAAGCAGCACAAGTGGGTGCTTTGGTGCTCCTTTGGGCACTTGACTTGATAAATATTTGTGTCTTCTTTCAGGCCCCAAAGTTTCAAGAAGGTTGGACTTCACTAAGTCAACTTGATTCCCCTTGGTTCTACCCTTTGTTGGATTGCTGCTAGATTTGCGCAGTTCAAAATTAACCAATCAAATGGTGTCCAAAACCCTTCCACATTGATTTATTTGAAACCTAACTTCTTAAAATTAAAGGGGGTGATCAATGTAGTCAATCATTCCCTTAGTACATGGTCCCAAAAGGTAGACAAAATCGGGTAAATTTTCAATCGAATTGGGCAAGCTACTGTTTGGCTTGTTTAGGGCATATTTGACCAAGCTATGCCCTTCCTTGACTTCCTTAGTTTTAACGGGCTCTTGTGGGCTTGAGGGAGGGAGGTTAGGAGGTTCAATAGGATGGTCCCCATCACTGCTTATTATAAATTTGATTTAACCTTATAATGTAGTTTTTAGGAACTTGACTTTAAATATGAAATATCAAATTCCTTCGATCCCCCTCTCTCTATTTTGTTCGGGAAAAATGTGGAAAAAAAAGAACATTGCCTAAGGACCAGGTACCCAGAATTAGACCCGGTCCGAACTGGGTCGTGGACCAGGTCTAAAATCCAGGATCTGATTCCAATAGTGTCCGGGACCGATTCCAAACTGGGTCCTAACTGGGTTCGATTCCATTCCTAAAATTCCAACTAGATACCTGGTCCTGCTCACGCATAATGAAAAGTCCCCCCCCCCAAATGTTGCCCTTCAACAGCCATCCATTGTTGCTTATAGTGCCCTTTGTTAATCTTTTTCAGCTACGCCCCAAGCATGGTCTCCATGACTACCAACTATTGTACAACATCCATAATTTAGAATTTTCCAATTGTAGTAGTTGTCAAATAGTGACTTTTTCAATTTCCTCGATCAAGTTATATTTTTCACGACTCTTTGCATCTTATAACTCTTTGGAGTGAGATAATATCCTGTGCTAGTCTCAAAGTTAGGGCACATTATGTAATAAGGTTGCAAATTGGCATGCCACTGTCTTCTTGCTACTAAAGCTGACGGATTGAATTATTCACACTCGTTATGCAGCCCCTTGGTTTTGGCCAACTCGGCAAATTGAACTAATATTTGCTCAACTGTTCTAACTCACCTAATGCCCAATTTTCATATTTTAGAACATATCCCTCTCATCATCACTCACATGATGAAAGCCTAACTTTTGGGTACATATAGCTAACTATATTGAAATTTGCCTAACTAATTCATTAGTTTCTCACATGTGTTGACTAGCTCAATCAGTTAACATATAAGGAAGATTTTGAAGTAATAACATGAGTATCAACAACAACTGTTGTACATAATAGCAGCCACACCAGTGTCATTATTGGTGCATTTTATAGTGTTGGACACCCCCTCCAACAAAAGACACGAATTAGCCATCAGACTAGTTTCTTGCATACAAAAGTGCGTGTCATTTAGAGAAGTGGCGGTGGACATGTAACTCTCATTTAGCAAGTGAAATTGTTAGATAATTTACTGGCTTGACATCTAATTTTTTGGGTTGTTGTTGCACTTTGACCTAAAGGCAAGATATTCTAAATCTACTTTCGTTAGTTGAATTCGGAAGGAAAAATCATGCCATTACCATTCATCCTAAACCTATAATAGTAAGTTGTGCGTGAGACCATTTCACATAATCATATAATTAACCATATGCTTTATGGTGACTATGGATAATTAACTGGGGTGACTAATAGTTCTTTAAAGGATGACTATTATTACAATTGCCCCTAACCGAACTATTATTATTCATCTCCAAATTTAAAAGTCACTTAAAAACATATTACTAGTCATCACAAAACTCAAAAAGTCACCCTTAAAAGAGTATGTTATTATATCATATGGTCTTATGTAAAAATGTATAAACCTAGAGTATCCTCTATTTTTTCTAATTTTTTTTAATAAGCACCACCCCTGTTATAATCTCCCGTGTGCAGACACTACAAATAAAGTCTTCATTTACACCAATTTTGTTTTCAACAATTGTGAATTTGTGACAAGTGTCATTTTTTTTCTTAACTCAGATTTTTACTATTGAGTTAATTGTTTCATAAATTTTTAATGTCAACATGAAAAGTATCACCATACATTATTGGCACCTTTTCAAATCAACTTTCTAAAACGACAACATTTGATAGAGAATAGTTAATTGTCTAGCTTCTAGAACCAGCAGTAAGTGGAAACAATTTAATACCGTACATTAAGAACATTAGAAAAGTTCACGAGAAGGAAATGTGAAACAAATCAGTAAGGGATATTTTCTTCTGAGGCCCCATTTGAACCTTGAAAAATTTGATGGAAAGTAAAAAATTAGGAAAGCAACTTATTTTCTTATGTTTGATTTAGAGAAAATCACAAAGGAAAAAATATTAAAAACAACTAAGGGAAAAATTGTTACAAACAATGGATAATATTTTCCTCATAAAATTGTGAGGAAAGTTTGGGAAAAGTTTCTAAAAGAATTTCCGACATCCTCCAAACTCGCATTGCTTAGATGATATCAATATTATTCAAGTAATTCATCAACGTTCAAATTTCTTATCCAAATTCTTGTATTTTTTCCTCAATGCAAATAAGCAAAAAAACTCACTTTCCCCATAACTTTTTCCCCATAAAATTTTCTTTCCAACAAATTTTCTAAGGAGCAAACAGAGCCTTAATCACTTCATTCTAGTTTACTTTAGATAAATTCATTTGGAACGAAATATGAAAGTAAACATATGTTCTTTGAGGATATATTGATGAAGGTTATTAGTCCTTAGTTTTGCATTATGTTTCAAATGCATTTTTGAAAAATATAACATACTAAACGAAATATCCCAATGAACAAATAGAATGTAAGAGAAGAAAATTGAAATATAAAGAATGAACTATATGGTATTTCACTAGAACTATTATTAAAATAGGAAAGTGTTAATGAGAGGAAAAACAACTAAAGGTGTTGTGAATTTCCGCAAGCGTACGGTTTCGTTGTACGTTTACGAGT
>JACYFF010003369.1:36872150-36895581 GCA_017589665.1 Selenicereus undatus
TAGGTAGAAAGGTATTATAAAAATCACACATTTTTGGCGTCAACAAAAGGGTTTGCCCTAATCATATGGAGCCATGGAGATGTATTTATACATAAAGACTTTGAGTATAAATAAAATTGTATTACTATACACTATATAGTTTTATAGGCTTATATTACCCCAATGTAATGATAGATCGACTCTAAAATAAAATTCAATAATGTTTCGCTGGGATCATTATTAAAATAAACAACAACAACAATAATAACAACAACACCTCCCACTGTAGATCCCGCTTTCGCTGGGTCAGAGCAGATCCAGATATAGGTAGTCTTACATTTGCCAGCATCCCTGCTCATAAGAGAGGTTGAATCGAAGAGACATACAAAAACAAGATTTTATGAAAACATTTTATAGAAGAAGGGCTTTGTGGAAACATTAAATGGAAAAAGTTTAAGGATACACAGTAGGGAATGGACTAAGAAATACTAATAAATCAGTTGGCCATAACTATGAGAGGAAAAACAACTAAAGGCTTTTCCCTAACTACAGGAGCCATGAAGATGTATTTATATATAAGGACTCTGATTACAAATAAAACGGTACAAGATACAACTTATTCGGTTGTATTAATCCCCCAAATAGAAATAGATTGGACAATAAAATATAAATATATTAGCTGACAATGCCTTAAACAATAAGTAGCAATACATTATGCTATCAACTCTACATGTTGTGCTTGTCTGAAGGTAAAATGGCCATCCCCTTTCATATGCTTACTTGCTCTGATTTTATGTGCTTACTATCATTGTTGAGAACAAGATCAGCAGTAGTACAGATACAATAGCAGCATGCGCAGGGAAGGCAAATAGGCCATGTTGTATCATGTTCACGTTAGGTAGAACTTAAACAGGTCAAAGTATTTTGACACAAACCTAACCTATGTAATAAGTCGGTTGACATACTATGAAGAACTTGACTAAAAGTTAGATTGAATTCTAAACCAGATGCCTTTTATGATGAACGAGGCATAATGAAAGTTTAGGTTTACTAGTTTACTAGCTAAAAACTATATTCTAAACTTATTCATTAATTTGTCTCTGCCTTACAATAATGCTCAATACTTAACTGGATTTACAACATCAAATTAAACACCGCTCACAACGTACCACAAGCAACTAAAAGAACCCAAGCCCATTGCCCAGTAGCAGCACCTCATCAAATCCAGATAACTGATGTGCATAGCAAAGACCGACAAATCAAGTTTACAGTCTAAGAGCTGAAAATGTGGTCTTTAGAGGGGAAATTATGAGCTTAAGGTACGGTTCGATTGGGGAAAAATGATTTTTCTAAAAAATAGTTTTCCAATTTTTCATTGTTTGGAACAATAAATGATGAAAGACTAATTTCCAAGTAAAATGATTTTCCCCCCAATAGAGAAAAATAATTTCATTTTCGAGATGATAAGAAGTTGACTTTCTTCCTTCAACTCTTTGACAATATGGTCAGTCAAAATTTCAGTGCAAAATTTGATTTCAACAGTTTAGATTAAAACTTGACTATCCGATGGGAAAGACCAAAATAAACTCAAATCCAGATTTTGAGCTGAAATTTCTTTCATTTGGTCAACATTTATCTCTGCCACGATAATTTAATCAAAATTTTGTACCGCTAAAGTAATTAATCGAGTCACCACTAAAACAATTTTAGCAATTTGGATCAAAACCTTATCAACAGATAGAAAACATTAAAATACGCTTAAATTCAAATTTGGAGCTCAACGTTCGTTCATTTTGATCAACATTTTTCACAACGACAATTCAATCAATATTTTTCGCTACTTAAACAACGCATTCAATTTCAACAATTTGGATTGAAACCTGATCATTGCATAGGAAAGATTAACATAGGCACAAAGCTATATTTCTAGCACGACATTCCTTCATTTGGTATACATTTTTCTCTGCCACGACAATTCAATCGACATTTTTACCACTTAAACAAGTTAGTCGATGTTTTTCATCACTAAAACAATTCCAATGTTTAGATTGAAACTTGATTATCTGAGAGGAAGTATTAAAAAAACTTAAGTATGAATTTTAAGCTCAAGATTACTTCATTTGGTCAACCTTTATCTATGCTACAACCATTTAGTCGGTATTTTTTGTCATTTAAACAATTCATTGATGTTTTCATTTTTTTTCATGAAAAATTGTTCATCTGGTACCAACAAACGAAAAATTTGACATGAAAATCAATTATCCTTGGAAAAATATTTTCCACATAAAATGAATTCGCCAAAACCATTTTCCTACCAGTCAAATACTAAGAGATCTTTAGAGATTTTTACATACAGCCTCTTGAAGTACAGTACATTAATTATTTTAGCCTGCTCTTTTTGCATAATTTTTAACCCCCCTTTAAATTTTCACAAAGTAATAATTTACATCCAAATTTTCAAAATTACCTTTCATCTTTGTGATCTGTAAATTATGAATAACTTAGAGATAAAAGAAAACATTATTAAAATCATAATCATATATGAAAAGAATAAAGCAATGCAAAATAAATTTGATCCTAAAAATAACTTTTTTATTTTAAGATCTTGTAATTTCAAACTTTTAATGTCAAGGGATTTTCGAAAATTTGGGTGTGCAATGTTAATTTATGGAAGGTTGAGGGGGTAAAAATTAATGTAAATAGGTTAGGGTTAAATTTTTTTTTTCTAAAGATAGTTCACAGGGGTAGAAGTAAGATCCTCTAGAAAAATAGAGTAAGGAAATTGCAAGCCAATAAGAGTAAAGAAGGACAAGAAAGATAGCAAGTGTATAATGCCCCGTCTCTTTCAAGGGCCATGTACAGTTACCAAAAACAACTTTAAAGATCATTGACAGGCCCCACAAATCTTTACACGTCTTTTCGACGTGCTTCATTATGGCTCACATACTACCCGAAAAACTTCCCAAGATAACACACATCCTTAAATTTCTTCACAACAAGCACACTCAACTATGGAGTTCTTAAGAGTGGACTTCTTGAAAGGAAAGGTGCACCTTTTGGTGATATGAAAAGTCACTTCAATCCCTTTAAAATCACTTCAATCCTTTTAAACCATACTCGAGAAGTTACATTCACGCTCACTTGAACAATACAACCTCCTGATTGCGTGTCACTAACCGACCAACTTACAAGTCTTCTTGACTGGTGATCTATACCGGTATCTTTGCCCACTAAGTGATAGCCTAGGGATGTCTTGTCCACTAATGTCGCTCATGGTCATGGGTTGACTTTGCTACCATTTGTAACGCCCTAACCCTTCTAGGGCCATAGACATTTGGCAGAAATGGTTTAAAGTATAGTCAACTAGCTCCAAAAATCTCCACAAGCCTTTCCCATGTGCTTTATCCTTGCTTGCATCATGCCCGAAAAACATTATAGGAGGCCTCTCATCCTTAGATTTCTCCATAACAAGCACGCTTAGTTGTGGTGTTCTTAAGAGTAGGCTTCTCAAAAAGGAAGGTGCATCTTATATAAGCAGTCACTTTAATAATTTAAAACCATAATCAAGGTGTTAAAGAGAGAGAGAGAGAGAGAGAGAGAGAGAGAGAGAGAGAAAGAAAGAGAAAGAGAGAGAGAGCTTGAATGCTTCTGTAATTTTGATGTGGTTACAAATTCACTAACACTCTATTTGGATTAATGGCACAAGGGCCAAAGGGAGGGGAAGATGGTACAATGTAATGAAAGGCAAGCGAAGGAATGCAAATGATTTATTTTCACCTCATTTGGACATACTAGTCACCAGTAGGGGGAAGGGAGAGGGAGAAGGAAAGTTACTGAAAATTTCATGGTGAATGCAAATAAGAGTAATAGGGGTGACACATTCTCTCAAAATATTCTACGGGTATTTTTTAAATTGAAATTATGTGATTACCCTTTCATACAAACAAAATCAAGTAAAAATATTTTCCAAAATAAATTGAACGTACAATAGATATTGTATAATAGATAACAATTAAAAACAATGTGATATGCAAATTCACATATAATATAAACTATACAAATATAATAAAGTTATATAATGAATATAATACTTTATGTAAACTGGTTTATGTTATAAATCATTTAGAAAAACACACAACACCTATAAAAAATAAAAAAACATTATTCAAGATATTCTAATTTATATTTCATTTGGTTTTCTAACTTTTTATTACAACACTTGTATTTAATTTGCAATATTTAATTTGTTTTTATATGTTCTCAATATTCTTTGTTTGAATTTGTTTTAGTGAAAGAGATATTATGTCATTTCAAGTAAGAAAGTGACCGGTAAAGTTACTTCAAAAAAAAGCTAAGGAATGTATGCAAATTTTTTTAAGAAGTAAAAGTTCTTTAAATAGTTACAATAAAAGTTAAGGTTTCACTGTGTTATTTTTAGAATATTATCCCTACCTCTCATTTGATTTTTCTAAGTGGAGGAATAAAAGTTAACTAATCTTTGCTCCTCCCCCGTCCTTCACCTCAACTACTTTGATATGCCCCTAAAAATTTACTATAAAACCCTAAATCCTAACCTAAAACTTAATTTCTAACAAATGCCAAAAATGAGCTTAAATAGTCAAGGGCCTACACAAATGACACAGTCACGTCAAACCCTATGTCGCTTACTTATGGCAATAATGGACAATGTCTATCAGCATAACAAAGCGTGTCATGAGACATGAGCTATCTACATTTACTTCTTGGTCCGTTTAGTGTTCGTAGTTGGGTAGTGTTCATGTAAAACCCCAAAAATTTAAAGTTTTATTAGCTGAGTTCACTTATGACATTTCGAGAATGAAACTTTTTTTTATGGAGGGTAGATAAGGAAACCCCAAAAATTCATGTATAAAATCATCGATAAATACAATTACCATTATTTAATAAATTTATCACTAGTCAACTTCAGCTTGCCGGTTTCCAATTTAATACTTGAGTTATAGTGAATTGGAAGAGTAAGCCAAAGAAGGGTTTAACAAAAGAGTTTGGATTGGAGTTATTAATTTGACCAAGTGAAGGCATTAATCAATCAAACTTTAGTATTCGTTAATATAGTGTTTGGACTAGTATTCAAGTACTATTTAGTAGTTCAAGCGTCATTTCTAAAAAGCTCCCAACATAAGCTTTTGATATTAAAAAGTAGCATTTCGTATTGTTTGGTCAAAAATATCATTTAAAAATATTTTATCTTCCCAACTATCTATATCCTTTTATGTCAATTTACATTGATCAGCTAACCCAATAGTTAATTTACTAAACACACTTTCTTCGATCGCTATCAAAATAACTCTTTGCTAACAGCAAAATCAGACTAGTTATGTGCCACTTAAACAACTAATTTAGCCCAATAAGAACCAAATCTCCTCACTCCTTGACTAGCCCTAACTGATACTTAGAAATATTTAGCTACATTTCAATGGAAATTTGGAAGAAATGTTAAATTCCCCAAAAAAACCTTAATTTTTCTAATTTATCTAGTGAATCCCCTCTCTTCTTTGTTTGATTAGGCATGCAATCGTGGGAACCATAAAATAAATAAACGTTCTATTTTGTTAAAAAAAGAAGACAACACATAAAGTTTTCCTCTTCCTATGCTCTCTCCCTGCCACAGATTTCCCCCCTTTAACATGCCCTACGTCAACTTGTAATTAGCCTGCAAGTGCAAAGTGGTGTTGTAAGTCAAGCTTGATTCCAAATACGTTAGATCAATCTACCAGGCTATATTTCCTCAAGATAGGCTAAGTGAATAAACATTGAGAATTGAAATTAAACTAGCCCAAACAAGCAAACTAAGGGATTAATTTGCCCAGGAATTAAACTTAGCTCAAGTACTTCTTTCTATGTTGGATAATTTCAAAATCGATACTTGAGCTATCAAACCCGTATTTCAAAGTGGAGTGAAATACCTTAATTCATTCAATCACCATTTCTCAAGGGTTCTCAATTAGTTTACATTCATTAAGAAATGCGATTAGCAAATTAATGGTTTCTCAATTGCAACTCTTTCTCAAGATCTCACACAAAAAGAGTCGAATTCTAACAATCTGACATAAATTTTACCTCTCTATACTTTATCTTAAACATGTATTAAAGTGATCAAATTTCTCACAAGTAAATATTCCTCTAAGAATTGATAAAATCAAAACCATAAGTCAATAGCCCTAGAAATGATTGGTCTAAGATTAGACAATTCACAAGTCTTAACACAATGTAGAAAGACTAAACTAATTCAATCCAAAAAGCATAAATTTATTAACAAGAGAGAAGAGAAGAGAAAAGTTGCTCAACTCGAGTTGTGCCTGAATCAACAATGCAAACCCCATCCTGCTTCCCCATGAACCTTCTTCAACTTGCTCTCGAATCTCTCTAATGGTGTCTGGACTTAACTAAATGGTGGAATGGATAGGTATGTGGGCCAAATGCCAGGCATATATCGCAAAAAACAACATAGCAAAATGTCAAAACGCTTCAAGATCAATAGTCGCATGCAAAAATTGAGAAAAGCACACCTATGGCTCCCACAATAGGCTAGTTGTGGCATCCACCATAATCATGACCATCATCATGAGCCAATTGTGGTGGCCTCTATAAGGAAAAATGAAACTGGTGCAATTTCTAAACTGGTGCTGCAACGGACATGCTGATAAATTCTATTCCGAACCCCAATGTTTGGCGTAAATAATTTTCTGAACCGACAACTTTAGAAATGATTTTTCGATCTATCCAACTTTGGTGCAAACAGTTTCTGGAACCAAACATATCAAAACTATTTTTAAATTGCAAAAAGTACCTAGGTTTTTAAAATTTTCATTTTTAATCTCAATCCTTAAAAACTTACTTTCAAAAAATTTAATTTTGTGCATGTGGTTTCCTAGTCATCGGTACTACTTGAAGTCGTCTTTCAAATGGTATCAAAGCGACATGACCAAAAAATAATTAAGATAATTAAGATTAAATTAGTAAGTAATTAAGGTAATTAACTGTGTTTAATGCTCGAATCATCATCTTCTTGTCTTGCTCCTAATTATTCTCATGTTGTGTACTCACCAGAAGGAACTACTTCAATATCACCTCAACTAGACTATATCACTAATATAGTTTTAGGACTACAAGCAGAATTAGCTAAAATTAATACTAAAGTAAAGGAGATTAAGAAGCAATTATCCGTGATCTATCTTTCTTTAGTAAATGAAATTAGACATAGTGGAGAATTGACTTTAAGTATTGGTATTCTATTTCAGTATAAATATCATTTCCACAACCCTAAAAACAAAAATTCATTTCCTTTAAATGAAATACAAATCCAAAAAGAAGAAGGAGAAAAATCAGGTGAAAGTCGGCCGATAAGGCAGAAAAAGAAGAAGAGGATAGAATACAAGTAGTATAATCTTGAATGCCTAAAGAGTATGTTTGAAGAAGAACAAAATTCGAAAGAATTAAACAAAATCATGAGGACAACAGTTGATAAACAAGAGGTATTTTCTGACTATAATGAAGAGACAAATAATGTCCCACTAGAAAAAGAAATGTATCAGCAAATGAACCTAATTAAGCTAGAAGTTCTTAATATAGTACCTTTAGAAGAAGTTAGAAAGAAATTGGATAAAGAATATGGTAAAATGATATTTGACAATGGGATTAATAAAATTGAAGAACTTAACATAGGTGAAATCAAGACCAATCTAGTTGGCAATGTTGTTCCTAAGCCTGAAAAATTTGGTGAACCATCTAGAAGAAATACTCATTTTATGAGACCTGGATACGTTCCAGCAGCGTGTACAACCAATTTTATTTGTTTGAGTTTATCCCATAGAAAACTATGACATTTAAAGATATTGGTCTTACCCCAATTTAAATACAACATGGATTGGTGTAAATATTTGAGAATTGCAAAAGACACATGAATGATGTCCTAAATTTAAATATGGCATGGATTGGTGTAAATTTTCTAAATTGGATTGAACATAGCTTTCCTTGCACTGTAGTTGACTGGTATGATTTATTAAATGAAGATGGTAAAAATGCATAAGAATGATGGAAACACTAGTTACAATGTTTAAAAATTTATGTAAGAAAATTAAAATTGAATTTATCAGAGATAAACTTGATTCTGAAGAGAAAGCAAAGAATGGCAAAGAAAGATTAATAATATAGAATTATTGGATATGAGATATCTACAAAATTATATTGCTAAATTTAGTCAATATTATTATAAAATTGGACATAATGAAACCAACCTTTGTATGTTTTAGGACAAATTGCCATATCCGATAAATTTTGTAATTAATGAAAAATACATTGCATGGCTTGAGAAAGCAGATATCGTCAATACCCTTGGTTCGAGAATCTCTTATTTAAGAAAATGGGTCAACGATCAATGCTTTAATCTCCAAAAGCAAAAGAAGATCGAGGAGCAGTTTCTAACTTGTTGGGATTCTCCTCACTAATAGGGAAAACTTGAAAGGAGAAGAAAAAGAGAATTTTATAAGAATAAGAGCTTTAACAAGCAAATGGGAGAAAGAAAATATTATAACAAACCAAGCTTTAAAAACTGAAGATTTTTTAGGAAAGCTGCTTGTTGTCTAGCTGGCAAAAACAATTGTAAGTGTTGGCCACGCGGAGAAGTAGGGCATTATGCTAATGAATGCAAAATTAAGAAGAATAATAAGCTTATCAAAATTTTAGGTAGTCTAGATTACGTTGAGCTAAGTGAGGAGGAGGCATTAGACCTAACTCTAAATAAAAACAAAGAAATTGTTGAAATCATACTAGAAGATGAAAAAGAAGAAAGTGATTATGAGGAACCCATGATATGATGGAAAGTAGCTCAATTAGTCTTAGTGATCTTTAAGGAGAAGAGTTTGTTGTAGATAATGAAAATGAAGAAGTCAAAGGAGATTGGGTCATTCCCATAATTCAAAAAGACATGATCTTTAAACAATCTATATTTCAATTAAAAAGCAAATACGTATATGAAATGTTGGAAGGAGATCTAGAAATCAAAGACTATGAGTATGATGTCGGAGAAATTAATCTCATTAATTTGAAAAATATCGTTAAACATAACAAAGAGAGAAAATATAAGTATATCCATGTTGAAAGCATCCAAGTTCAAATTACTCCATTATAATTTTATAACAAAGATATTGATCTTTGTCTTTGCTCTATGATATAAGACATAACAAATTTAATAATCAAATTATCAACCAGATTAAAACCAATTTATGTAATGGATCAACTGTCTTCAATTGTCGACCTAGATTTGATGTGAGTCTAATAGATAAATTTGCTAAAAACTTCATATCCCTTAAGATAAAAATAGTTGGGATGGACATGAAAAAAGGAGGATACCCACTGAGGATATTTTGGAAGATAATTTATAAATTAGATGATCCTATAGATCCAAAGACTAAGGTAACAATGATAGAGGCAGAAAAATTTGAAAGTCGTACTCGAATGTAGGAGATTCAAAGGATAAAGTTCAATCCACAGGAGATAAAAATTGACAGATCTTGGATCTGTAGCTTTGCTAGTCTCATAAAAATCAATAAGAAAAATGTGATAAAAGTTCATGAGAATGATAAGAGTACCATTAAACCTTAATTATTAGGAAGCATGAGTACAAGATAAGCATGAGGAGAAGGGTCTTTGTTCACTAATGAAGAGCTTAAGGAAGATGATACAATTAGCATAACTAGAGAAATGAGTAGAATAAGTTTTGAAGTTTCAAGACATCGTGTATATTGAAGTGTGAGTCTAGATAAGCAAGTCATGGGTACAAAACAAGAACAATTAGTGGGCCAATGTATAAGAATTAATTAGTCAAAAATATGATTGTGGACATATTCTATGAAGTCAGAAATACAAATCCTAATAACATTTATATCCCAGTAAATATATGTTTAGAGGGATATAATAAATATGAATTGTGTGCCCATGTAGATAGCAGTTGTTCTGTATGTTTTGAAAAAAGATTGATATTTTCAGAGTTTATATGGAAAAGAGCTAAAATTCCTTTACAAATAAGGAAAGCTGACAACAACATTATGAGCCATAATGAAGCCATAGAAGGGATATCCATAGAATTAGAAGGAGTTCAATACATTATACTAGTTTTATGGACTACTGATCAACCCCACTCATGATGTGATTATCGGAAATAATTTTCAGGGATTATATGCTCCATGCATGTAGACTATGAACCAAATATTATTTACAATTAGCGGTCACTCTCTTCCTGTTGAAAAATTACGTAATGCTTACACCTATTAGAAGATTGAGTTTTATAATTACCCAAAATGTACATAATTCACTATTTGCATTCTCGTCAATTGACGTCATCAATTAGTAGTGATATCCCCAATGATCAGGGCGTTACTGCCATCCAAAAAGGACAAGGCTTGACTTAAAAATAATTAAACATAACTGAGCTGAACATCATCACCACCACACAACATTTGGAAAAGCAAACCATCAAACCAACATTGACAGTAACTAATGATCGTATAGTTTACATCAAAATATAGTAACTTTTTGCAGAGTATATAATTCTAACATCAAAATATCTCACAATATACTGCTTAAAACATTTCAGCGCTAAAACGCCACTATTCCTTTTAGACATACCTACTCACTTATCTTCTCCAATTGGCCTGCCAGCAGGAGGGCGATTTACAGAGCATTTTCCTAAAATAAAACATGAAAACATTTCGAACTGTGAGTCGAAGCTCAGTACATCCATTTCTATATTATTAACTGCACATTGAAAAACTGCTTGGGCCTGCATTGCAATTCACTTTAATTTAAAACAAGGAATGAGATGAATATAAAAATGCATTTGTCAATTATTATCTGGTAATGAACCCCTAGTACCTGTTACGATCTGAAGATAAGTGTATACCTGTCAAGCCGATCGGGCAACCTTGCCTGAAGCCACGTGGGTAACTGAAGAGCAATGCCCTGTAACTAACAACTGATGGGATCACTAACTATATGATAAACGACTGATTAAACTGATTCATTGGTGTACTTACCAAAACATAATAATTTTGATAAATACGTGTTGATTTCTAAAGATACAGACAATGAACATACCAGAGACTTTTAATGAAATGTCACTAAGTGTGTTTATGCACAAAAGGGAAGGAAATGATAGATTAGGCCTTGATTCTTGTAACACCCCCAGCCCCTAGGGTCGGAAACGTTACGTTTTCCTAACTTCTTACTTAAATTCTGGCACGAAACGGACAGAGTTTCCCTTGAGAACTTACCGTTTTCAGGCTAAACGCCTTACAATAAGTCCCTATAAATCAACAGAAGCGTAAACATATAAAACATAGCTCAACGGCCACACGCCGGATTTCATAACTCGACGAGCCACAAGCTCGGAGTACACTAAACAAAATAGTTCATTAATATAGAAAAAGTAAAAGATACAACTGAACGGTTCACACAAGAGTATGGGGTTTACATCCCAAAACACATAACTAACTTTGACCAAAAAGACATCTAGCTAACTGGATGTTGGCTCATATGGCCATACAGAGCGTCTTATAAAGAATATGCATTACATGAACTTAGAATACTTGTTTGCAATCATTTTAAACTAAGAACACATGACATGACTTCATTAAGCACGTAAGATCCCTTCAAATGGATCTAATTGACACTTGCCAAGCAAGAACATGTTCCATCTTGACATAGCTGACTCAACATCTTTTTGTTATAAAGAAAACCTGGGGAAAAGGGGAAAGAGTAGTGGGGTGAGCAACCACATGCTTAGTGAGTGTCCCCCAACCCCCTTTTAACCAAAACCGTTGCAGGCAATAATATCTTTACTAGTCACATGTCACGTATTCGTACTTTAACATCGTATTAGGCATTCAAAAAATTCCTATGGAAACATTACTAATCATAAACTTGACTTTAAGTACTCAAACACATTTCTAGGTCTCTAAATGACCAAACTTCTTTACTAACAGGTAGTCAAACACTTAAACAAGTGACGAGGCTAAACACAAAGCTTTCTTTCTCATAAACATAACTTCTTAGCGTTCTATTCGAAGTGTGTATGAAACCTTATTAACATGATGCGCACATAAGATTATCTCTTTTTATAATCATACTTATCTTGGTATTTCATTCATATGAGGTGCCTAAGACATAGACATTTCAAGTCTCACTCAAATCTCATTTATAGAGTATGCATGAAATATGCTCATAAGACTTTCTTTTTCGTAAACGTATCTTACTTAGCATCTCATTCACAAGTTATACATGGAACATGCACATAACACTTTTGATGCTTTACTTAGATCTCATTCATATGATATGCACAAGTCGTGCATAGTAAACTTTTTTTCTTTTCTTTGAAAACACTTCAAGAGGCTCATAAAAACTCTTCTCTTAGCCTCTTGAGGCTCATATATCTTTTAAAAGAATCTCTTTTATCTTTGTCTCATAATGACCCTTAAAAACTTTCTTTCTGAAATACTTAAAAAGGCGAAACACCAACTGCTTTTCTTATTTAATAAGAAACTACTTCTGGGCATAAGATCATCACAAAGTGCTGGTTGGGAGAGATCTACACTCAATCCCCTAAGCTCTTACTCCCGGGATGGCAACTAACCTTTGGACCTTAACCCTGGTCAGGGTCTCTTGGGACTACTCCCTAGGCTATAGGGATTCCCCCGTTCAAGTAGGTTCACTCCCTATCTACTGTCCCTAAGCACTTATCTTAGCCATTTAAACTGGTCTTAACGACTAATAAGCTTTCTGCAGCAAAACTCTTTTTCATGTAACTCACACTTTTGTAAAACTCTTTAGGGATTCCCCCGTTCAAGTCTCTAGGGTCGCCTTACCATGCTTCAATATGTGTGTAGGCGGTTATTCAGCTATTACGTGGGATCAAAGAGCTCATGGAATGCAAGCAACAATAAGAGGTCATGCCATGTCATGCATCACAGAACTTAGATAATTGAAACAATCAAGTCACATAGCAGTCCGACTCAAGTCAAGCTTATTCACTAGTATACAAAATCGAAGCATTTCAAAACTGAGTCACCTAACTAGGGGGTTTTCATTCCATAGCAAGGCAATAGAGGAATCACACGGCATCATTTGGCGTCATAAGGAATCCTTAAAACATGCAGATTCACGGGTCGTCACACATAAAGAACACCTAGAATTGTATGTGCATGTACGATCCTTCTTTGCAAACTGTGGTCAATGGCTTGCCCTAAATACCGTTCAATTTAGGAAGAATTTGGTGTCCAACTGCCAGGGTTGTTTGAGTATGGTTGTCATTACTGGTCGTATAGGTACACGTTGAGGTCTTATGAGGTACACCCATTCAACAGGTGATCATAGGAGTCTCACTGTAGGTCGCTTACCTTAGTAGGGATCATTTACTGTGTACAATTCCAAAGCCTGCCAGGTTCTTTCTCCCTTATGCTTTCTAGGTATATCAGGGTCCGTTCGGGCCGAAACATTGTCACCCCATTTACGAATAACAATCCGTATAATAGAAAGCAGGTAATGTACGGTTTAGGCAACAAGTGCAAAGAAGGAGAACGGTAGGTACAATTACGCGATGTTTAGCGAGGTCCTACCACTAGCATTTAGGCTTTCAAGCATGTATACAAGAGCAGCCCTTAATACACTCAGGAAATTCAGAATTTGAAAACGAAAGGTATGATTTAGTAGGATTATCAATCATGGCAACTAATTTCCAATCATTCCTTTACTAACTCATTACAAAAGATTCCATCGACGTACACATCTTAGCACATACACATTTACAAGCAACATTTGACAAACATAAGGGCGTGTAGTGAATCTAAACTACCTCATCATCAGTAACGAAAAGTAAATCGTTCGGTGTAAGATAACCTTGGTTCAATAGTCAAAACGAGATTGACATCTCAAAAATTTTGAGTTTCAAAGGGGGAAAAATAGCTTTTCTATTTCGAATCTCTTTGTTTTCAACAAAAGCATGGTTAACTGCATCTAGCTCTGTCTCTACCAACCTTGCAGTACGTTTGCTCACTCCATTATGGCGTTCGAGGAGCAAATTGTATTATAGGGGCAAAGTTGAGCTTATACTTAAGGCTTTCAAATCATTCAATTCAAATCACATGTTCTTTAAACATTGAATTAAAATCACCAAGGCACATAAGCAAAACAACTTTCGATTGAGCTAACACTTAACTCACCCATGACAATACGAGTCATTTGGCCTATATCTTAGCAAATGGTTCTCTTCTCCAGCCATTCACCTTACTGAAGCTATGTCTAACTAGGGAAACGCGCTATCACTCACATAAAACTCACATTTGCACACAAGGCAGGCATGTATCACATCATTATGATCGCGTTCCTGGGCAACTATATGAGGTGCAGGACTCAGGTCATGGCCTATGGTCGCAGGACCATGCACTGATACCATCAATGTAACACCCCCAGCCCCTAGGGCCGGAAACGTTACGTGTTTCTAATTTCTTACTTAAATTCTGGGATGAAACGGACAGAGTTTCCCCTGAAAACTTACCGTTTCCAGGCTAAACGCCTTACAATAAGTCCCTGCAAATCAGTGAAAGCGTAAACATATAAAACATAGCTCAACGGCCACACGCCAGAGTTCATAATTCGACGAGCCACCCACTCGGAGTACACCAAACCGAATAGTTCATTAATATAGAAAAAGTAAAAGATACAACTCAACGGTTCACACAACCGGAGTATGGGGTTTACATCCCAAAACACATAGCTAACTTTGACCAAGAAGACATCTAGCTAATTGGATGGTTGGCTCATATGGCCATACAGAGCGACTTATAGACAATACGCATTAAATGAATGTAGAATACTTGTTTGCAATCATTTCAAACTCAGAACACATGACATGACCTTATTAACCACGTAAGATCCCTTCAAATGGATCTAAACGACACATGGCAAGCAAGAACATGTTCCATCTTGACATAGCTGACTCAACATCTTTTTGTTATAAAGAAAACCTGGGGAAAAGGGGAAAGGGTAGTGGGGCTGAGCAACCATACGCTCAGTGAGTGTCCCCCAACCCCCTTAAAACCGAAACCGTTACAGATAATAATATCTTTACTAGTCACATATCACGTATTCATACTTTAATGTCATATTAGGCATTCATGAAATTCCTATGGAAACATTACTAATCATAAACTTGACTTTAAGTACTCAAACACATTTCTAGGTCTCTAAATGACCAAACTTCTTTACTATCAGGTAGTCAAACACTTAAACAAGTGACGAGGCTAAACACAGAACTTTCTTTCTCATAAACATAACTTCTTAGCGTTTTATTCGAACTATGCATGAAACCCTATTAACATGATGTGCACATAAGATTGTCTCTTTTTATAATCATACTTTTCTTGGTATTTCATTCATATGAGGTGCATAAGACATAGACATTTCAAGTCTCAATCAAATCTCATTTATAGAATATGCATGAAATATGCTCACAAGACTTTCTTTTTCATAAATGGATCTTACTTAACATCTCATTCACAAGTTATACTTGGAACATGCACGTAACACTTTTGATACTTTACTTAGATCTCATTCATATGATATGCACAAGTCATGCATAGTAAACTTTTTTTCTTTTCTTTGAAAACACTTCTTTTAGCCTCTTAAGGCCCATAAAAACTCTTCTCTTAGCCTCTTGAGGGTCATATATCTTTTGAAAGAATCTCTTTCATATTGGTCTCATAATGACCCTTAAAAACTTTGTTTCTGAAATACTTAAAAAGGCGAAACGCCAACTGCTTTTCTTATTTAATAAGAAACTACTTCTGGGCATAAGATCATCATAAAGTGCTGGTTGGGAGAGATCTACACTCAATTCCCTAAGCTCTTACTCCCGGGATGGCAACTAACTTTTGGACCTTAACCCTCATGAGGATCTCTATGGACTACTCCCAGGCTATAGGGATTCCCCCGTCCAAGCAGGTTCACTCCCTATCTATTGTCCCTAAGCACTTATCTTAGCCATTTAAACTGGTCTTAACGACTAATAAGTTTGCTGCCTCTCACAGCGAAATCCTTTTTCATCCAACTCACGCTTTTGTAAAACTCTTTAGGGGTTCCCCCGTTCAAGCGAGTTCGCTCCCAAAACTGTTTTCATTGAATTAAAATATGCCATCATGCACTAATATTTATGACTACCATCATTTCAAAACATGAAATCTTTCTTTGAAAAACTCACCCTTATGCACATAATGCAATTTGATCGTTTAAGCACATATATCACACATGTCACATTGGTAAGGGAGTCCACATGTATCACATTTAAGCACTTCATAATCAATTCAACACAATGACCCACACGTGGCCTTGCAATCCACACGATTGCGGTCAATTCACAACCCGAACTCCCTCCTCACAAGCACCGTACCACAAGATCCACGAACCACTCATAGTTCTTCCTCAAACTATCCAACTACCATCTCGGTTTCAATTTCACAATCTAGCATCCTAATCATTATGATATACTGAAAAGCGATACATAACATACGCAACTTACCGATGCTGGACTTACCGATTAAACGACTAACAATTAGCAGAGCGCTGCAACCAACGGTCATAACCATGCACACACACACACACACACACACACACACACACACACACACACACACACACACACATATATATATATATATATATACGTATAAGTATTCATACGAACTTAACTTGAAACGGGCGTCTAATATGTTAGGTGAGACTAACTAAGCACGAAACGATTCACTATTTCGGCTAATATGGTCATTTAGACATAATACGATTTAAGCATTTTACTAAGCATGCTTATTTATACCATTTAAGCTTAACATGAATCGAATCTCTATTTAAGCGTAAAACAATTCACTTATTTACGCTTACTTGGTCATTTAGGCATAATACGATTCTACGCTCTCGTTTATCATATCAATGTTACTATTCGAGTCAACCTTTCAAACATGCGTTAACTAAATATACTAAACTTGATTCTACACATGCATAGCTTACTTCAAACCAAACTTCCAGGCACGTGTTAACTAAATGTACTAAAATCGATTCTAAGCATTCATATTTTATTTCGAAACTGTTAATTAGGCATGAGCTAACTAAACATGTTTCAATCGATTATAAACAAGCATAATTCATTTCGAAGCCATTTTTCAAGCATGAGCTAACTGAAATAACATGCATCGATTCGAGGCGTCATTCGTTGTCTCGACATTGCATTTCAAGCCTATTTAAGCCATTTAAACATAACATAACTTTGGGCATTCACATATTACATCGAAGTTACTAATCAACTCAATTTTTCAGGCATGCACTAATTGGATTTACTTGAAACAAATCTAAGCATGCATAACTCATTTCGAACTATGTTTTCAAGCGTGAATTAACTAAACTAACATGTATCGATTCATGCCACTTTCGAGTATTAATCAACTAAAATGACATTTAACGATTCAAAGTTGTTTTCAGGCATAAACTAACTAAACTTAGCATGCATCGCAACTTAAAGCTTAAAATGATTTCGAAACTACTACTACTTAGGAGGTGAGAAACTCCTACCTGGACTCCAAGCTTATGACTCGTCCTAAGGGATTTTAGGCTCGATTGGATGCTTGAAAAACCAGAAATTTGACTCCCAACTCGCCGCCCAATGCCATCTTCGAACTAGCCGAACCAACCCGTTTGTAGCTCCTGCTCTGACCTCCCTCGTCGCCGAGGACAATACACCACCGTCGTTGCCGTCGGCGCCCATCTCCTTCTCTCCCTTGTCCCCTCTTTGGTGGTCGACTTCAGAGGCCACGGTGACGTAGTGTTGGGGTCTTCAAAACCCTAACCTTCAGTCTCTCATCTCGCCTGCCCCCTTGTCTTGAGCCCGCTGATGGTGGCACTGCGAACCGGCCGACCATCGTCGCGTTTATCAACGGCCTGCCCTCCGATCCTCTCTCACCAGTCCCTCTCTCTCTCTCTCTCTCTCGCATGGGTGTTCGCCTGGGGTCGGGTGGAGAACCCCCCCTCTGCGTGTTTTCTTTGCTGAAGAAAGGGCCGTCGCCCCCGTTTTTTTATTTCCCCTTCTTTTTTTTGTCTTTTATGCTCAATTGCTACAACAACTCGATCCCAAATGCGTTATCGATCAGTGTAAGCTCGGGTTGAAGGATCTTAAAGCCAGAGTCCTAACTAAGTTCGGGAAATGACTAAATAAATTGAACAACGACTAAATTAAACTATCGATATAATCTAAAGGCATAAATAGCACGAATTAACTTTAAAATCAATAATAACAATAATAATAATAATCCCTTTTTAGTAAAATTATAACTCCTGAAAGTAAATCAATAATCATTTAACTCACATAGTTACTAAAAATACGATTTTGTAATGTAAAAACATAATACAGTTAGCTTAACGGAAAACAAAGAATGTCAGTCTTACATTCTTCCCCCCTTAAAGGAATTTTGCCCTCGAAATTCTGAATCTAAGTTCAGTCTTTCCTAGAATGCATGCACACAACTAGGATCTACGCGATAGGTTTTCAAAAGATTTTATTTTGGAAACACCACTTTTAAATCGAAAGAAAATCGGTTCTGGTTTCCTGTCTCCTCCTCGCCAGTCCTCTTCAAGCGTCTACTCACTCTATTTAGGCGCCGAGGGCAAATCACATCGAATAGGGGCAATTGAGTTGGCGTGGAAAACCATATTGAGCTTATTTTGAAGAATGGACAAAGATTTTCGAGAATCTAGACTCAGTTAGCATGGCAAGCAGTAATTCTATGCGTATGCATCTATAAGTGGGTAGCTAAGGGCATGGCAATCGAGACAATGATGTCTTAAGGTCGTACACTAACAGTCTCATTCTAAACATGAATTCAGGTCACCCTTGGGATCACAGTGGTTAACATAAAGACTCCTATAACACATTAGAACAACAAAAGCGTACATAGCACCACATAGTATCAATTAAGCATAATAGCATCGCATAGTGTGGCATAGTATCAATAATTCAGTGTTCTTAAGCCTAAGAGTTGGTTATAACATGAATCCGACTAGGGTACATATGGTAATCAATTCACAAAATGAGGGCATGTGTGATTGACATTCCTTAGGCTTTTATGTCGATCTAAGGTTAAATCATTTACGAGAAGGTTATCACACTACATTAAGGTAGCAGAAACATCAAAATATGCGATATTGGTAATAAAAGATCGAATTCACATTGACTTCTTGCAGGGTTTATGACAGAGCACTGAAAATTCGGAATCACGACTAACACGAACTAGCATAATCATGTTGATAAGAATAACTTGAAGAAGGAAATGCTGAGGCAGGAATGCAAGTCGATGATTTCGATGGTGGGGAGTCTTTCCCTAGGGTTCTTACCTGGGGCTGATCATCTCTGAAGTCATAGATTCATACAAATGAATGGTTATGCTCCTAGACCAATCCTGGGTATGTGGCTTACAGGCCTACATGCTTCCGCTACGCTATTCTGATCAAACATATAAGGACAAGGAGACGTGGATTCAAGTCTCTAAGGTCACCTTACCATGCTTTAATATGTGTGTAGGCGGTTATTCAGCTATTACATGGGATCAAAGAGCTCACAGAATGCAAGCAACAGTCAAAGGTCATGCCATGTCATGCATCACAAAACTTAGATAATCGGAACAATCAAGTCACATAGCAATCCGACTCAAGTCAAGCTTATTCACTAGTATACAAAATCGAAGCATTTCAAAACTGAGTCACCTAACTAGGGGGTTTTCATTTCATAGCAAGGCAATAGAGGCATCACACAGCATCATTTGGCGTCACAAGGAATCCTTAAAACATGCATATTCACGGGTCGTGACACATAAAGAACACCTAGAATAGTTTGTGCACGTACAATCCTTCTTTGCAACCTGTGGTCAATGGCTTGCCCTAAATATCGTTCAATTTAGGAAGACTTTGGTGTCCAACTGCAAGGGTTGTTTGAGTATGGTTGTCATTACTGGTCGTATAGGTACACGTCGAGGTCTTATGAGGTACACCCATTCCACAGGTGATCATAGGAGTCTCGCCGTAGGTCGCTTACCTTAGTACGGATCATTTAGTATGTACAATTCTAAAGTCGGCAAGGTTCTTTCTCCCTTATGCTTTCTAGGTATATCAGGGTCCGTTCGGGCCGAAACATTGTCACCCCATTCACGAATCACAATCCGTATAATAGAAAGCAAGTAATGCACGATTTAGGCAATAATTGCAAAGAAGGAGAACGGTAGGTACACTTACGCGATGTTTAGCAAGGTCCTACAACTAGCATTTAGGCTTTCTAGCATGTATACAAGAGCAACCCTTAATACACTCAGGACATTCAGAATTCGAAAACGAAAGGTATGATTTAGTAGGATTATCAATCATAGCAACTAATTTCCAATCATTCATTTCCTAACTCACTACAAAAGATTCTATCGACGTACACATCTTAGCACATACACATTTACAAGAAACATTTGACAAACATAAGGGCGTGTAATGAATCTAAACTACCTCATCATCAGTAATGAAAAGTAAATCCTTCGGTGTTAGATAACCTTGGTTCAATAGTCAAAACAACATTAACATCTCAAAAATTTTGAGTTTCAAAGTGGGAAAAATAGCTTTTTTATTTCGAATCTCTTTGTTTTTAATAAAAGCATGGTTAACTGCTTCTAGCTCTGTCTCTACCAACCTTGCAATACGTCTGCTTACTCCATTATGGCTTCCGAGGAGCAAATTGTATTATAAGGGCGAAGTTGAGCTTATACTTAAGGCTTTCAAATCATTCAATTCAAATCACATGTTCTTTAAACATTGAATTAAAATCACCAAGGCACATAAGCAAAACAACTTTCGATTGAGCTAACACTTAACTCATCCACGACAATACGAGTCATTTGGCCTATATCTTAGCAAATGGTTCTCTTCTCCAACCATTCAACTTACTCAAGCCGTGTCTAACTAGGGAAACGAGCTATCATTCACATAAAACTCACATTTGCACACAAGGCAGGCATGTATCAATTCATTATTAACGCGTTCCTAGGCAACTATATGAGGTGCAGGACTCAGATCACAGCCTATGGTCGCAGGACCATGCACCGATACCATCAATGTAACACCCCCAACCCCTAGGGCCGGAAACGTTACGTGTTTCTAACTTCTAACTTAAATTCTAGGACGACACAGACAGAGTTTTCCCTGAAAACTTACCGTTTCCAGGCTAAACGCCTTACAATAAGTCCCTGTAAATCAACGAAAGCATAAAGATGTAAAACATAGCTCAACGGCCACACGTCGGATTTCATAACTCGACGAGCCACCCGCTCGGAGTACACCAAACATAATAGTTCGTTAATATAGATAAAGTAAAAGATACAACTCAACGGTTCACACAATCGGAGCATGGGGTTTACATCCCAAAACACATAACTAACTTTGACAAAAAAGACATCTAACTAACTGGATGGTTGGCTCATATGGTCATACAGAGCGACTTATAAACAATATGCATTACATGAACTTAGAATACTTGTTTACAATCATTTCAAACTAAGAACACTTGACATGACTTCATTAAGCACGTAAGATCCCTTCAAATGGATCTAAACGACACCTGGCAAGCAAGAACATGTTCCATCTTAGCATAGCCGACTCAACATCCTTTTGTTATAAAGAAAACCTGGGGAAAAGGGGAAAGTGTAGCAGGGGTGAGCAACCATACGCTCAGTGAGTTTCCCCCAGCCCCCTTAAAACCAAAACCGTTGCAGGCAATAATATCTTTACTAGTCACATATCACGTATTCATACTTTAATATCATATTAGGCATTCATAAAATTCCTATGGAAACATTACTAAACATAAACTTGACATTAAGTACTCAAACACATTTATAGATCTCTAAATGACCAAACTTCTTTACTAACAGGTAGTCAAACACTTAAACAAGTGACGAGGCTAAACACAGAACTTTCTTTCTTATAAACATAACTTCTTAGCGTTTTATTCGAACTATGCATGAAACCCTATTAACATGGTGTGCACATAAGATTATCTCTTTTTATAATCATACTTTTATTGGTATTTCACTCATATGAGGTGCATAAGACATAGACATTTCAAGTCTCAATCAAATCTCATTTATAGAGTATGCATGAAATATGCTCATAAGACTTTCTTTTTCGTAAACGTATCTTACTTAGCATCTCATTCACAAGTTACACTTAGAACATGCACATAACACTTTTGATACTTTACTTAGATATCATTCATATGATATGCACAAGTCATGCATAGTAAACTTTTTTTCTGTTCTTGAAAACACTTCATTTAGCCTCTTGAGGCTCATAAAAACTCTTCTCTTAGCCTCTTAAGGCTTATATATCTTTTGAAAGAATCTCTTTTATCTTGGTCTCATAATGACCCTTAAAAATTTTCTTTCTGAAATACTTAAAAAGGCGAAACACCAACTGCTTTTCTTATTTAATAAGAAACTACTTCTGGGCATAAGATCATCACAAAGTGCTGGTTGGGAGAGATCTACACTCAATCCCCTAAGCTCTGTCTCCCGGTATGACAACTAACTTTTGGCCCTTAACCCTCGTCAGGGTCTCTATGGACTGCTCCCTAGGCTATAGGGATTCCGCCGTTCAAGCAGGTTCACTCCCTATCTATTGTCCCTAAGCACTTATCTTAGCCATTTAAACTGGTCTTAACGACTAATAAGTTTGCTGCCTCTCACAGCGAAATCCTTTTTCATGCAACTCACGCTTTTGTAAAACTCTTTAGGGGTTCCCCCGTTCAAGTGAGTTCACTCCCAAAACTGTTTTCATTGAATTAAAATATGCCATCATGCACTAATAGTTATAACTACCATCATTTCAAAACATTAAATCTTTCTTTGAAAAACTCACCCTTATGCACGTAATGACTTTTGAGCGTTTAAGCACATATATCACATATGTCACATTGGTAAGGGAGTCCACAAGTATCACATTTAAGCACTTCATAATCAATTCAACACAATGAGCCACACATGGTCTCGCAATCCACACGATTGCGGTCAATTCACAACCCGAACTCCCTCCTCACAAGCGCCGTACCACAAGATCCGCGAACCACTCATAGTTCTTCCTCAAACCATCCAACTACCATCTCGGTTTTAATTTCACAATCTAGCATGCTAATCATTATGATATACTGAAAAGCGATACACAACATGCGCAACTTACCGATGCTGGACTTACCGATTAAACGACTAACAATTAGCAGAGCGCTGCAACCAATGGTCATAACCATGCACACACACACACACACACACACACACACACACACACACACACACAC
>JACYFF010003369.1:36895591-36954569 GCA_017589665.1 Selenicereus undatus
ACACACACACACACACACACACACACACACACACACACACACACACATATATATACATATAAGTATTCATACGAACTTAAGTTGAAACGGGCGTCTAATATGTTAGGTGAGACTAACTAAGCATGAAACGATTCACTATTTAGGCTAATATGGTCATTTAGACATAATACGATTTAAGCGTTTTACTAAGCATGCTTATTTATACCATTTAAGCTTAACATGAATCGAATCTCTATTTAAGCGTAAAACAATTTACTTATTTACGCTTACTTGGTCATTTAGGCATAATACGATTCTACGCTCTCGTTTATCATATCAATGTTACTATTCGAGTCAACCTTTCAAACATGCGTTAACTAAATATACTAAACTTGATTCTAAAGATGCATAGCTTACTTTGAAGCAAACTTCCAAGCACGTGTTAACTGAATGTACTAAAATCGATTCTAAGCATTCATATTTCATTTCGAAACTATTAATTAGGCATGAGCTAACTAAACATGTTTCAATCGATTATGAACAAGCATAATTCATTTCGAAGGCATTTTTCAAGCATGAGCTAACTGAAATAACATGCATCGACTCGAGGCGCCATTCATTTTCTCGACATTGCATTTCAAGCCTATTTAAGCCATTTAAACATAACATAACTTTGGGCATTCACATATTACATCGAAGTTACTAATGAACTCAACTTTTCAGGCATACACTAACTGGAATTACTTGAATCGAATCTAAGCACGCATAACTCATTTCAAACTATGTTTTCAGGCGTGAATTAACTAAACTAACATGTATCGATTCAAGCTACTTTCTAGTATTAATCAACTAAACTGACATTTAATGATTCAAGGTCGTTTTTAGGCATAAACTAACTAAATTTAGCATGCACAGCAACGTAAAGCTTAAAATGATTTCGAAACTACTACTACTTAGGAGGTGAGAAACACCCACCTGGACTCCAAGCTTATGACTCGTCCTAAGGGCTTTTGGGCTCGATTGGATGCTTGAAAACCCAGAAATTTGACTCCCAACTCGCCACCCAATGCCAACTTCGAACTAGCCGAACCAGCCCGTTTGTAGCTCCTGCTCTGACCTCCCTCGTCGCCGAGGACAACACACCACCGCTGTTGCCGCCGATGCCCATCTCCTTCTCTCCCTTTTCCCCTCTATGGTGGTCGACTTCAGGGGCCACGGTGACGTAGTGCTGGGGTCTTCAAAACCCTAACCTGCAGGCTCTCATTTCGCGTGCCCCTTGTCCTGAGTCCGCTGATGCCGGCACTGCGAACCGACCGGCAACCATCGCGCTTGTCGCGGGCCTGCCCTCCGATCCTCTCTCTCTCTCTCTCTCTCGCATGGGTGTTCGCCTGGGGTCGGGTGGAGAACCCCCCCTCTGCGTGTTTTCTTTGCTGAAGAAAGGGGCTTCGCCCCCTTTTTTTTATTTCCCCTTCTTTTTTTTGTCTTTTATGCTCAATTCCTACAACAACTCGATCCCAAATGCGTTATCGATCAGTTTAAGCCTGGGTTGAACGATCTTAAAGCCAGAGTCCTAACTAAGTTCGGGAAACGACTAAATAAATTGAACAATGACTAAATTAAACGATCAATATAATCTAAAGGCAAAAATAGCACAAATTAACTTTAAAATCAATAATAATAGTAATAATAATCCCTTTTTAATAAAGTTATAACTCCCAAAAGTAAATCAATAATCATTTAACTCACATAGTTACTAAAAATACGATTTTATAACGTAAAAACATAATACAGTTAGCTTAACGGAAAACAAAGAATGTGGGTCTTACATTCTTCCCCGCCTAAAAGAATTTTGCCCTCGAAATTCTAAATCTAAGTTCAGTCTTTCCTAGAATGCATGCACACAAGTAGGATCTACGCAATAGGTTTTCAAAAGATTTTATTTTGGAAACACTACTTTTAAATCGAAAGAAAATCGCTTCTGGTTTCCAGTCTCTTCCTCGCCAGTCCTCTTCAAGTGTCTACTCACTCTATTTAGGCGCCGAGGGAAAATCGCATCGAAGAGGGGCAATTGAGTTGGCGTGGAAAACCATATCGAGTTTATTTTGAAGAATGGACAAAGATTTTCGAGAATTTAGACTCAGTTAGCATGGCAAGCAATAATTCTATACGTATGCATCTATAAGTGGGCAGCTAAGGGCATGGCAATCGAGACAATGACATCTTAAGGTCGTACACTAACAGTCTCATTCTAAACATGAATTCAAGTCACCCTTTTGATCATAGTGGTTAGCATAAAGAATCCTATAATACATTAGAACAACAAAAGCATCACATATCACCACATAATATCAATTAAGCATAATAGCATCGCATAGTATGGCATAGTATCAATAATTCAGCGTTCTTAAGCCTAAGAGTTGGTTATAACATGAATCTGACTAGGGTACATATGGAAATTAATTCACAAAATGAGGGCATGTATGATTGACATTCCTTATGATTTTATGTCGATCTAAGGTTAAATCATTTACGAGCAGGTTATCACACTACATTAAGGTAGCAGAAACATCAAATTATGCCATATTGGTAATAAAAGATTGAATTCACTTTGACTTCATGCAGAGTTTATAACAGAGCACTGAAAATTCGGAATCACGACTAACACGAACTAGCATAGTCATGTTGATGAGAATAACTTGAAGAAGGAAATGCTGAGGCAGGAATGTAAGTCAAAGATTTCGATGGTGGGAAGTCTTTCCCTAGGGTTCTTACCTGGGGCTGATCATCTCTGAAGTCATAGATTCATACAAATGAATGGTTATGCTCCTAGACCAATCCTGGGTATGTGGCTTACAGGCCTACATGCTTCCCCTACGCTATTCTGATCAAACATATAAGGACAAGGAGACATGGATTCAAGTCTCTAGGGTCGCCTTACCATGCTTCAATATGTGTGTAGGGGGTTATTCAGCTATTACGTGGGATCAAAGAGCTCACAGAATGCAAGCAACAGTCAGAGGTCATGCCATGTCATGCATCACAAAACTTAGATAATCGGAACAATCGGAACAATCAAGTCACATAGCAATCCGACTCAAGTCAAGGTTATTCACTAGCATACAAAATCAAAGCATTTCAAAACTAAGTCACCTAACTAGGGGGTTTTCATTTTATAGCAAGGCAATAGAGGCGTCACACCGCATCATTTGGCGTCATAAGGAATCCTTAAAACATGCAGATTCACGGGTCATCACACATAAAGAACACCTAGAATTGTATGTGCACGTACAATCCTTCTTTGCAACTTGCGGTCAATGGCTTGCCCTAAATACAGTTCAATTTAGGAAGAATTTGGCGTCCAACTGCCAGGGTTGTTTGAGTATGGTTGTCATTACAGGTCGTATAGGTACACGTTGAGGTCTTATGAGGTACACCCATTCCACAGGTGATCATAGGAGTCTCACCGTAGGTCGCTTACCTTAGCAGGGATCATTTACTATGTACAATTCCAATGTCTGCCAGGTTCTTTCTCCCTTATGCTTTCTGGGTATATCAGGGTCCGTTCGGGCCGAAACATTGTCACCCCATTCACGAATAACAATCCGTAAAATAGAAAGCAAGTAATGTACAGTTTAGGCAACAATTGCAAAGAAGGAGAACGATAGGTACACTTACGCGATGTTTAGCGAGGTCTTACCACTAGCATTTAGGCTTTCAAGCATGTATGCAAGAGCAGCCCTTAATACACTCAGGAAATTCAGAATTCGAAAACGAAAGGTATGATTTAGTAGGATTATCAATCGTAGCAACTAATTTCCAATCATTCCTTTCCTAACTCATTACAAAAGATTCTATCGACGTACACATCTTAGCGCATACACATTTACAAGCAACATTTGACAAACATAAGGGCGTGTAGTGAATCTAAACTACCTCATCATCAGTAACGAAAAGTAAATCCTTCGGTGTTAGATAACCTTGGTTCAATAGTCAAAACAACATTAACATCTCAAAAATTTTGAGTTTCAAAGTGGGAAAAATAGCTTTTTTATTTCGAATCTCTTTGTTTTTAATAAAAGCATGGTTAACTGCTTCTAGCTCTGTCTCTACCAACCTTGCAATACGTCTGCTCACTCCATTATGGCTTCCGAGGAGCAAATTGTATTATAAGGGCGAAGTTGAGCTTATACTTAAGGCTTTCAAATCATTCAATTCAAATCACATGTTCTTTAAACATTGAATTAAAATCACCAAGGCACATAAGCAAAATAATTTTCGATTGAGCTAACACTTAACTCATCCACGACAATACGAGTCATTTGGCCTATATCTTAGCAAATGATTCTCTTCTCCAACCATTCAACTTACTCAAGCCGTGTCTAACTAGGGAAATGAGCTATCATTCACATAAAACTCACATTTGCACACAAGGCAGGCATGTATCACATCATTATGAACGCGTTCCTAGGCAACTATATGAGGTGCAGGACTCAGGTCACGGCCAATGGTCGCAGGACCATGCACTCATACCATCAATGTAACACCCCCAGCCCCTAGGGCCGGAAACGTTACGTGTTTCTAACTTGTTACTTAAATTCTGGGACGAAACGGACAGAGTTTCTCCTGAAAACTTACCGTTTCCAGGCTCAACGCCTTACAATAAGTCCCTATAAATCAACGAAAGCGTAAACATATAAAACATAGCTCAATGGTCACACGCCGGAGTTCATAACTCGACAAGCCACCCGCTCGGAGTACACCAAACAGAATAGTTCATTAATATAGAAAAAGTAAAAGATACAACTCAATGGTTCACACAACCGGAGTTTGGGGTTTACATCCCAAAACACATAACTAACTTTGACCAAAAAGACATCTAGCTAACTGGATGGTTGGCTCATATGGCCATACAGAGCGACTTATAAACAATATGCATTACATGAACTTAGAATACTTGTTTATAATCATTTCAAACTAAGAACACATGACATGACTTCATTAAGCACGTAAGATCCCTTCAAATGGATCTAAACGACACCTGGCAAGCAAGAACATGTTCCATCTTGACATAGCTGACTCAACATCTTTTTGTTATAAAGAAAACCTAGGGAAAAGGGGAAAGAGTAGCGAGGGTGAGCAACCATACGCTCAGTGAGTTTCCCCCAACCCCCTTAAAACCAAAACCGTTGCAGACAATAATATCTTTACTAGTCACATATCACGTATTCATACTTTAATATCATATTATGAATTCATAAAATTCCTATGGAAACATTACTAATCATAAACTTGACTTTAAGTACTCAAACACTTTTCTAGATCTCTAAATGACCAAACTTCTTTACTAATAGGTAGTCAAACACTTAAACAAGTGACGAGGCTAAACACAGAACTTTCTTTCTTATAAACATTACTTCTTAGCGTTTTATTCGAACTATGCATGAAACCCTATTAACATGATGTGGACATAAGATTATCTCTTTTTATAATCATACTTTTCTTGGTATTTCATTCATATGAGGTGCATAAGACATAGACATTTCAAGTCTCAATCAAATCTCATTTATAGAGTATGCATGAAATATGCTCATAAGACTTTTTTTCGTAAATGTATCTTACTTAGCATCTCATTCACAAGTTATACTTGGAACATGCACATAACACTTTTGATACTTTACTTAGATCACATTCATATGATATGCACAAGTCATGCATAGTAAACTTTCTTTCTTTTCTTTGAAAACACTTCATTTAGCCTCTTGAGGCTCATAAAAACTCTTCTCTTAGCCTCTTGAGGCTCATATATCTTTTGTAAGAATCTCTTTCATCTTGTTCTCATCATGACCCTTAAAAACTTTCTTTATGAAATACTTAACAAGGCGAAACACCAACTACTTTTCTTATTTAATAAGAAACTACTTCTGGGCGTAAGATCATCATAAAGTGCTGGTTGGGAGAGATCTACACTCAATCCCCTAAGCTCTTACTCCCGGGATGGCAACTAACTTTTGGCCCTTAACCCTCGTCAGGGTCTCTATGGACTACTCCCTAGGCTATGGGGATTCCCCCGTTCAAGCAGGTTCACTCCCTATCTATTGTCCCTAAGCACTTATCTTAGCCATTTAAACTGGTCTTAACGACTAATAAGTTTGCTGCCTCTCATAGCGAAATCCTTTTTCATTCAACTCACGCTTTTGTAAAACTCTTTAAGGGTTCCCCCGTTCAAGCGAGTTCACTCCCAAAACTGTTTTCATTGAATTAAAATATGCTATCATGCACTAATAGTTATGGCTACCATCATTTTAAAACATGAAATCTTTCTTTTAAAAGCTCACCCTTATGCACGAAATGCAATTTGAGCGTTTAAGCACATATATCACATATGTCACATTGGTAAGGGAGTCCACATGTATCACATTTAAGCACTTCATAATCAAATAAACACAATGAGCCACACATGGCCTCGCAATCCATACGATTGTGGTCAATTCACAACCCAAACTCCCACCTCACAAGCACCGTACCACAAGATCCTCGAACCATTCATAGTTCTTCCTCAAACCATCCAACTACCATGTCGGTTTCAATTTCACAATCTGGCATCCTAATCATTATGATATACTGAAAAGCGATACATAACATACGCAACTTAACGATGCTGGACTTACCGATTAAACGACTAACAATTAGCAGAGCACTGCAACCGACGGTCACAACCATACACACACACACACACACACACACACACACACACACACACACACATATACATATAAGTATTAATACGAACTTAACTTGAAACGAGCGTCTAATATGATAGGTGAGACTAACTAAGTATGAAACGATTCACTATTTAGGCTAATATGGTCATTTAGACATAATACGATTTAAGCGTTTTATTAAGCATGCTTATTTGTACCATTTAAGCTTAACATGAATCGAATCTCTATTTAAGCGGAAAACAATCCACCTATTTAGGCTTACTTGGTCATTTAGGCATAATACGATTCTACGCTCTCGTTTATCATATCAATGTTACTATTCGAGTTGACCTTTCAAACATGCATTAACTAAATATACTATTCGAGTTGGGGTCTTCAAAACCCTAACGTTCAGGCTCTCATCTCGCGTGCCCCCTTATCCTGAGCCCGCTAATGCCGGCACTGCGAACCGGCCGGCCACCGTCGCGCTTGTCACCGGCCTGCCATCCGATCCTCTCTCACCGGTCCCTCCCTCTCTCTCTCTCTCTCGTGGGTGTTCGCGTGGGGTTGGGTGGAGAACCCCCCCTCTGCGTGTTTTCTTTGCTGAAGAAAGGGGCTTCGCCCCTTTTTTTTTATTTCCCCTTCTTTTTTTTTGTCTTTTATGCTCAATTGCTACAACAACTCGATCCCAAATGCGTTATCGATCAGTCTAGGCTCGGGAAGCTCGAATTGAAGGATCTTAAACCCAAAGTCCTAACTAAGTTCGGGGAACGACTAAATAAATCGAACATTGACTAAATTAAACTATCGATAATCAATAATGGCACGAATTAACTAAGGCATAAATGGCACGAATTAACTTTAAAATCAATAATAACAATAATAATCCCTTTTTAATAAAATTATAACTCCCAAAAGTACATCAATAATCATTTAGCTCACATAGTTACTAAAAATACGATTTTATAACGTAAAAAGATAATACAATTAGCTTAACGGAAAACAAAGAATGTGGGTCTTACAATTCTGTACAAAAATATCATTATAGGAACACATAGTTTGCAAATCTATTTATTTTCATAGTTAATACTTTAGTAAAAGAAAAGCAAGACTGTCATAGTGGCTAAAGTAAATGACTCATAACCTAATCTCTTGATCTCCATTTGAGACCTAATTCCTAAATATAGAAAGCTTAAGAAGTGCTGAAAAACTTTCATTTTCAACACAAGACATGATTCCCACAATAGGATTCCCAAAATGGGGCTAGAACACAAGTGTGCTAGTTTTGGTGTAATTTGTGTAGTTCTAGTAAAATAATCATAACTTTTTTCTACAGACCTCGGATTAAGGAGATTCAAAAGCCATTTGAAAGTTAATGCACTGACATATCTACCCACTAAAAATCATAATTTGTGGTTGAGCTATTCACTACCAGTTCATTAGCAAAGCTTGCCCTGGTTTATGTCGTTCCCAGCCCCCACTGTCATTGCTTTCTCCCTCTTTTCACACAAATCCTCATCTAAAATTACTTTGCAAAACCATGTAACAAAGCTTCGGTCCTTCCCATCATCATACAAAGCCACCCTACTCAATTTCACTTCATAATCATATACATCAAAGATTCATTTCTCAATCAAATTTACACAAATAATATGCTTAATTGTAAAATAATTCAAACCATGCATTACTTGCCAAAACCCTAACTTGTAACCAACTGACGTCTTCTTTATCTCATCCCTAAATCACCAAAAACACCCTCACAAACATTATTAGTGATTAAAACCACTAAATCAAATACATACAATCCAAGAAAAACATAATTCTAATCTTAAGTTTGCATGATCATGAATAACCCTAACCCTAACATGCTCCAAACTCAATCAACCATTACAAACATCAAAATGACTCTTGTTTCCATCCAAAGAACATGATCAAAACTCAAGTCAACATTAACATGAATCAAAATCAAAAATCCAAAGAAGCACGCTTAGGTTACTCACCTTGAACTTGAAAAAAAGTAGAGATGGAGGTGATGTTTGGTGGTTTTGAGGATTGGGGATGGTGGCTACGGGTTCTAGGGTATCAGGGGGTGGTCGGAGGCAACCAAGGCTAGCCAAAAGCTGACCGAAAAACACTACAATAGTGGCTGTAGCTGGGGGTTGGCCGTCGGGTTAGAGAGAGAAGGGAGAGGGAAGATGTGGGTTTGGGTTCGGTTGTATTTTTTTTTACTAATCTAACATACTTGGCTGAGTTTTTGTCTTCAAAAATGACTTTTTGCTAACTATGGTTAGGCTTAATCGTAGTAATTAGCTAGGTTAACCAAATAAGCTTGTTTGGCTTCAAATTGGGTCGAAATAAGTTGGGTTCGGAAATAAAATGCTCTGTAACAATAACGTTTTTTTTTTCGTACATAACTCAAAATTAGATTTTTATAATGTTACGGAAAACAAAATATATCACTTAGATTAAACTTATTAGGGTCTACTATGAATTATCCCAAAATTTTTGTTAATAACTAAATAAATAAATAAAATCTAAATTGCCAAGTAAGGGCCTAAATGCAATTATTATTTTCTTTTTCCCACGAGATGATGAAATACGATAAATAAATATGAGAAAATCATTAACATGAGTTAATTAAATAAATAAACACAATTTAGGGTCGGGCTATTACAGCCTTCCCCCCTTAAAGAGTTTCGCCTTCGAAACTTATGAACTTTATCATGTCATGCAAGATTATCTCAAATAAATGTGAGTACCAGTTCTTCATTTCCTCTTCAGTCTCCCAAGTGGCTTCCTGGGAGAGATGGTTTGTCCAAAGCACCCTGACTAAAGGTATCAGTTTGTTGCGTAGCTGCTTAATCCTGCGATCTAGTATTTGGACTGGATGCTCCTCATATGCTAGATTCTCAGTGATTTCAATAGGTTCAGATACAATGATGTGGTTCGAATATGGAATATACTTCCTGAGTTGAGAGACGTGAAACACGTTATACACGTGTTCTAGTTCTACCAGTAGATCCAATCCATATGCTACGGGATTTAACTTTTCAATTATTTCTTAAGGTCTAATATATCTTGGACTCAATTTGCCTCATAATCCGAATCTCTTGATACCCTTAGTTGGTGAAACTTTCGGAAAAACTTTATCGCCTACTTGAAACTCCAGAGGCCTCATTCTCTTGTCCGCATAACTCTTTTGCTGACTCCAGGCAACCTTAATATGCTCCTTAATTTTTCTTATTATTTCAACGGCTTCCTGGATCATTTCGAGACCTATGATCAATGCCTCATCCAAATCGCTTTAGCACAGGGGGGTTCTACATTTTCTCCCATATAAAGCCTTAAACGGGGCCATGTTAATGGTGGATTGGTCGCTATTGTTATAAGAAAACTCTAGCAACGATAAATCGTCTCCCCATTTCCCTTAGAACACCAATACACAAGCTCTTAACATGTCCTCTACAATTTGATTCACACTTTAAGTTTGCCCATCTGTCTCATGGAGATAAGAGCTACAAAAGTTTAATTTGGTCCCAAAGGCTTTCTGGAGTGCTTGCCAAAAACGGGCCTGGAATCTCTGCTCCCTATATTATATTATGTCTATGGGGATCTAGTGCAGTGGGACTATCCCTTCAACATACAGTCCAGCTAGTTTTTTTAACTCCCTAAGTATCCTTAATTGGCAGAAAATAGGCTGACTTGGTAAGTTGATAAACCATGACCCATATAGCATTCTTTTTCAAGGCAGAAAGGAGTAAACCCATAACGAAGTGCATTGAGATCGAATCCCTATTCCAAGTGGGAATTTCTAGGGGTCGCAGTTCACCCATGGGACGTTGATGCTTTGCCTTAACCTTCTTGCAAGTTAGACACTGGTCTATGTATTTTGCAACCTTCTTCTTCATATTATTCCACCAGAAGTATTGTCTCAGGTCTTTGTACATCTTGGTGCCTCCTAGTTGTACCGAGTAGCGAGTATTGTGAGCCTCCTCTAGTATCTATTTCCTCAATTCCTCATTTTTGTGTACACATAGGCAATTTTGGAATCGCAAGATCCCATCCTCATGCACTACAAACCTAGGAGACTTCCCTTTCTCTAAATTTTGCTTTATTCTTTGGAGTTCATGATCACTTTCCTAGTTCATCCAAATTTCCTCCACCATGGAAGGTTGTAAAGTAAGTGTTAATAATTGGACATTTCCTTACCCATGGGACACTAGTTGAATTTCCAAGTTCTCAAGCTCTCTCAAGAGACTCAACTGAGTAATCACCACAGTGTTTGAGCTATGTTGTACTTTCCTACTCAAGGCATCTGCTACAAAATTTGCGTTTCCTATATGATATTGAATCTGCAAATCGTAGACTTTAAGCGACTCAAGCCAACGCCGTTGTCTCAAATTGAGCTCCTTCTAGGTGAAGATATACTTCAAACTTTGATGGTTAGTATAGATCCTGCATGGTACCCCATATAAGTAATGTCTCTAAATTTTCAATGCAAAGACCACAACTGCTAACTCTACATCATGGGTAGGGTAATTTTTCTCGTAAGGCTTGAGATGTCAAGAGGCATGAGTTACGACTTTGCCTTCCTACATCAGAACACACCCAAATTGCTTCTTTGAAGCAGTGCTATAGATGGTGTACTCCTTACCTTCCACTAGTACCGTTAGGATTGGGGTGACAGTTAAGCACTGTCTTAACTCCTGAAAGGCTCTTTCACACTTCTCTATCCACTTAAATCTATTCACTTTCTTTAACAAATTGGTTAGCGATGAAGCTATTTTCGAAAAGTCCTTGTCGAACATTCGATAATAGCCCACTAAACCCAGAAAGCTTCTGATCTTAGTGACGTTATGAGACCTTGACCATTCTGTGATTAGCTTCACCTTCTGGGGGTCAACTTTGATTCCTTATTTTGTAACCTCATGTCCCAAGAATAAAACTTCTTCCAACACAAATTCACACTTCTTTAGTTTGCCATAAAGTTGATGCTCCTTCAAGGTTTGTAGCACCAACCTCAAATGATCAGCATGTTCCTCTCTGTCCTTAGAATAGATAAATATCATCTATGAACACCACTATAAACTTGTCTAGAAAGGGTTTGTAGACCCTGTTCATAAGATCCATGAAGGCTATTGGGGTATTGGTGAGGCCAAACGACATTATTATAAACTCATAATGACCATACCTAGTCCTAAATGTTGTCTTGGGGATGTCTTCAGGTTTAATCCTATGTTGATGGTACCCTGACCTCAAATTAATCTTAGAGAAGACTCCTACTACTTGCCATTGGTCAAAAAAGTCATCCATTCACGGCAAAGGATACTTGTTTTTGATGGTGATCTTGTTTAACTCACTGTGGCCAATACATAATAAGGCTCCATCCTTTTTGTTTACGAACGACACTAGGATACCCGATGGTGACGCGCTTGGTCTAATGGATCCCTTTTGTAACAGCTCATCTAATTGAATCTTCATCTCCTTAAACTAAATTCGACCATACGATGTGGGCCTCTAGAGATAGGTTGGGCACCAGGGATTAATTGAATTCCAAAATCAATTTCCCTCTACGGGGGTGGTCCTGGTAACTCTTCAGGAAAAACATATTCAAGTTCACAAACTATTGGAATATTTCCTGCTTTCTCTTCTTTTGTTTAGTTGTTAATAGCATAACACCAATATCCAATACACCCTTGACATAATAGCCTACTTGCTTTCATAGCAGAAATCAAGAGACAAGATTTTTCCTCCCTTTACCCATAGAAACATACTTCTCTCCCTTTTTCATCCTTTAAAATAATCTTAAGATCTTCACAGTCAATCTTAACTCCATAAGTGTGCAACCAATTCATTTCCAAAATGATATCAAAATCAGACAAATCAAATTGAATCAAATCCACAGGAAATGTGGTTCTACCAATGGTAATGGGAACAAGTTTGTAGGAGAAGGGGCACTCAATCGTAGTATCGTTAGGTAGCTTGATCTTATCATTGGTTTCCGTCCTCCTACCCTCTAGGTTCAATTTAATAGCATATCGGGTTGATATAAATGAATGAGTAGCACCTGAATCAAGTAATACATAAAATGGCATTGAATTTAAAAAAAGAGTTCCAGTGACTACCGTACATGAGGTGGCAGCTTCCTTCTTACTCATTACATACGCCTGTCCTACTCCTGCAGGCCTTGGGGGTGGGGCCCTTGGCAAGGTGGGGCCAAGGGTTTTACTGCACCCTTATCTACAACCTTCGTAGACAAGCGGCAATGAGGTGTTCAGAGCTTCCACACCACATACGCTTGTTGGTTCATACTCGGCATTCAGGGGTGGTGTGATTGCTTCTTCTGGTTCATACTTTCACTTAGAGTTCCTCCCTCAAACTCCTTTCTGTTTGGATTGGCTGGGTTTCGGGCTCCCAATTCTGTCTTCACTCTCTCCACTTTAGCAGCTCACTCATACAGCTCTTGATAAGTCAAAATTGGTTGTCCAGCTAACTAATTTCGAATGTAGAAGGCCAAATCCTCTTCAAACCTCCTCATCTTTAACCTTTTGATACGGCTGTAAGTGCACGGTGGTATTGTAGCAATCAAGGTCGATCCCACAGAGACTAGGTTGATCTATTGGGCTATATCGCCTCAAGATATGCTAATTAAAATTATAATTCAAGTGGTTTTGACTAACAACTGCAAATAAACTTTTCTAAATCAAATATGGGAAAAATGCCTACGAATTTTCGTAGTTATGAAAGGGAATTTAATCAAAATGATAAAAATGTGCCTTTCTCTAATAAGTTAATTTTAAGGAATTGCAATCTAGACAAAAATTCAGTATATTCTTTCGAAATCGACTAAATTTGCCTAAACTAAGCAAATGTCGCTCTTTCAAGCTAATTTGACTTAATCCAAGTTTAATATTTTCGTTTACTTAAATCGAGTGCTCACAACTTGACAATCTCTCTTTCAAGACGATGCAACGATAGGTTCTAACAAGCGGTCCAACAACCAAATGTCACCTTTCAGTTTTCAGTCGATTGTTTCAATTGTGCAAGCAAATTTTGGTAAAAAATATACTCACAACATGAATAACACTTGATAGATTGAAATCAAACTAATCATGAAGATAGCACAATTGTATAGATTAAAGCATGATCCAACTATACGTTCATAAACTAATAAATCCCTAGACAAAATAAAACTACTCACACATGATTAAATTAAACATCTAACTACTCTAAAATGACAAATCTAAAGAGGAAAAGAGAAGAGAAGAGAGAAGAATTGCTTAGCCAAAAATCACACTTGAACCGTAGTGCAAACCCGAGATGGAATCCTTGCAAGTCTTCACTTAACTCTATGTCTCTAATCTAAACTAATCTAAACCTATTTGAAGAGAGGAAAGAAGTATTAGATGAAATGACGGGGTGCATGGAAATGAGGTTGAGAAGCACCCCTTTTTATAGTAAAATTCGTGGAAGCTGAACATTCACTCGTAATAATGGAATAATAACCACTAGGAAGTCAAAGGGCTTGCGAGAAAAGAAAAAGCCTCGCAGGAAATGAAGACAGCACAGACCGTGGCATCCATCACGGGCATACCGTGCTGCTGGCTGCCTCAGTGTTCTTATGTTCTTCTCTTTGTTCCACAGGCATGGTGACTGGGGGCATCCATGGTGAGTCAAACTACACTCATCTATGGGTCAAATATGGGGTAAAGTGGTCCAAAAACCTGTAAAACACAAAAAACAACCACACCCAAGCATAAAACGTGAAAAAGAGTATAAACTATAACATGAAGCACATAATTTTCCCTAAAAATGGTGGAAAATTACCCTAAAATAATATATACGTTAAGCACTTATCAAACTTTCCCATGCTTAAACCTTTGCTTGTCGTTAAGCAAACATTAAAGAAAACCGATAAGGGAAGATGCATCTAAGACTCAAAACATGAAACCACGTTAAAGTAGGCAAGTTATAGCATATCACAAGCAAGAATATCAATCAACAGCAACTCCAAATAGTGCGCAACACATTTCAAAATTAGGAGAACGAGAAGGTTTTCGAAAAAGCATAAGACCACAAGCTCGATATCAAACTTGATCACCCCAAAAGGATCACAAAGCATTTCATACAAGCACATGAGACTGAGTAGAGCCAAATGGACTGGTAGAACCTCACTCTTGGGAAATGTGGAACACTCCTGCTCATGTGTTTAAAATATAGCATAGGTTTAGTCAAGACTCATTCCGAAGATGCAATCTACCAGATGCTTGACAAGGCTCTCAAATTCTCCACCACAAAAATGCAATGTGCACAAGACAATCAAGAGGACTTTGAGAGGGTTGTAACATGGGTTATACGGGTTGAGGGAAAGAAGTGGACAAATGCATTTGAGCAATGTGGAGCTACTTAGCCAAGTGACTAGGGAGCAACCAACCACCAAGAACCTAATAAGTTCACCAATACTCCAAACTCCAAAATACAATGAACATATCCCAATCAATTACATAAGAAATGAGTTGACAAAGAAGGAACATAAGCTATGTACGTATCCCATGCCAAACACTTAGTTTTATTTTCGCATTTTTTTCTACGATTTTCTTTTTTTTCCTCTTTTTTTCAGCACAATTTGTTTTTTTTCCTTTTGTTCTCTTTTTTTTTTGTTTCTTTTTCTGGAAATGAAACGAAAATTGCAATGCATGAAAGGCATAGTATCACTAACTGTCAACTCACAATCGAACACGTATATACATACAACCCAAATAAGAGGCAACCAAAGCAAATGCTCGACATCATCAATCCCTCAACAATCCAACATACCAAAGCCACATTAAAACTCAAATATCCCCACCGCCCATTACATAGATACAGTGATGCTCCATAGACTTGGCTTAAAGATAGGAATATGTGTTTAGCCAAGGGCTAATATGAAGGGATCACAACAAAGACCGATATAAGCTCAAAAGGGCTAGCAAGGGGAATAAACATATAATACAAAGGTAAGCTATTTGGCTATGTGGCTAATATGACCAAAGAAAGAAATGCCTCTATCATATCAGTAACTGTGCACATGATAATGTGGTGGCAACAAGAATCTAAGCAAGTTCTAAAGATGCAACATGGAGGAGTCACACACATGAAAGAAACACAAGAATAAACATAAGGAATTAGTCCAAATAAGGCTCAAAATCTCACGGGACATCTGCAAAAGTCTTATTAAGCTCATAAAATGACTCAATTTACAAACATTAGTGCTAAGGACTCCAAGGGACGAAATGGTTCTCAATTAAGACAAGGGTCAAAATAAGAAATATTCATAAAACGTTCAAAAATTATTAACCCCAAAAGGGGTTACACACTAAAAGTTACTCAAGCTCATAAGAGCTATTATGCCTAGCAAAAGTATCATTGGAGGTTATCGCGAACCAATGCAGACCATCCCTACATGCAATTCTAAAATTCTAACCTATAAATCAACTAAATACGAAACATTAATGCAAACAAAAAGGAAAACCTAAAACTACATGCTCTAGCATGTACGCAAGCTACTAACCGAAATAGAAAAACTTAGAACTACCCTTCCCCCATGCTTATATGAAGCATTATTATTTAAAGGAAAGAAATAAGAGAAGGCAAATGGAAAGCAAAAGAGAAAAATCTCACCAGGTTACGTGCAGAGTACACCTAAGATAAGTAGCCGTGTAGCAGCTAGGGCACATGGAGCATCAGCCACTCCATCACATTGTCAAAACACGGCTCATGAAAGCAGATGTCTTTAAAGCATGCTGGAGCTTGTCAAACTCTTTGGACCACAATTCAGGAAATACAAGGTAAGAGGCAATAACCAAAATCACACAAAAGAGTATAAGTATCCTCTAAACCTTATCAAAGCCCATAGAAAAATCATAGGAAGGATTAAAGAATGTTGACCACATGATTTTCCTAGGTGGGTCCTCTAGGTACACACAATAAGGGTCAATGGAGGGATCATACCCTCTTAAGTAACCTAGGGATAGATAATCATCAACATTCCCACCAAGGACTTTAAACTCGTTATCCTCGAGGGATTATCAACGGGTGCATCTAAAGAATACTCGGGGGAAATAAAGGGTTGTGAATACATAGGGGAAACATGGGAATGATCAAGGGGATTGGGGAGAACAATATCATGAAAACCAAGGCTAGGAGACTCCTCATGCACAAGCACATCACGTGAATCATCCAAAGGAGTCTTAACTAGATCATACACCCCATCAGAAATATCTTCTGACTCAAAATATGCATTAGCAAAATCAAGCCTAGCAACTATCCCAAAAAGCTCACCCACCTCAAGCCCCGTGCACTGAGCTAAAGGGAAGGATGAATCAGGTAAGGTCATGACAACATCAGTATTATCTCAGGGTAATAAAAAGTCAGATTGATCATAGCATGCATAATAAGGACATGAACTAGTGGCATGGTCAGAAGAATTACACAAATGACACCCAAAAGGAGCATAATAAGATCTACAATAGAGTGTGCAAGGATAAAAAATTGAATATCTACAAACGCGACTAGCCTTCTCAAATTCAAATGAATCCCAAGCAATCCACCTAAACAAATACCATGCATCATCGACATTTTTACCATAAAAGCCTCAATACTCTAAAAGAGTTCGGTTTTCATTATTCACACCCTCATCAACAATATCTAAATTTCCCATTTACTCACACAATAACCATATTGAGCAAGAAAAGCACTTAATCGCTTAAAATATCTTCAAAATAATTCATGCTTGAATAAGGGGAAATGGAGAATTGCCATAGTTATTTCTCAAAATTTTAATTTTTTTAGTTTTTCAATTTTTATTTTCATTTTTTTCAAATAAAAACAAAATTCTTAGTCAAACCTATCAAGAAAAATCCAATATTCGACGCTAGTCCCCGCCAACCGTACCAAAAATTTGATACGGCCGCAAGGGCATGGTAGTGTTGTAGCAATCAAGGTTGATCCCACAGAGACTAGGTTGATCTATTGGGCTATATCCCCTCAAAATATGCTAAGAAAAATTTTAATTCAATTGGTTTTGATTAACAAATGCAAATAAACCTTTCTAAATCAAACACGGGAAAAACACCTAGGAATTTTTGTAGTTATGGAAGGGAATTGAATCAAAATGATTAACATGTGCCTTTCTCTAATTGGTTAATTTCGAGGAATTACAATCTACACAGAAATTCAGTCTATTCTTTCGAAATCAACTAAATTTGCCTAAACTAAGCAAGTGTCGCTCTTTCAAGCTAATTTGACTTAATCCAAGTTTAATATTCTCGATTACTTAATTTGAGTCCTCCTAACTTGACAATCTCTCTTTCGAGACAATGCAACGATGGGTTTTCACAAGCAGTCTAAGAACCAAATTTCGCCTTTTAGTTTTTCACTCGATTGATTCAATTGTGCAAGCAAATTTTGGCCAAAAATCTACTCACAGCATGAATAACACTTGATAGAATGACATCAAACCAATCATGAAGATAGCATAATTGTATAGATTAAAAGATTATCCAACTATACTTTCATAAACTACTAAATCCCTAGACAAAATAAAAGTACTCACACATGATTAAATTAAACATCTAGCTACTCTAAAATGATAAATCTAAAGAGGAAAAGAGAAGAAAAGAGATAAGAATTGCTCAGCCAAAAATCGCGCTTGAATCGTCGTGTAAACCCGGGATGGAATCCTTGTAAGTCTTCACTTCAACTCTATCTCACACTCTCTCTCTAATATAAACTAATCCAAAACTGCTTGAATAGTGGAAAGGAGAATAAGATGAGATGATGGGGTGTGCAAAACTGAGGTTGAGAAGCACCCCTTTTTATACTAAAATGCGTGGAAACCGAATTGCCACTCATAATAATGGAATAATAACTGCTAGGAAGTCGAAGAGCTTACGAGAAAACAAAAGGTCTCGCAGGAAATGAAGACACCACGGGCCGTGGCATCCACCACGAGTAGACCGTGGTGCTGGTTGCCTCAGTGCTCTTCTATTCTTCTCTTTCTTCCACATGCATGGTGACTGGGGGCATCCGTTGAGAGTCAAACTACACTTATTCATGGCTCGAATCTGGGGTAAAATGGTCCAAAAACCTGTAAAACACATAAAAGTACCATGCCCAAGCATAAAACAGGAAAACGAGTATAAACTATAACATAAAGTACATAATTTTCCTTTAAAATGGAGGAAAATGACCCTAAAATAATATATACATTAAGCACTTATCACCTTTCAGTTGATACAAATTATTGGACAAACCCGGATAATTTTGTGAACTTGCTGGCATACTGCATCACAGTCATGTTACCACTCATCTTCAACTCCATAAACTCGTTCTCCTTTTTCCTTTGGACCACAACTAGGTAAAACATTACCCTAAAATCATATAGGAATTTACTCCACGTGAAATTCATGCCCTACGAGCCTATCCTTAACAATGTTCTACCAAATATCAGCATTACCAGTCAGATAATATGTCCCAATGTTTACTTTCTTTTCTTTTGGTACCTCTACCACTATAAAGATTTTCTCTATTTCCCTTACCCATTCCTCCAATACTGCTAGATCATAATTTCCGTCATACAGCTTAGGGTTACATCGTGCTACCCTATCTGCTATTTATCATCTTTAGGAGGTGTTTCAGTACGTACTTGGGGAATCCGCTTCATCAATTCAACTACTAAGGCGGGCCAGTAGCTCGGGTCCGCAATGTTGTTCGCAAACTCAGGGGGAATTGGTGGCATTTGGCAAAATTTGGTGGCACATAATGTGATGCTTGTTCACCATATCCCTGGGCATTATCAGAGTTATCCTCTATATGAATCTCTGCATTGTTTTGCACTGACTCAGAGATTCTAATCATACATTAAATGAAATAATTCAATCACTGAAATACTCAAACATATAAGATAAGCACGCCCTACCAATACATTTAATATGGCTCATGTCTTATTTAAAACAAAACCCAAAGCTTCATTATATCATTTCATAACTGCTTATTTACATACATAGGTGCGTGCTTATATAAATGATTAGCAAAATATAACATATCTAGCTGACTAAGTAAGATTGGCCTTGGCTCTTACCTAAAACACTAATTAGCCCCCAGTCTTTAAGTGTGTCACATGCCCAAAAAGGAAACGAACCATGTTGTCACGGTCAGAAGGATTTGACTAACTATATGCAATGTTATATGCTACACAAAATGCAACTCTCCAATCTTACCATACTATATACATGCAGGGCTCAAAATATAACCTACTCAAGTCAACACCTAGAAAAAAACCTAACGATCCCTAGACGGATCGTAATATGGGTCGGACTCATCCTCCAACTCCTCGACTGAGTCGAAGCTACTATCCGATGCTTAAAATTCTACCTTGTCGATCTCCTGATCAACCTGCTGTTCTCACATATCCTCCTCGACCTCCTGATCCATTTGCTGCTCCTTTACTACCTCATCAAGCTCTTGATCCTCCTCTAAATCATCCTCTTCATCTAGATGGCCCTCAAAATCCGCTATGGGCTCATCGTTAGAACTAACTACCATGACCTCCGGTGTATTTGGGAGAACCACCACCACATGAGCTCGACCAGCGCTATCGGGCATCTATAGAGCACCCAGTATAAGCGGCAAAGGCAGTCTCTGTGTTGGTGCAGGTGGTGCAGGCGAGGGATGTGCCTGGTGTAAAGGAAAGACGTGCTGAAGAGTCTCCATAGTAATCCCCCTCTACATGAACTCCTCCCGTAACATCAACTCTGAAGTGATGGTAGCCCAACCTGGAACCTAGGTCCTTCCTAACCTCGGTTCCCCGTCATCATGAAATAATGATAACGGAGCCTACCAACGGATCAACCATGGGTAAGGACCGTAGCAATCTGAATGCACGGACTGTGATGCTGTGAAACTTGGAGAAAGGGTCATGAACATAAGCTATCATGCTAGCATGCAATAGTGAGATGCGGGCCGCCATAGACGTACCAGGCATCATATTAACAGCATAAGGATCCATCTACTAAGGAAAATAATTGAGGGGCATGTAGAGATAAATAGCACGCATTTCTAATATCATAAATATCTAATAGTACACGATATTCCTTATTAATGAACCTTCTCATCCTAATATATCTAAAGTCCATACTTTGTACACCATCAGGAAAATCAAAACATGGCTTTGATACCAAATCTGTAACACCCCAAATGTACATAATGCAGTGTTGGCATCATTATCAATTAACATCGTTAATTAATAGTGATATCGCAAATAATCAGGGTGTTACTGCCATCAAAAAAGGACAAGGCTTGACTTAAAAATAATTAAACATAACTAAGCTAAATATCGTTACCACCACACGACATTTATAAAATCAAACCACCAAACCAACATCAATAGTAACTAACGATCTCGTAGTTTACATCAAAATATAGTAACTCTTAGCAGAGTATCTAGTTCTAACATCAAAATATCTCATAATACAGTGCTCTAGTTGGGCCTCCATTGTAATTCATTTTAATTTAAAACAAGGAATGAGATTAATATAAATCTGCATTATCAATTATTATCTGATAGTAAACCCCTAGTAGCTGTTATAATCTAAAGATAGACGTACACCTGCCAAGCACATCGGGGAACCTAGCCTGAAGCTGCGGGGGTAATTGAAGGGCAAAGCCCTATAACTGATAACTGATGGGATCACTAATTGTATGATAAACTACTGATTAAACTGATTCATTGATACTTACCAAAACATTATAATTTTGATAAATACGTGCTGATTTCTAATGATACAGATAATGAACGTACCTGGGACTTTTAATGAAATGTCACCGAGTACGATTATACACAAATATCATTATAGGTACATGTAGTAGAAAATTTATTTATTTTCATAGTTAATACTTTAGTAAAAGAAAAGTAAGGGCGTAATAGGTGCCAAAGTAAATGACTCGTAACCTAATCCCTCGATCTCCATTTGAGACCTAATTCCTCAATATAGAAAGCTTAAGAAATCCTAAAAAAATTTCATTTACAGCACGAAACATGATCCCCACAATAGGGTTCCCAAAATGGAGCTAGAACACAAGTGTGCCATTCACTGTCTAACCTACACAGTTGTAGTAAAATGGCCACAACTTTTGGGAAAGACCTCAGATTAGGGAGATTCAAAAGCCATTTAAAAAGTAACTCATGATCTATATACTTTACAACAATCATAATTTTTGGTAGAGGCACTCATTACCAGTTTATTAGCAAAGTCTGCCCTATTTTCTGCCATTTCCCAGCCTCCACTATCGTTGCTTTCTCCTCTCTTTTCACACAAATCCTCATCTAAAATCACTCGTTAAAATCATGTAACAAAGCTTTCGTCCTTCCCATCACCATACAAAGCCACCTTAATTTCACTTCATAATCATATACATCAATGATTCTTTTCTCAATCAAATATACACAAATAACATGCTTAATGCCAAAATAATTCAAACCATGCATTACTTGCCGAAACCGTAGCTTGTAACCAACTTAGCTCCTCTTTATCATATCCCAAAATCACCAAAAACACCCCTCATAAATATTATTAGAGATTAAAACCACTACATCAAATACAAACTGTAATAATGCAACCCTAACCCATATTTATTTATTTCAATCATATTTATTTATTCATTTAATCTTGCGTATTCGTTTAATTAATGATGGTTATTGATTTAATCAATCATGTCATGTTTATTAATTCAATTACACTCAATTTATATATTTACCGAATTACCTTATGTCATTTAAATTTTTCACTTTTATTTTTCGTATTTAATCATCCCGGTTGGGGGATATTTCATTTGGGTCCCATTTTGCATTTCAAGTTTCATTGATTGTTAATTCAAGTTTCGTTGATTGATTAAATTTCAAGTGAATCGATAGTCGAAAATTTTGCTTTAATTAAATTAAGTTAATTATTATCATTTGTGCCTAACTTTAGTTAGCAAACATATATTTTTGGAGGCATAAAAAATCAGCCAAGTAAATTTATTATTCATTTCTAACCAAGTAAACACACACACACACACACACACACACACACACACACACACATCTCCCTCATTTCTCTCTCTACCCCACGGTTTTCTTTCCCTTCAACTACAGCCAATGTTTTGGTGGTTTTTCATCTAGTTTTTGGCCAACCTTGGCTGCCTCCGACTCCCCCTGACAGCCTAGTACCACTAGCCACAGTCCTCCATCCTCCAAACCACCAACCATCATCCCCATCTCTCTTTTTAAGCTCCAAGTGAGTGATCTCAACTCAGATTCTTTTCATTTTGATTTTTGATTTTGTGATTTGGATTTTGATCCTGTTCTTTGGAAGGAAATAAGATTTTATTTGATGTTTTTAATTTTGGATTGAGCTTGAAGCATGCTAGGGCTTAGGGGTTTGCCATGATCATGTTAGCTTAAGTTAAGTGATGGATTTGGATTGTTTTGCATATGATTTTGTAATCTTACTTATTGATGATTATGATGTTGTTTTTGGTGATTTGGAATGAGTTGAAGGTGAGTTCAAGTTAGCCATAAACTAGGGTTCTAATGATATTGCAAGGTTTAGCTCTCCTTTAGTGGCAAGCGTGTTATATGTGTATATTTGATTGAGAAATGAATCCTTGATGCATATGGTTATGAAGTGAAATTGAGTATTATGGCTTAGTATGGTGATGGTCACGACCAAGATTTATTACATGATTTTAAGAAGTCATTTTAGATGAGGATTTATGTGAAAAGAAAGGAGAAAGCAGTGGCAGTGTGTCAGTGAAAGGGGAAAGCAGTGGCAGTGTGTCAGTGAAAGGAGAAAGCAGTGGTAATGTGGCCTTGAACTGACAGAAAATAGGGGACACTTTGCCAATAAACTGGAAATTATCGGCCCAACTAAAAATTATGCTTTTTCGTGGGTAGATAGATTAGTGAGTTAGCTTTCAAATACCTTTGAATAACCTTAATCTGAGTTTTGTGAAAAAAGTTATGACTGTTTTGCTAGAACTACGCAAGTTCGACCAAAACTGACAAACTTGTGTTCTGGTCCCGTTTTAGGAACCCTATTGTGGGAATCATGTTTTGTGTTATAAGTGAAAGTTTTTCGGGACTTCTTAATTTTTCCGTATTAGGGTCTTAGGTCTGCATTTTAGGCCAAGGGTTCCATTTGAGGTCAAGGGTAAAGTCATGAATTTTTGAAGTGAACTGACCGACGTTGGTGCAAATTAGGTTGTTATTGCAATTTCTGTGTAGCGTATATTTGGAGGAAAATTCTAAAAATTTTACTGTAGATTTTCCATATTATTTTCAAATTTTCTATAAGATTTCATGCATTCTGGTTGAGTATTTTTAAGTTTGTTGATTTTTGGAAGCATTTTTGGGGCGCTACACAAGCAATCCAAGAAAAACATAATTGCAACCTTAAGTTTGCCTGATCATGAATAAGCCTAGCCCTAACATGCTCCAAACTCAATCAACCATTAAAAACATCAAAATAACTCTTGTATCCATCCAAAGAACATGATCAAAACTCAAATCAACATAAATAAGGATTAAAATAAAAAATCTAAAGAAACAAGCTTAGGGTTACTCACTTTGAACATGAAAAAAAGTAGAGATGGAGGTGATGCTTGGTGGTTTTGAGGAGTGAGGATGGTGGCTAAGGGCACTAGGGTGTCGGGGGCTGGTCGGAGGCAGCTGGAAACTGGCCGGAAAACACCAAAAGAGTTGCTGCAGCTGGGGTTGACCATGGGGTTAGAGAGAGAGGAGAGAGGGAAGATGTGGGTCTGGGTTTGGTTTTATTTTTGGCCTAATCTAACATACTTGGCTGAGTTTTTTCTTCAAAAATCACTTTCAGCTAACTATGTCTGGGCTTAATCATCGTAATTAGCTAGGTTAACTAGAGAAGCTTGTTGGGCTTCAAATTGGACTGAAATAACTTGGGTTCAGAAATAAAACGCTCCGTAACGATCACGTTTGTTGTAAGTAACTCAAAATTAGATTTTTGTAATGTTATAGAAGACAAAATAAATCACTTAGATTAAACTTATTAGGGCCCACTATCAATTCTCCTAAAATTTTCATTAATAACTATATAAATAAATAAAACCTGAATTGCTAACTAAGGGATCAAATGAAATTATTATTTTCCTTTTTTACCGAGATGATGAAATGCTATAGATAAACATGAGAAAATCATTAATATGAGGTAATTAATAAATAAACATAATTTAAGGTTGGACTATTACAAGTTTACACCCAGCCAACGTGGTGAGAAAGCAATGCCTGCACAACATGAGGTAGCATTAACAATCTCATTACTCGAGTTATCTGCTAAAGAAAATATTTTCAAACAACAAGAGAAATTATGCAAAGAACTCTACTATGATAATCTTTTGAAATTTTGGGATAAAGGTAAGACATTTGCAAAGATTAGGTTGTTAAATCCCAAAATCATTATTCGAGTTAAACAAATGTTGTATGCACACTAGGGCATTCAAGAATTTGATCAACAAATCAAAGAACTTCTAGATAAATGATTAATTAGGAATAGTAAGAGTCCTCACACAAGTCCTGCTTTTATGGTAAGAAATCATGATGAAGAAAAAAGAGAAAAGCAACAATGGCAATCAATTACAAAAAGCTTAATGATAATACTGTCTTTGATGGGTATTATATAGCTAACAAAATAGTCATTTTCAATAGAATTCAAAGAGTCTCTTGGTTCTAGAAAATGGATTGTAAAAGCGGATACTAGCAAATAAAAATGGATGAAGAAGGCATTCCTTTAACTGCATTTGGTGCCCCTCAAGTAATGTCATTTTCACTTAAAAATGCACCTCAAATATTTCAAAGAATGGATCATATTTTCGAGGATCTTAGTAACTATTGCCTAGTTTATATTGGTGATGTCCTTGTCTTTTTGAAGATCATAGCACAACACAAAGATGATGTCCTAGCTATCACCCAAAGTTGCATTAATCATGGCATTGTTCTTGGTAATAACAAGTGCATTTATGCTGAACGAGAAGTTGGGCTTTTAGGCCTAGAAATAAAAGCTGCACAAACCATCCTACGAAAGCATATTCTAGAAAAAATAAAAAATTTTGGTGAAAAGATTGAACATATGAAGCAATTAGAAAGGTTTTTTGGATGTCTTACCTATGTTTCAGATTTCATTAAAGATGTAGCTAAATTGATAAAACAATTGCAGCAGAAACTCAAGAAAAAAGTAAGTTGGACCTAGACCCCTAGTGATTCAAAGATTGTTTAAAACTTCAAAAAGATATGTAAAAATCTTCATGTTCTTTCCGCCTAATAAAAGAAATGATTTAATCCTTGAGACAGATACCAGCAATGTGCACTAGAGTGCGGTACTTAAAATAAAAAAAAGAGCAAAATTCTGCAAATATTGGAGTGGAAGTTTTAATAAAGCAGAATACAACTATCCCATGATGAAAAATGGGATACTTATAGTTATAAGAGGAATTGAAAAGTTCTTAATATTTTTGGCCCCAAAACCTTTTCTTACTCGAATTGATTGCAAATGAATAGTTGGTTTTATGATAAACAATTTATCAAATATGCAAGCGCGAAGGCGATATTGCATTCCTCTCTACGGGCAGGAATGTCGGTAGAGGTAAGGTTGCCCATAGCTGGATCTCCCTAGACCCCGCGAAAGCGGGACTCACACTGGGAGGTGTTGTTGTTGTTGTTGTAAGGGCGATCTTGCATTGGCAATTATGGCTTAATCAGTTTTCATTCTCTATTGAACATATATAGGGATTGAAGAACTCTTTAGCATATTTTAGCTTAAGAACGCATCAATGGTGATCATCAAAGCAGAGCACCTACCAGAAAAGGAGGAAATCCAAAATGAACTACCATTACTTTTCTCCTTCTGGTAAAATCCTTCTAGTAAAAAGAGGAAATCCAAAATGTTTAAGAAAAATGGTTCAATGAGTAGTGTACAGCCTGCATTGACTGTTATCATAATCATTTCTATGATATTTGAGAATAATGGAGTATAATAATTTACTTTCCCGATAGATCTAAAATTGGCGGTGTTAGCTTTCCAACAAGTTCAATATCTCAAAATGACCCAATCGTGAAAGTTTAGGAATGCGGAATGATAGTTTACCTCATGGAAATGCTAGATCCAACGTACCCTTTTTTCTCCAGACTAACTAAACTTCAACAATGCATGTTCAAAAAGATCCATTGGATTCTTACATCTCCTTATGGTACAAAAAAAATCTCATACATTAGATGCCCATACGTAATGGTACATTGTTCATTAATTGAGAATGAAAATGGAAAATGCAAATCATCCCATTATCTAGTTCGACTAGTTGATTCAGACAGTCCCAAAGATCAACAAAAGGAATAGTTTCTGAAATGACATGAGTTAGTTACTGATCCCGCTTTGGCAAGAGCCAGTGATTTTTTCAATATTTACCATCAAATGTGGGAATTGATCGAGTAAGGTGTACTGCCAATGCATTACAGAAATACTACTTTCACCTATCTTAATGAGTTCAGCAAATATATGAAGGTAGAAGGAGCTACTTTAGAAGGTGCCTTTGATTATCTCTTGGATATTGGAGCTGGAAAATTCTTATTAGAAACAGGAAAGAAATATCTCCTTGAATTATTTGAAAAATGAGATCTAGAGCATCTTCAACTAGATGAAGTTTTTAATGATTATCTGAATAATAATGGACTGTAAGACATTATTGGGGATGAAGGTGTGTAGAATATCAATAATGATAACTAGTCTTGTTAGCATTTAAATGCCCTGAAAAAGTGGTTGCTCCATTATTGTATTATTTTGACGAGTGTAAGGTCCGTGAGATAAGGCAGTCTACTGTAGCCATGTGAATATAACTGTAGCCGTGTGTAAAATCAGTGTATATTGTACCCGTAAGGGCATCCTATGTACCCACATCTCCTCTTAGTCGGGATTCTCCACGACCAAGCATCTTTGATGATCTTAGCTATTTAAATCCCTCTTCAAATCTTTCCATTATAATATGTCCACTTTATGCTTTCAATAAAAGAGGCTTCCTAGCAAGCAATGTTATTTAATCGAACTTTATGTGTTAAATATTATAATTTCTTGATTAAAGTTGCACTATCCTTAAAAAGAATAAAACCTTGATTAGTGACTATAGTCCAGGGTAGGAAAACTAAACGAACCTATGTTGTACCTAATCTAAGAAAGGTGTGGTCGAGATTAGCAATATATATAAACTGAAAGTTCAAGGAATGCCCGGGTCCAACTTTGACTAAGTTTAGGTAATAGTCAAAAATCTATTTAAGCTTTAATTATTTTGCTAAGCATGGTGGACATCTAATCACGGAAAATATAATATTTATAATATACCATTGAAGCCATTATAAGAAGTCCAAACATTAATATAAGGTCAATTTTGTGAAAAAGCCCAAAACATTGAATATTTATATTTTGAACCCTAATTGGGCAAAAAGCATAAATTTCATAAAGTTCAGGGTCATAAAAATAAATATTTGTTATCCAGAAATCTGATAACCCGAATAACTATGCTCCGAAAAACATCTGTGCTCCGAAAAACATTTATGCTCAATTAAGTAGTCCTGGAAATATTTTTCAAAAAAACGTGTGATTAGTAAATCATTTCATCAAACCTTAAGGGATTGAAAAGCAATTTTTCGTGCAATTGCACCCATGGCCCATGTATTTGCATTTAGGTTACTTGTTCTTCATAGCATTGTTGGACCGTGTTGGGTACTGTATTGCAAAACTTCTTCTTTTGATCTGAAAGCCTCAAAGGCAATCATCAATTGGGTACATTTGGGTTCATTCGATTGAATCCAAAAAAAAAGAAAAACCAAAAACACAAAAACCTGACCGTAAAAGTTATAAAAGGGGTATAAAATGACCATAAAATGCATAAATGTCCCCTAAATGCTAGCATATATGACATATAATCCTATGTATAATAGGCTCTTATCAACTAGCTTGCTAGCTAGCCACCTACTAGAAACCAACACCAGGAGTCGCACTTGTTTGGATGACCACCGAGTCACCTACTCATCTTCTTCTCCATTGCTTGGGATAATGGTTGGTATGAGTAGGGTTGTTAATCCTAACTTTAAATATATAGTTATTAATTTAAACTTTGCAACTCCTCTCCCTAAATTAATTTTTTGATTCTCCATTTTAGATTAAGAATTTTTAGGAGGAGGAGCTCTTGATTCCTATTGAAATCTCAAAATCATGATGGCAAAACCCTACCTCTCTTCTCACTTTCTTCCAATGGACTTGGTTAGGATTCTAGGAGTGCTTCGTTGAAAGATTTAGAATGTCTACACATGGTTTTAGTAGCTTAGAGCGTGTAGCTATGTAATGTTTATAGGAAAATTTTCAATGTAGAAAGCGAAGTAACATAGACTTGTAGTAAGCATCTGACACGTCCGCAAGCGCACAGGTGTTGTAGTATAGATTAAAGGATCATCCTCATGGACCAAAGTAATCTATCGAGTCAATGACCTACTGAAATTGTTGAGTGATCAATCTTTTCAATGAGTCAGGTCAAATAAACTAATTAATTATTTGGATATTCAATTAGGGTAAAGCATCTAGAAATTTGATTCACCAAGTAAAGAGTTGGATCATAGAATTAAGCATGCACTTTTCATAGACTGAACGATTCAAGGAATTACAATCGAGTTAAATTTGATCCTTTCTTTCGAAATGAACTAAAGTGCCTAAACTAATTCAACTAGCCCTCTCTCAAGTGTCTTTGATTTAGTCTAGGTTAAAGATCTATGCATGTTATGTCTCCTCTTAACAAGTAATTCTCTCCCGAGTCTCGATAATCAAGTTCTTTCAAGACGATAGAGTAGTGAGTTTTAGATTTCAGTACTTCACTTAGCTACCTAACGTAAGCAAGAAAAATTGACAAAATTCCACTCACAACATTCCGATTTCAAGGTAGACATGAATAATTCAAAACATGAAGTAAGCACAAGATTGCAAAGATAAGGGATCCCACTACAGTACTATGGCTAACAAATCCCTAGATGAGATAAAACTACTCACTCAGATTTCCAATTCAACAAAAACAAGACAGTTCAAAAACAACTTTAGAGGAAGGAAGGAAAACTTTACAACTATGGAAGCCCTTGAATTGTGCAACAATCTCCATGCCTACATGAACAGAGGTTCTCCCTTCAAACTTGAAAAACTAAAGTAAACTAAAAGAAAGATGTGAGAGAAGTAGTGAAAATAGCTATGATTTCCTTTCAACTCTCTTCTTTTCTGCCTTGGTGCACGCCTTTTATGTAGCAAACGGAGCATCATCAATGCACAAGAAGGAAGATGAAGAGGCTAGCAGTTACAGGCTTACCACGGTTGGACCGTGGTCTTGGCTAGAATCGAATTCTTCCGCTGGTCTCTTGCTTCATGGGCATGGGAATTCAGGGGAATTCGTCGAGGTCGACATACACTCAAATGAGGGTCAAATGCCATGTAAAATGATCTAAAATCCTGCAAATATCATCAAAGAACCATACCCAAATACTAAATGAGAATAGGAGTATAAATTATGATGTAAAACACATAATTCTCCCTAAAAATGCAGCAAAATAATCTAAAAATGATATGCACGTTTAGCACTTATCAAAGTCCCCCATGCTTGAATCGTTGCTTGTCCCTACGCAACACTAAGACTGAAAATTATTCACAACCTCCTCAGGATAGACGCTGGTAGCATCTCAATGACAAAGCCAATCCAGACTTAGCCTAAAAGTACAAAAATCATTTATCAAATAGACGAGGAAATGAAGTTTTCCGAAATCGATGAACATATCACAATGTTGAGCTGATCATCAAATACAATCACATTTACATATGAAACAAATGGAGCCAGTAATGCTGGTAAAACCTTAGTATAGTCATGTGGCACTCATCACACATGTGTTTCAAACTGTAACAAGGTTCCCTTAATTCTCATTCCATAGACTCACATCTACCATAAGCTTGATAAGACTCTCTAATTCGCCATCACTCGTATGCAATACACATTAGACAATCATGAGGACTTCATAAGGTTGTAACGAGGCCATGGGTAAAGGTAAGAGGTGAACAAATGTTTTGGAAATGTGGAGCTAGAAGCCATAGAATAAGAGCTAAACGTTTCCAATGCATTCATACAACATTCTCCCTAGACTAATGCAATTCATCTACAAAATACTTCCCCAAGGAAATCCATATCAAAATTTGAATTTCAATTCTTTCCTAATCTTTGTACAATAAGACAAAGGATTTCTTACATATGACAAAGGAACACAGATACCTTCACCAAACAGCCAACCAAATCCACCAAAAGGAATCTTAATACACCTTACTAACTCCTAATTGAAACGCTTCTCTAGTCTTCGCCTATAGGTTATATAAATGTTTGGCCGAAGGCTTTGCACAGAGGTTCAAATTAATAAAAACATATATAGGCTCAAAGGGACTAGAAAGGGATATATATTGCATAATAAGGGTTGCTATTTGGTCTTTTGGGGTAACAAGTCAAAGAATGCCTCAATGATGTTGCCTAAATGCATATGCAAAATGTGATCTTGAATGAGATTCAAAGCAAGTTTTAGAGAAATGATGTCAAGGAAGAGTCACTCATTAATTAACAAGAGAGCAAATTGATAAATTAGTCATTACAAGCTCAAAGCATCACGGGTCATCTACCAAGGTCATAACTAGCTCATTAGTAGATATATGCCAATATTCAAGTAAAGAATCATGGGGTAATCAATTCGCACTAAAGATATGGTCAAAACATGAAGCTTGTTTTCACAACCTCATTCTCAAACACTCTTACACACAATTGGGCAAATCAAAGGATCAATCTAAACAAAAGAAGTCTACCTAGTCTACAAAGATCATCATCGAAGGATTTTTTCCTTTCTTTTTTTTTATTTTTTTGTTTTTTTTTTCAGTGAATGCGTGCTTCTAATAGCAATATCATGAAAATGTAAAAACTATGAAAAGAAACTATGAAAACCTAAAATACAACCTAAAGTGAAAAGAAACCTAAATGTACTTCTAACATGCTCAATTCACATAAAATTAAAACCTACAATGCAACTCTAAATGCAAGCATGAACAATACATGCAAGACATATACAAGCACACACCAATCTAAATCAGGCATCAGATGCCATCAAATACCGAAAGAAACCTAATAACAATATATACAAGACATACACAAGCACACAGTAATCTAAATCATGTATCAGACACCATCAAATATTGACTAACTCCCCCATGCTTGAACAAAACATTATCCTCAATATGTGTACAAAGTAGAAAAAGGGACGGGGGAGCAGCAAGAAGTAATCAGAAGGGAGGTAGGGAAGGAGGGTGAGGTGTTCGACTATAAGAGATTTGCCAATCTCGTCAGGTCTCTAAACAAGCCTTACAATCTTGAAAGTATTGGTATGGGTAGCAAGCATCCCACGGAACTCATCGTGCCGCTCTTGGACAAAGTCACGAAGAGAAGCGTTCTTATATGCAACATAGACTCGAGGGGATACTTTCTCCTCCCAGACAAACCCAACGGTGGCTTGGAGGTCGACATATTTAGCAGGGGGTGGTTGGGAAGAGGAACTAGGTCTTGCTTGACTAGTAGATGGGGATGTAGGAGGTGCGGGTTGAATCACCTTAGCATTGTTGGGTACCTAGTAAAGGTTAGCCCGGTGAAGAAAGGTGGTTCGATCAACATTGGGAAGCAGTAGAAGTTGATCCTCAGGGTAAATCCAGCACAAACGTCTGGCCTCTAATTTATAAAAGTTCATTAGCTCAAAAGTGGCTTGATCAAGCTGCTTGAACCCAGATACTCAATCCTTAGGGTTGGGTTCAACACCTAAAAATCTAGGAAAGGTGGAGATGATACCATCAATGACTATCCTACCCTTAGTGCTAATTGTAGCATTATACAATTGTCGGGCCAAGAACGCCAAAGGGTCAATTTGAACACCATCAAGCATACAAGACATGAAGTATAACTCAAACAATCTCGGGACATTCAAACTAGCATCTTGAGCAAAGAAACAACAAGTAAGGATACACTGAGCTACCTAAATTCAAGGGTTTCTAATGTGGGTGCACTTGGAAGAACTCTTACTGTACCTATCACTCCCTGAAAGCTCGTCCGAAAAGGCATTTGGGTTGAATTCCCAAGGGAATTGACGGTTTGGTAAATCCATACTAGGTGGAAAACCAAATATAGTGTCGAAGGTAACTAAGTTCAACTCATAAAATTACCCTTGCAAATAAAAGGAAATGTACCCTGTTTAACATTGAGGCCCTCGAGTGACTCAATAAGCAAAGTACTTAGGAAATCTAAGGGAAGGTCCCGATATTTATGTTCTTTAATCTCAATAAAATGTCCCATCCCCCCGAGCAAACAACCACCGTATATCACCCAACAATCCTAATTGGCCTAATAATTCGTCATCATAGTAATTAGTTGCTACAACAATTCGTTCATCTAAGCAATTATATCTAGCAACATGTTCGGGGTTAGTTAAACCAAGAGGATGAGGAATGCTACCTTAGGCTCGTGCGGTCATGGATGTTTGGGAGGTCCGTTGAGGTCGGGATGGGGCTTGGCTACATGTACCCACCTCCTTGATGCTACTTTCTCCCTTGGTAGGTGCCATTGTTGTAAAAAGTAAGAAGCTTAAAGCAAAAACCTAAAAATAAGATGTGAGAAAGAAAAATGAAGAGTTGAAGTGAAAAATAAGGAAGAATTAGAGAGACAAAGAGATGGTTTTAGAGTATGGGTGAAGGTGAGACGAGCTTGGAGAAGAAAATGATGGAAAGAGATGAAATTTGTTAGAGAAAGTGAAATATTTTGAGAAAAGGGAAGATTTTGAGTGAAAATGGAGTGAATATGGGACAAAATTAAGGCAAGAATGAAGGTTTTAAAAATGGTGGGTTTAGAGAGAGAAAGATGGAGGTAGAGAGAGAATGTTAAGGTTGAAGATGATTGTGGGGGAAAGGGAAGGGGTACTGTGGTCAAAACCCTTAACCGTAGCCTGTAGCAGCCCACCACGGTCGAGCCATGGTGCCTACTGGACACTGATTTTTTAATTTTCCTAGGTGGGTAGCCATGGGCTGTATTTAGGTAATACAGACCATGGTGCCCATCTTTTTTTTTTTCCCTTTTTCTTGTTTTTTCTTCTCTTTTTTTAATTTCTTTTTTCTCTCACTTTTTAAATTTATTTTCACCCCTTTTTTAAATGAAAAACTACATAAAAAGATAATCAAAGCTATAAAAGGGGCTTAAGTTGCCTCCCAAAAAGCGTTCTTTCAAGGTCAAGAGCTTAACCATGCTTCTACGTACCGTTGGGATCGGTAAGAATATGAGTGTCATTTTTATAGCGAACCACAAAATTATACTGCTTCAACCGAAGGTACCACCTCAGAAGCTCAGGATGGAGGTGCTTCGTCATCATTAATTTATGCCATAACATATTGTCAGTACACAAGACAAACCGAGTGTGTAGTTCATCAAACCAACCACTATTATATTGTTCAATCTCCAAATCAAAGTCTATAACAACTCATTTCATAGGAGGCAAGGAGAAGGATAGGCCTCAACCTTGGGTATGCTAGGCGGAGTGGGAGCAACAAACTCCACCTCAACATACCCTTCGTCAGGATTCTCAGTGGAAATCTAATCAAAATCGGGAGGATATTGACAATTGAAGACATCCTCCATGTCAATTTCAGGAGAAAAGGGAAATACATCAGATAAGGAAGAAATAGGAGAAACCACTTTCTCCTCCATATGGCAAAACATAGCATAACTTCCTCGTACTCCAAATGTTACTCGCCCCCTTTTTACATCAATATGGCAATCCACTATAGTTAGGATAGGCCTACCCAGAAAAATCTGGGCATCCTTAGTCTCAGTCATATCAGCATTGATAAAGTCTTCCGACACCCAAATATCTCCTATTTTGACAAGGACATCATCTAATTTACCTAAAGGTTACATTTCAGAACCATTTGCTAATTGTAGTGAAAAGGGTGCGGGTTATAATGAACCTAAAGGAAGCTAATGAAATAAGGAGTATGGCATCAAAACTTACGGTTGCACCAAGGTACACATAAGGCTCTTTCTATTTCCACTTTCCCACTACATAGGGGATAAAAAAGCTACATGGGTTAGGAAGCTTAGGCGAAAAAACTAAGGGGATTCCTAAACTTTTATTTTCTATGAAACTCATAGGCTTGTCGCCTTCATTTCTCTTCGTACTCTTAACCATGATGATTTCTCTACCTTCCTCAAGTAGTATATCATTAGGGTTACGAGGGTCCTTTACCCCTTCCTTGAAGGTAGCACAATTACAATGCTCACAAGGGTTAGATTCGGGTTTATTGAAGAGTCTTCCCAGAGGTGTAGACAAAGAGCGAGCTCGTTGTGCAATTTGAACTTCCAACATCTTGTTATTTATTGCAAGCACATCAACCTTAGAGGCTAACTGCTTTCTATACTCATTTTGCTTTTATTGTGCCAAAAGCGTACTCTCCGTCATGGCCTTTAGGTTGGACTTTTGTTGAGGAAAGATATGTCTTTGAAATCCGAGGAGTTGCCTAGCATTCATTTGGGGCATTGTGGAAGGGTTAGACCTATATGAGAAATTTAGATGGTTCCTCTAACCCGGATTGTAAGTGTTGGAATAAGGATCATTGGTCTGTTTCGAGTTAAAATTATAGACATAATTGACTTGGTCGCTATTGCTATGGGAAAAAGGGCTCCCAACTTGGCAATTCTCAGTCAAATGGTCAATGGAACCACATATTTCACATGATAAGGGAGGGGCACTAGAATTCACGGTATTCACATTCAGTCGCTCCAACCATTGAGTCATAGCATCTACCTTAGCATTAAGTAAAGTAAGTGCATCAACTTCGAGCTTACCTCCAGCCCGCTTGGGTTGGCCTTGTTCGTTGGACCACTGAAAATTATTGAGCGCCATCTCCTCAATCAAATTGTAAGCCTCATCTTCAGTCTTATTTATCAAGCTTCCTCCTACCACTGTATCAACAGTGGACGTTATAGGTTGGGTAACTCCATTGTAGAAAGCTTGAATAATCATCCATCATTGAAGGCCATGGTGAAATCTTTGAAAGGCTCCCAAGCCTCATAGAGTGTCTTATCATCCCTTTAGGTGAAGTTGATGATTTGATTCCTTAAACTTGCCGTTTTGCTTGGTGGGAAAAATTTGGCAAGGAAAGCTCTAGTAAGCTCATCCTATGTGGTGACACATCGCAAAGGCAAAGAATGCAGCCATACTCTTGCCTTATCCCTAAGTGAAAAGGGAAATAGCCATAGCCGAATGGCATCGGTGGAGACTACGTTAAGTTTCAATGTGTCACACACCTCTAAAAAGATCTAGAGGTGTAAGTTAGGGTCTTCCAACCAGGTTCCCCCAAACTGGGATTGTTGTACCTTGCAAATAAGAGACAGCTTGAGCTCAAAATTATTTGCCTCAATGTTAGGACGAGCGATGCTTGAGGCGATGCCTTAGACACCTGGGGTAACAAAATCCCTAAGCGTCCTTCTTTGGCCACCTCCTTCTCCTATCATATTTGGTGAGGTTCTTCTAGCCTTACATCCTTGTTCCTCAAGCTTTTGCTTCTTTCTCCTTAAACAGAAAGTCTTCTCAATCTCAGGATTGGGTTCATATAGAAATGGATTTCGCATTAATGGGGGAAGATTCGTACAAGCACAATCACCAACACTACCAACGCAATAAAAAAGAAAAGGAAAGCAAAAATAAAGTAAAACACTTAGGTCATGTTTGGCAAAGAGCTTTTTGGGTACAAAAAGAGCTTTTTGGGGGTATTAGCTGTTTGACTCTGGTCAAAAAGCTCTTTAGGGTGTTTGGTTGATTAGCTTTTTAGATTAGCTTTTTATACCCAAAAAGCTCTTTTACAAAAAGCTCTTTGGGATAGCTTTTTCAAAGAGCTTTTTAATATTTACTATTATAATGACCATACTAACCTTATAATTTGGACAAATTTACATTACATGTCATTCACAAATGATATTTTCGAATGTTGGATGCTTATACTTTAAAATTTTTTATTTATTTTTTTTTAGACAAGAGTTGTGGATGGTCATGATGTTGAAGATAATGTTTTTAATTTTAGCGCTTTCTTAATTTAACAAATAGTTTATGTTAGTTAGTCTTATATGATATACAAATATTTTTTATATCACATGATTTCAATTGCTATTAAAAAAAACATTTAACATTAAAAATATATTTTGATTATAAGTACTAAAATTAGGAAAAAGTATAAATGTAATTTTATATATCACATAAGTCTTAATTCATAATTCATATCGAAAAGAAAAATAAATATCCAATTAAAAATTATTTTGTTAGAAAAATAATGAAATTGGGTAATGGGTGTAAGTGGAATTTTATCAAATAGCTTTGTTAGAAACAGCTAACTTCACCAAACACTTTTTCACAAACAGCTAATGCAATCAGCTAAGTCAAACAGCTAATACAATAAGCTAACAGCTAACAGCTAACAGCTAATAGCTGATTGCCAAACAGGGCCTTAGTTAATTTCGTACGACTAACTCCATAGTTAACAATTTAGTCCCCGACAACGATATCAAAAACTTGACACGTGCACAAACACACGAGTGTTGTAGTATAGATTGAAAGATCATCCTTAGGGACCAAAGTAGTCTATGGAGTCAATGACCTATTGAAATTGGTAAGTGATCGATCCTTTTAATGTGTCAGGTTAAATAAACTAACTATTTGGAAATTCAATTGGGGTAAAGCATCTACAAATTTGATTCAGCAAGTAAAGAGTTGGATCATAGAATTAAGCATGCACTTTTCATAGACCTAATGATTCAAGGAATTGCAATCGAGTTGAATTTAATCCATTCTTTTGAAATGAACTAAATTGCCTAAACGAATTCAACTAACACTCTCTCAAGTGTCTTTGATTTACTCGAGGTTAAAGATCTATGTATGCTAAGTCTCCTCTTAACAAGCAATTCTGTCTTGAGTCTCACTAAATCAAGTTCTATCGTGACGACCAAGTAGTGAGTTTCACCTTTCAGTACTTCACGCAACTACCTAACATAAGCAAGCAAAATTCGCCAAATTCCACTCACGACATTCCAATTTCAAGATAGACATGAATCATTCCAAACATAAAGTAAGCACAAGATTTCAATGATAAGGGATCCGACTACAATACTATGGCTAACAAATCCCTAGATTGGATTAAACTACACAATCATATTTCTAATTCAACAAAAACAAGAGAGTTCAAAAATAAATTCAGAGGAAAGAAGGAAGACTTTACTACTATGGCAGCCCTTGAATTGTGCAACAACCTTCAAGCCTTTATGAACAAAGCTTCCCCCTTCAAACCTCAAAAACTAAACTAAACCAAAAGAAAGATGTGAGAGAAGTAGTGAAAATGGATATGGTTTCTTTCTAACTCTCCTCTTTTCTGCCTTGGAACATGCCTTTTACGCAACAAACGGAGCATCCTTAGCCGTACAATGAAAGAAGATGAAGAGGATAACAGTTACAGGCTTTACAATGGCCTGTGGTATCCACCACGGTTAGACTGTAGTCTTGGTTGGAACCGAATTCTTCTGCATTTCTCTTGCTCTAAGGGCACGACAACTCAGGGAGATTCGTGGGGGTGAACATACACCCAAATGAGGATCAAATGCCATGTTACATGATCTGAAATCCTGTAAACATCATCAAAGAACCACACCCAAGTATAAAACGAGAATAGAAGTATAAATTATGACATAAAATACATAATTCTCCTAAAAATGCAACAGAATGACTCTAAAATGATATACACGTTAAGCACTTATTAGCATCGAATTAAATACTCATGCGAAAAAAATTGGATAGTGAAAATTTTTTAACTTCATACAATTTCAATTCCGTGAGTATTCTACATTAAAAATTTCAAGTAATTGATGTGTACTTAAAATAATGAATTATGAATTTTCTACCGAAGGTATAACAACAACTCCTCAAAATATATGTCCTACACTTGTGATTAGGGAGATTTAGATATAAGCACCCTTACCTCTACAGATATTTCTTCCCGCAAAGATGGCAATTCTATAAGGCCCTCTAATTTTCTCCTGAAGGTGTGCAAATTATATCTAAATATAGATTCAGGTTCATCGCCAATTTTTAATTACATCAGCTTTATTAGTTATTATTGGGCTAAAATAAAAGTTGTATAGAACTTTCGAGATCTTTTTAAATTAGGATTTTGTACTCTAATCTAACATAGGGATCTTGAGCTATTAGCTGGGAGAGTCATTCCTAAAAATTTAGCAAAATTTAGCAAAACAAACGGATCTAAGACCTATAAAATAATTTATTAAAGCTTGATTAATAAAAAAATGAATCATCTTGATTAAGGTTATATTTCATTTATTAGTTGAATTTAGAAACCTGATTATTAACTTAATAATTTGCACTTTAGGCTAGCATAGCTTAAGCCTACGTTATGAGTTTCTGTTATATTATTTGATGTAATTTTCCTCAACGTATCTACCATTTGGTGCCTTTCAATTGTATTTTTGTGTTCAAAATCATTTTACGATATGGCAACCCAGTAGGGGACCTTTATGCATGACAATTTGAATTATCCTCATTATCTTTTGTGATTTAAAATTGTGGATTTGTTTTTTATTGAGTCATTATATGTGAGCAGTTCAGGCTTAAAATGGATATTTGAAGCTTGTTTGAATTATAATTGTGTCGGTTGTGCTTGGTGGAAGTAGAATTGGATATATTCATAAAATATTAATTAATAAAGTGGAAGAATAATGGGGAGTTGTAGGAGGGTGTCTCTTGAGATCAAGGTAGGATCACCCCTTATATTATGATAGGATGGCGTCTTTTAGCAATTCGTGCAAGTGTTTGAAATGAATTTGAAATTATATTTAGCTATTATGGGTATATATTATTATGATTTGTTTCTCTAATAAAACTCTAATAATAATGTCCCAAATGATCGAGAGCATTTCACCAGTTTTTGGTGACCTGGTATCCTTTTTTAATTTGTTGCCTTCCTTCCGTGCCCTTGTCCCTTTTCTTTTGCTATTATACCTTTGTGTTTTGTCGCCAGTAGGCGATGGACGACAAGGTTCTTTTCTCACTATTAAAAAATGCTTTATGCTCATATACTAATGATCCTCATGCATACGACAATTAGAATAAGGCTATAATGACATTCATTGTATTGAAGTTGGCTCACAATGTATAATTGATGATGAAACTACACTTTTTGATGTATCCACTCAAGTACTCACCACAATCAAACAAAAATGCAGTTTCAGATTAGGTGAGATAAGCAAACAACTATAAAGACTCAAACTCAAACTAGGAATGATAGTGAGACAAGACCTAAACTAGCACCTTACTTGGATACAGAAACACCACCAAGTTAAGCACTAGGGCCCCTAACAAGTCCTTGGATACAAAAACACCACCAAAGAGATGGTTAGACTCTTGCTAGATCACCACCTTACCCGGTCACAAGCAAGGATGAGCTAGAAGAGAATTTGAGTGTTTAAAGGAGTTAAGCCTCAACTTCATTCATAAAATGATCAAAAGTACTTTACATAAGCTACAAGGGGGGGTTATATACCCCCTTCCCACTTGCTTAGAATAGCTACTAATTCAAAATAAGCTAACTAAACAAGGCTATAATCAGTTTCCCAAAACAGTCCACAAAAGATAAGATGCAACCAGGAAGTGGCACCTGTTTAGTTGTTGATCTTGAGGACTTAGGTGTCAACTTAAGGCTAAATATGGTACTAATATTCTAATTGGACCTCTAATCAAGTGTTGTGCAAGTGATTGCCTCTTCGAGAAAACAAAAACAAGTCATAATCACCAAGTACAATAGACCAGATCATTAACCGGGTGAAGAGAATTAAATCCCTAACTTTGCTGGTTAATATCTCCTCAAGTGTGTAATTTGGCTGAGCGTTTCATGATAATATTTTTAAGTTACTATTGATCCGTAAAAGTTTCAAACCAAAACTTGGAGAGTTGGGCGCCAAAACAGAAGCTTTTCCAGCACCATGCAAAACTAGGCAGTTTTGCACACTTGACTTGTACGAGCAATTTGAGCGGGCAAATGGACTCTAAATCACTTGCAACTTGTTTTATTGTATCAAGCACTTCTTGAACTTCAATCTAAGCTAACTGAATCCCAATCATACTCTTAAGAGGGTTATGAAATCAGGTTCACAAAACTGGGTTTGTGCACTAGCTCGAATCCGAGCAGGGCTAAGAAATGACTTAGCAAAGCCTTGATCATTCCTTGGGTTTTGGTTCTTGTACTTGGACTCCCTTGCAGGTTCTAAGGGCTTGCTTGAGGATGGACCTCCATCATCCTCCCCTTGTTGGGAAGAATTTGACCTCAAATTTGCTAAGTCGTCATCCTCCAAGTGTGGACTCAAGTCCACCACATTGAAGGTGGCCGAAACACCATAGTCCCCAGGAAAATTAGCCTTATAAGCATTATCATTCACACTTTCCAAGATCTCAAAATGGCCATCAACCCTTGGCATCAACTTGTTCTTGTGCTTAGATGGCCTTTGTTAAGTGGATCCACACTAGATCTCTGGGGTTGAAACACCACTTTCTTCTTGTCCCTTGTTTGGTTGAGCTTGCTAGGAAGCGTTGGATTTCTCAATCTTGGACTTAACTAGCTCATGGAGCTTTTGAATCTCTTCCACCCTCTTGCTTGCCTCCACACTCGGCTTCTCATCTGTGGTGCTGGGCACAACATCAAGGGGGCTCAATGGATCCATCCTGTAGGCATCCTTGAAGGGAGATATGCCCTTTGCCTTGCTTAGTGCCTAATTATAAGCAAACTTCGCATGTGTTAGGAGCAAATCCCATGCTTTGGTGTTGGGTTTAACCAAGGCTCTCAAGAGGGTTCCTAAGGTCCTATTAGTGACCTCGGTTTGCCCATCTGTTTGATGGTGGCAAGTGGTGCTATACTTGAGCTTGGTTCCCATCTTCTTCCATAAGGTAATCCAAAAGTGATTGAGGAACTTGTTGTCACGGTCCGAAACTATGGACCTTGGATTACCATGCAATCTCATGACTTCCTTGAAGTATAGTTCAGAAATGTGATTGTCATTATTGGTTTTGTTGCAAGGTACGAAATGAGCCATCTTGAAAAAGCGGTCCACTACCACAATGATGGAGTCTTTTTTCCATCGAGTTCTTGGTAAGCCTAGGATGAAATCCATGCTCACTTCAACCCAAGGTAGGGTAGGAAAGGGCAAAGGTGTGTATAGGCCGTGAGTGGCTCTCAGCCACTGGACATGTAGCACACCTTCTCAAGATGTCTGAACATCTGTACTCATGCTAGGCTAAAAGTAATGTTCAGTTAGTATTAGAAGGGTCTTGGTCTCACCGAAATGACCGGCCAATGATCCTCCATGAGCTTCTCTAACAATCAACGCATGAGTGCCACACTTTGGGATACACAAACGGGTGCCCTTGAATAAATACCCTTCTTGTATCATAAAGTGCCCTCTCGGTTGTCTTTGATAATCCTTGTAAAGCTCCCCAAAATCTTCATCATTCTCATAATGGGACTTAAGATGCTCAAATCCAAGTACACAAGCATCAAGTTGAAACAAGAGTAGGTGTCTTCTTAACAATGCATCGGCTCCACGATTTAACTTCCTGGACTGGTGCTTGATGGTGAAACGGAAGGATTGGAGGTATTCCATCCACTTAGCATGTCGTGAGTTAAGCTTGTGTTGCCCTTGAATTTACTTCAAGGCCTCATGGTCCGAATGCAAAATAAACTCACTAGCTACCAAGTAGTGACTCCAATGCTTAGACACCTGACGATGGCATAAAACTCTTTGTCATATGTGGAGTACTTCATTCTTCAGTAACACAATTTCTCACTAAATAAGGATAGGGGCTTTCTTTCTTGAGTGAGTACTCCGCCAATCCCTACTCCGCAAGCATCACATTCAACTCAAAGACTTTGTCAAAACATGGTAGTGACAAAACTAGGGCTTGTGTGAGCTTGGACTTGATCTCTTCAATGGCTTCTTGAGCTTTGGGCGTCCACTTGAAAGATGAGCCTTTGATCACCTCGGTCATGGGGGCCATAATAGTGCTGATGTTCCTAATGAATTCCTATAGAATGAGGCTAATCCATGGAAGCTTCACACATCATGGATGCTCTTCGGAGTCAGCCAAGACCGAATGGCCTCCTCTTTGCTCTCATCCACCTTGATGTCGTGGGCAGTCACAGTGTCGCCTGGAAAAGTTACCTCATTTGTGAAAAAGGTGCACTTTTTAAGGTTACCATAAAGCTTGTCCTTCTCAAGGACCATCATAATTTGAGTTAGATGGTCACGGTGCTCTTCCTCACTCTTACTATAGGTCAAAATATCGTCAAAGTACACCACCACAAACCTACCAAGGTAGGGCCAAAACACTTGGTTCATAAGTCTCATGAAAGTACTTGATACATTTGACAATCCGAATGGCATGACTAGCCACTCATATAAGCCTCCCTCCGTCTTCAAAGTTATCTTCCATTCATTCCCTCCTCTAATATGGATTTGATAGTAGCCACTCCTCAAATCCACCTTGGAAAACACACATGAGCCGTGTAGTTCATCAAGCATATCCTCAAGTCGTGGTATGGGATGCCTATACTTGATAGTTATCTTGTTGATGGCTCAGCTATCCACGCACATCCGCATGCTTCCATCTTCTTTGGGACCAAGAGGGCCGGAATGAAACAAGGACTAAGGCTTTCTCGAACCAACCACCTAGAGATCAACTCCTCGACTTGCCTTTGAATTTCTATAGTTTCCTTAGGATTCATCCTATACGCCGGCTTATTTGGGAGTGTAGCTTCGGGAATAAGGTCTATATGGTGTTGTATGGCTCTTTTTGCGGGCAAACCTGAAGGGATGTCTTCGGGAAAGACATGGCTAAATTGCTTAAGTAAGGAGAGGGCTATTGGGTGACTTCGAGTAGAACCTTCGGACTCACTAAGGCTAGTGAGAATCCACTTTTAAAGGCCTTAAACTAATGGTAAGAGGCCTTAAGAGGCGGTTCACTATAAGTGAGTAGTAGGTCCAAGTGATCTTGGTTCTTTTGCGGCTTGCTTTTGTGGAGTTGAGATGGGCTTAAGGGAGTAAGGGTGATCTTCTTCCCATCCTTAGAAAAGGTATAAGTGTTTATAACCATGACCTTCCCTACAAAAGGTAACAAGCGTCCATGGGAATGATGTCAAACCACAACTCATCATGGTAATTCTTCCTAATAGAGAAGGAGATCAAACATCTTGAATTGACTTGCAAAGCTTTACCTTGGTAAAGCAATTGTATGTTGTATAGATGGGGGTGAGCCATGGCTTGGAGATTGAGCTTCTCTACCATGCTAAGTGAGACCACGTTCGCACAACTCCCTCCATCAATGATCAAGGAGCATACCTTTCCTTGGACCGTACATCTAGTGTGCAAGATGTTCTCCCTTTGTTCCTCCCTGGCTCCATTGATACCACTCAAGGCTCTCCATAATAGCAACAACTCTCCTTCATCTGCCTCCTCCACAACCTCCTCTTGTTCTTCCATAAAGTACACCTCTTTTTCCTCCTTCATTTCTTCCTTCTTAGTTGCCTCCCATTCGGCCAAGGAGATTATTCTCCTACTTGGACAATTTGAAGCTATGTGACGAAGACCTTAGCACTGGAAACACCTTCTAGTGTTCAAAGGGCCAAGGTTCGGTCTACTTTGTGGGGTTTGGCCCTTTTGTAGAGCTTGGTTCTTTTGTGGGGTGGAAGAGGTTGGAACTGCGGGTTTACAGGCTGGAAATGAGGTCCCCATCTTAAAAGGTTGGGCCTTGGGTGGAAGTTTTGGAAAGTCTCTTTTGAGGGGCTTTGGCCTTCTTTTGTTGTTCAACTTTGTGAGCTAGGACACATACTTCATCAAAGGTCGAGTATTATTGTAATTAGACTACATGAGCATACCTAGGGTCAAGTCCTCCCAAGTACCTCACAATAGTTTGGTCCTCGGCCTCTTAAAGGTCAAATTTGATCAAAAGTTTCTCAAATTCTCTAGTATACTCTTGTACACTCATGAATCCTTGTGTTAAGTGGTGTAATTGGGAGTAACGATCTTGAAGGTAAGAAGAGGGTAGGAAACAATCCTTAAACTTATATTTCATTTCCTCCGAAGTCTGAATCTTGCCCTTCCTTTTTCTATCTCTTTTGGCACACAAGTTGGTCCACCAAAGACAGGCATACTATAATGCCCCGACCCCTCGCGGTCGCAGGTCTTACCAACAACAGCTTCAAGGATCGTCGACTGGCCCCACAAATCACCACAAGTCTTTTCGGCATGCTTCGTCCTCACTCACACGCTGCCTGTAAAACTTCCTAGGAGGTCACCCATCCCAAGATTGCTCCCCAGCAAGCACGCTTAACTGTGGAGTTCTTAAGTGTGGGCTTCCCGAAAAGAAAGGTGCACCTTTGGTGATATAAGTAGTCACTTCTATCCTTTTAAGCCACACTCGGGGTGTTACAATCACCCCCACTTCAAGCGCACAACGTCCTCGTTGTACCTCACTAACCGACCGACTTATGAATCCTCTTGACCGGCGGTCCACACCCAGCATCTTTGCCTCGCTAGGCGACTGCCCATGGGCTCTCCATCCACTGGCGCAGCTAACGGTCGCGGGTGGCTCTGATACCACTTTGTAATACCCCCAGATCTCTAATTCATTATTAAACACCATTATTGGCGAAAATGCAGCGAAAATTTAAACAGGGTGTTACCGCCGTGTTTCCTTCTTGGAAACACCAGGCTAGATATCAAGTCTAACAATTAACACCAAGTCTTCGGGAAAAAAAAAGTCAACCTTACAGTGTTCAAAACTTTAACATCACAAATTAAACCGACTATTCTCTATTACAACTTCTATCATTCATTTTATTCATATTCCGCATTTGAATCTCGCCCTACTTTCGAGTCCCCAGTCCCAAGCATAGCTAGATCACCTGAAAACAAAACATTTTATAACAGTGAGATAAACTCAGTAACAAGCACCCCTAACAGTCAAACACACACACAAATCCATTTTGAAAGCATTTGAGGGAAGGAGGCAATGATACGTCTTCCAAGCACATCACCCATTATCACAATCTTCCTTGATCATCACTTTTAAGATCATAATTTCACAATTTAATTTAAACTACAACTGTTCCAGTGAACGTTTTGGGTGAGCGACCCCAGTGGGACTCATGGCCTGTGCTCCAACGTAGCGCAGCCGCTTAACTCATTCCTGGCCTACTGCTTCTCCGACGGTTACCGCTTATCTTTTCCTAGCCTACCACCATTATGGGTGGTTACCGGCAGTCTTGGCCCATGTCTCAATCGAGCACGTGGCCGCTCACATGCATGCACTTGTTACCCAGGGTAGGTAAGGGCCTTCAATTAATGCAAATCTATTTAACTCACCCTATTCTGTTCTTTTTAATTAATGAGTTCTTACCTCTTACCGGAGGTAACTTAGCATAATCAGTTTGTTCATATTCAAACACCTTCCCCCACAGAACTCGCAACAGCAATCCAGGAATTTCGAACACAATCGAAATAAATTTCAACTCTCATGGCAGGGTAAGTTTCAACTTCCAGATATAACACAACATACAATTTTCATCGTGCATTCACTTTCATTTCATACATCAGTGTTCCTTCAAATTTGAAAAGAAATGCCAGAAATTCTTACTCAAGTTCCAAAACGTTCATGGGTTCAACATCGCAGGAGAAGGGTTAGGGCATGATTGTTACCTGGATACCGTAAAATTAACAAGCTCGGTTACTTAAGCAAGTTCACTGTTCCGCACCTGGGCCCACACACAGCCCACAGTCTGTCCATGCTCAATATAGGACATCCTTGGCCCTCCCACAAATTTATAAAAGGATTTCTAGATTTTTAATTCGACCAACCTTAACCCTGGTTAAGGTTCAGGCTGGCCACTTTCTGAGTTCAACTTCCAGAAGCTCTAACTTTGGTTCTCGATATCCAATTCCAGTGTTCTAAGTCAGTCCAAAATCCTTAAGTCGTCCCCCACATTTCCTGTACTTGAGGTTTGGCCCGGTTTTGACCCAAACTAGGTCAAAATCTCAGTTGTTATAGATCGGTCAGTGACTGTTTCCCCATGATAGTCCCTTGAAGAATTTATTGCATTCTGGGCTATGCTACTCAAAATGGTCCGATTCTAAAAAAAAATATTTTTTTACATCCATAAGTTCACCCCTAATAAGTTTCATAATTTTTCGCAACCGATTATGACCTAGGGAAGTTTTCCAAACTGTGGTTGCAACCGTCCCAGTTTCAGCTTCTTAGTTTCTGTCCAGGTTTTTTAACCTCAATTCCAAAATGCATAGATTTTTATCCAAACCTCCAAAAATCATGTTCTTAATCAATCCAGAAGGATAATTGTGTCTAGTAAAACTTTTATGTTCATCACTTCCCCAAATTCGCAACGTAATTAAGTCGAAAAATTCAAAAGCCATATCCTATACCTACAGTCCTTGATTTTGACAGTGCTTGGTATTTTGGCCAGAACTATTTCAATTTAACCCCGATTTATACAATTCAAAATCTCACGTAATTGCCACATCCTAGTCTAACTACTGCCAAAATTACATAATTTTTCGACTACCATAATAATTATACCAAATTTTCAAAGTTGAGCAAAAAACAGTTTCCGTCCTGATCAAACTATTCCCCCCTTTTATGCACGGTTTTTTTTACTCACTTCAGGTCACCAAAATTTCACCCGTACCCGTTAGACATCCTTAGACCCTCGCCCAGATCCAATCATGCCAAAATAACCCACCTTTATTGAAACTAAAAATAATCACATTAAAACATTGTTACAAGCACCTTTGATCAAAACCGGATCTAGATCAACGGAAATTCCTCCATCGTTCAAATTCAACACCGAAAGTGCTGAGAAAATAACGAAAATTATATCAAATCTTCAGTCACAATGGTTATAAAATTTTAAAAACACAAGATATTTAAAAGTGGGGTTTTGGGTGCATGGAGTGCTTGAATCCATGCACTACTTGGCTTTTTTTTTTTCCTTACCAACACAAGGAAGATGGGCCGGTGGAGGGTGGCGGCACTGGGGCGGATGGCGTGGTGACGGTGGTGGTCCGGTGGCTGTGAGGGAGTGGAGAGAGAGGGGGCGAAGAGAGAGACAGAGAAACGTGAGAAAAAAAAGTTAGGGTTTTGGGTTTAGGATTTTAGAGGGGGTGTGCGTGGAAAAAAAAAAGGAAGCTAATTTTTAAAAAAATTCTCTTGTGAAGGAGGCAGCTGCAGGGGGTTAGGGTTCCGCTTTTTTTTTTTTATAATACTAACAATAATAAATTGTTAATAACAATAATAATAAAAATAATAATAGTAATAACAATGGATTTTTATAAACAAGAAATCAAAAAGGGAAATTTTTGGAGATTTTAAAACTTCCAAAAATGTAAAATTTTTATTTTATTTTATATATATTTTTTTTGGAAAATTTCACGATGACTCATTTGGCATTGACTTGGGTCTAAGTAGGTCCAGCTGGACATAATTTCCCATATCGAATTTATGGAGTTTTACACAATTGTAATACCTCAAGTGTGGCTTAAAAGGATCGAAGTGACTACTTATATCACAAAAGGTGCACCTTTGTTTTCGGGAAGCCCACTCCTAAGAACTCCACAGTTAAGCGTGCTTGTTGGGGAGCAATCTTGGGATGGGTGACCTCCTAGGAAGTTCCTCAAGCAGCGTATGAGTGAGGACGAAGCATGCCGGAAAGACTTGTGGTGAGTTGTGGGGCCAGTCGACGATCATTGAAGTTGTTATTGGTAAGGCCTGCGACCGTGAGAGGTCGGGGCATTACAAGTGGTATCAGAGCCCAGGTTTACTGACCTGAAGGCTTGTCTAAAAGATTTTAAGGAAGCAGAGCAACAAAATTTTATACTTAAGGATTTTGCAGAGGGTGAGAGTAGCATCGAGGCAAGGGTTGCATGCATCCTTTATTGTTTGAATATGTGATGTTACTTGGATACGTTTCTTATTGATGCATTTTCTTGTTTAGGAATGGAGGGTACCCGACACTGTGGTTGTATCGGAAGGCAATGTTTACACGAGCAATAAGCCAAGAGGCCTGGTCAGGGGGTATGGGACCATATACGTCATGTGAGGTGGGTGTTAACACGATACGTAGGGGATAGGCCCAATAGCTGTCTGGAGATTGAGTATAACTGGGTAGTGTTTGTGTTGCTGACCTTGAAGGAAGACCCGAAGTGGCGTTATCGAGTGGATGAGTTGCTTCCCCGGGCCCATGATCCTCGCCCATGGGAAAGTTGTTGCTGTTGCCACTGGGAATCAGTAGGGATGGATATGGAGGACCTATTAGACTACTTGAGGATGAAGGGATCCCATGACCTGGACTATCTACCCATAGCTAGTGAGGAGGATGCACCACCCCAGGTTGAGGAGTCAATAGATGATGAGGGAGATTATGGAGAAGTGAAGAGTGTTCCTATGGAGGTGAGTTCGAAGGAGGAGAGACTAGGGAGGAGGAAGACCCAGAGGAAGACGCCGAGGAGAACCCTAGAGAGGGAACCCCAGTGGGAGAGGAAGACCCCGATGATGACTCTGAGGTAAGTGAGGGGCAGCTCATGGGAAGTGAGGACCGTATGGAGGATTGGGAAGAAGAATGGGAGTATCACACTATTCAGGATGAGCAAGCTTAAGGACCAGAAGACTTAGAGGAAGAGATAAATTCCCTGTGGTATAGGGCCGAGTGCGAGATCGGGATGAATCGCTGGAAGCGGGGTAGATGTGGTCGGATGTGTAGGGGTACCTACCCCCTAGACGCCCCTGACCAATAGGAGCTCGAGGTAGTTACAAAGTTGGAATTTTCTTTTCCTTCCTAAGACAGTTTTGGTAGTTGTTTCTCTATTTCTTACTAAGCATCTGGGGCTACTAAAGTTATATGCTGTGACATAATGAAAAGTGTTAGTGTGGAACTCTTATGTTACTAAAATGCTATGCAATAAAATATCTCTAGATTATTTGAATATCAACATCCCTTGTTGAAAAGTGTTAGTGTGGAACTCTTATGTTATCGAAATGCTATGCAAAAGATTGACCATAGTGATAATCACGAATCATGTGAATGCGATGCCTGTCTGATGTGAATTACTTGAACATGTGACGTGGTGGTTGTACCACCTGAACTTGGTAATATGTTGAAATCGAACTCCTGTTCAATCTGGCATAATGCACTGGTATGTACTGTATGTTGAAAATTTTGTAGAACTTAGGTTGTGAACTATTAGGAGAGGAACTAAACTCGAATTATTTTTTCCCAACCAGAATGACAGGAAGTAACGGCCACAACAGCGAGTCCCGGACTGGACCCCATCCTGAGACAAGGGTCTCTACGAACCCAGACATCCCTATGGCGGCCATAAGGGAACAACTACAGGTGTACGTCCTCGAAATGGGAATGGGTCTCGTAGTTAGATTGACGAGACTAACCCGCTAACGGGATCTGAGCTTATCGATTTGTTATTGCTGGAGATGCTGCAGAAACAAGGAGAACAACTGCGACTCCAGAAAGAACAAATATAGAGACTAATGGTGGTGCGGGAGAAAAGGGTAGATGAGGATAACTCCTACATGTTCATGAGGTTCGCAAGCCGTCATCCACCTATCTATGATGGCACTCTTGACCCTAAGACTTTCGAAGACTGGATTAGGGGCATGGAGAAACTATTCGACGCACTCCAATGCCCTGAGGAGTGGAAGGTAGGCTTCGCGGTATTCTACTTGAAGGACAAGGCTGACCTATGGTGGGCCACGGTGAGGGAGAGACAACACGAACCGGGATTCGACTGGAAAAAGTTCAAGTAGATGATCAATGATCATTTCTACCCTACGCCCCTCCAGAAGGCTAAAAAGGGCGAGTTTGTGCAACTGCAGCAGGGGAACATAAGCGTACTCGAGTATGCCTCGAAATTTATGGAACTTTCACGCTTCGCTCCAGCCTTCGTAGCTGATGAAAGGATGAAGATGAACCGGTTCGAGGCCGAGATGAACCCTACAATCAAGGAGAGGATGTTCGTCCGTCAGTATGCCTCCTACGTTGATCTATATGATACGGCGATCAACGTAGAGAGAGCGATGAAGGAGCGGAGCAATTATTTCAATGAGCAGTGGGGAGCCAAAAAGAAGGGAGATAATCAAGATAACCAGGGAAACTTTCAGTTACAAGAGCAGAACCCTCGACCGGGTGGGGGCTAGTACTCTGGCAACTTCAATCGAGGTGGCCAGTATCCCAATACACGGTCCAAGGTGACCTGCAATGCTTGCGGGAAACTAGGACATTTTGCCAGGGAGTGTCAGACGGCAAAGAGATGCTTCTACTGTGGAAGCCACCAACACTAGGTTTGAGACTACCCACTCCCTCCACCTCCTACTGTGCAAGGGTAGGGCCAGAGTCAAGGGAAGGGGCAAAGACCTTAGCGGCCGTATCATAACAAGGAAGGACAGGTGGTAAACCCCAACCAACAAAATCGGGCACCTCAGCAAACCTAGGCCCGACCTCCCTATCAACTACCTCGAAACAATGGGGCCAGAGTCTATGTCATCCGAAAGGAGGAAGCGGAGGATGCTCCTAATGTTGTGACAGATACTTTCTCTCTCCTAACTCAACTAGTAGATGTGTTGTTTGATTCAGGTGCCACGCACTCGTTTATTTCTGCTAGGCTAGTTGAGACGTTAGGACTCACTCCCACTCGTAGATCTTCATTACTATGCGTGACTCTCCCGGATGGGAAGATTGCGTCGTGTGAGGAGCTATATGAGGGATGCCCCCTTAGAATGCATGAATGTGAATTCCTGGCGGATCTGTATAAGTTTGAGTTAACTGATTTTGGGGTTATTTTGGGGATGGACTGGTTAGCTAAGTACCAGGCTCAGATAAACTGTTCGAAACAAAAAGTTTCCCTGAAAGGGCCCAACGGGTAGAAGATAGTGCATAGGGGTCAGAGTCCCAGAATGGGAGTGAAATTGGTATCGACAATGAAAGCTCGTAAGTTGTTGGGTAAAGGATGCGAGGGATTTCTACATCATGCGGTGAATACTGAGGATGCCAAGTCCTCCTTGGAGGACATCCCTGTAGTGAAAGAATTCCCGGATGTGTTTCCCGATGAAATCCCTGGCATGCCACCTCTTAGGGAGGTGGAGTTCTGTATTGACCTCACCCTTGGGGCCACCCCCATTTCTAAGGCACCCTGCCGGATGGCACCAGCTGAACTTAAATAATTGAAGACCCAGTTGGAGGAACTCTTAGAGAAAGGGTATATCCGACCTAGCACATCTCCATGGGGAGCCCCGGTCTTATTTGTGAAAAAGAAGGATGGGACACTAAGATTGTGTATAGACTACCGGGAGTTGAATAAGGTAACGGTGAAGAAGTGTTATCCTCTACCCAGAATAGACGACTTATTCGACCAACTGCGAGGCCCAAGAACCTTTTCTAAAATAGACCTTCATTTAGGGTACCACCAACTCTGCATCAAGGATGGGGATATACCCAAAACCGCATTTCGTACCCGATACGGTCACTATGAGTTCACGGTAATGCCCTTTGGCCTCACCAACGCCCCAGTAGCATTCATGGATCTGATGAATAGGGTCTTTAAGCCCTATTTGGATAAGTTCGTGGTGGTTTTCATTGACGATATCCTTATCTACTCGAGAGCCCCAGATGAGCACACCCACCACTTACGGGTAGCCCTGGATGTGTTAAGGAGGAATGAGTTGTATTCCAAGTTCTCAAAATGTGAATTTTGGTTGGAGAAGGTAGCTTTTCTAGGACATGTAGTGTCTAGTGAGGGAGTATCGGTGGACCACAAAAGATTGAGGCGGTGACAAATTGGGCTAGACCAACGGTTTTGATCAAAGGTACTCGTAACAATGTTTTAATGTGATTTTTCTTAGTCTCAATAAAGGTGGGTTATTTTGGAATGATTGGGTTTGGGCGAGGGTCTAATGTTGTCTAACGAGTACGGGTGAAATTTTGTTGACCCAAAGTGAGTAAAAAAAACCATGCATAAAAGGGGGGAATAGTTTGGTCAGGACGGACACTGTTTTTGGCTCAACTTTGCAAATTCGGTATAATTATTATGGTAGTCCAAAAATTATGACATTCTGACAGTGGTTATATTAGGATATGATAATTATGTCAGTTTTTGAATTGTATGAATCAGAGTTAAATTGAAGTAGTTATGGCCGAAATACCGAGCACTGTCAAAAACAGGGAGTACAGGTATAGGATATGGCTTTTGGATTTTTCAACTTAATTACGTTGCGAATTTGGGGAAGTGCTGAACATGAAAGTTTTAGTAGAAAAAATTATCCTTCTAGATTGGGAAAGAACGTGATTTTTGGAGGTCTGGATAAAACGTTATAGATTTTTGAATTGAGGTTATACAACCTGGACAAAAACTGGGACAGTTGCAACCACGGTTTGGAAAAATTCCCTAGGTCACAATTGGTTGCTAAAAATTATGAAACTTATTGGGGGTGAATTTCTATATGTAAAAAAAAATCTTGTTTTAGAATCGGACCATTTTGAGTAGCATAGCCCACAATGCAATAAATTCTTCAAGCGACTGTCATGGGGAAACAGTCACTGACTGATATGTAAGAACTGAGATTTTGACCTAGTTTGGGTCAGAACCGGGCCAAACATCAGGCATAGGAAATGTGGGGGACGGCTTAAGGATTTTGGATTGATGTAGAACATTAGAATTGGATATCCGGAACCAAAGTTATAGCTTCTGGAAGTTGAACTCAGAAAGTGGCCAGCCTGAACCTTAACCAGGGTTAAGGTTGGTCAAATTAAAAATCTAGAAATCCTTTTATAAGTTTGTGGGAGAGCCAAGGATGTCTTACATTGAGCATGGACTAACTGTGGGTTGTGTGTGGGCCCAGGTGCGGAACAGTGAACTTGCTTAAGTAACCGAGCCAGTTAATTTTACGGTATCCAGGTAACAATCTTGCCCTAACCCTTCCCCTGCGTTGTTAAACCCATCTGCGTTGTTAAACTTGAGTAAGAATTTCTGGCATTTCTTTTCAAATCTGAAGGAACACTGATATATGAAATAAAAGCGAATGTATGATGAAAACTGTATGTTGTGTTATGTCTGGAAGTTGAAACTTACCCTGTCGTGAGAGTTGAAATTTATTTCGATTGTGTTCGAAATTCCTGGATTGCTATTGCGAGTTCTATGGGGGAAGGTGTTTGAATATGAACGAACTGATTATGCCCAGGTAAGAGGTAAGAACTCATTAATTAAAAAGAACTGAATAGGGTGAGCTAAATAGATTTGGATTGATTAACGGCCATTGCCTTCCCCGGGTAACAAGCGCATGCATGTGAGCGGCCACGTGCTCGGTTGAGACGTGGGCCAAGACTATCGGTAACCACCCACAATGGTGGTAGGCCAGGAAAAGATAAGTGGTAACCGCCGAAGAAGCGGTAGGCCAGGAATGAGTTAAGCGGCTGCGCTAGGTCGGAGCGCAGGCCATGAGACCCACTGGGGTCGCTCACCCAAAATGTTCACTGGAACAGTTGCAGTTTGAATTAAATTGTGAAAGTATGATCTTAAAAGTGATGATCAAGGAAGATTGTGATAATGGGTGGTGTGCTGGGAAGACATATCGTTGCCCTCTTCCCTCAAATGTTTTCAAAATGGATTTGTGTGTGTGTTTAACTGTTAGGGGTGCTTGTTAGTGAGTTTATCTCACTGTTATAAAATGTTTTGTTTTCAGGTGATCTAGCTATGCTTGGGATTGGGGACTCGAAAGTAGGGCGAGATTCGAATGCGGAATATGAATGAAAGGAATGATAGAAGTTGTAATAGACAATGGTCAGTTTAATTTGTGATGTTAAAGTTTTGAACACTGTAAGTTTGACTTTTTTTTTGCGAAGACTTGGTATTAATTGTTAGACTTGATATCTAGCCTGATGTTTCCAAGAAGGAAACACGACGGTAACACCCCGTTTAGGTTTTCGCTGCATTTTTGCCAATAATGGTGTTTAATAATGAATTAGAGATCTGGTGGTGTTACACATACTTTCTAAGCCTAAGAGCAACCAGCTTTACCTTCTTATCCTCCGGAATCTCCTTATAATAAAAAAAACTCTCTCCATGGTGTGGAGCCACTCCAAGGACTCATCAGGATCAAGTTTTTTGAACTCCGGAACTTCCACCTTGATGTCACTAAGGTTAGGTTGATTCCTTATAGCCCTCTTTGGTCTTCTAGAGGGCTCTTCTTCACTAGATGAGCTAAATGGATTGGTTTCTTCTTGTTCTTCTTTATCATGGGCAGAACCAAAGGAGCTAGAAGATTGTGAGCTCCTAAGGTTCCTCCTTCTTTCACTCATGGATTCCCCAAGTTGGCGCTTGAGATATTCATTTTGGCCCTTCATTTCTTCATTATAACGTCTCATTTCTTCACAGTTCTTCAAGAGAGCTTCGAATCTCTCTTCTAAAGTCATGCTAGCACTCATGTCTCAATTCAGTTCTAGAACCAGTTCTTTGTGGCTGATTGTGTTTGGGCAGCAAGGGACGTGCTTGGGTTGTGGTTCAAGGCCAAGGAGAAACCTTAGCTCTAATACCAAAGATGATGTGTTCTATCAAGCACTCACCACACTCAAACAAAAAGGAGGATTCGGATTAAGTGAGATAAGCAAGCAACTATAAAGATTCAAACTCAAACTAAGAATGATAGTGAGACAAGACCCAAACTAGCACCTTACTTGGATACAAAAACACCACCAAGTTAAGCACTGGGGCCCCTAACAACTCCTTGGATACAGAAACACCACCAAAAAGATGCTTAGACTCTTGCTAGATCACCACCTTACCTGGCCACAAGCAAGGATAAGCTAGACGAGAGTTTGAGTGTTTAAAGGAGCTAAGGCTCAACTTCATTCATAAAATGTTCAAAAGTCCTTTACATAAGCTGTAGGGGGGTTATATACCCCCTTCCCACTTGCTTACAATAGCTAGTAATTCAAAATAAGCTAACTAAACAAGGCTATAATCGGTTTCGCAAAATAGCCAACAATAAGTAAGATGTAACACGGAAGTGACACCTCTTTAGTTGTTGATCATGAGGACGTAGGTGTCGACTTAAGGCTAAACAAGGTACTAATATTCTGCTTGGACCTCTAATAAAATGTTTCACAAGTGGTTACCTCCTTGAGAAAACAAAAGCAAGTCATAATCAACAAGTACAATTGGCTGGATCATTACCTTGGTAAAGGGAATTAAATCCCTAACTTTGCTAGTTAATAGCTCCTCAAGTGTGTAACTTGGTTGAGGTTTTTAATGGCCACCTGATAATGTTATTAAGATATTATCAAGACATAGAAGTTTCAAACCAAAACTTGGAGATTTGGGCGCCAAAACAGAAGATTTTCCTGCACCGCGCAAAACTGGGCAGTTTTGCACACTTTACTTGCACAAGCAATTTGAGGGGCGAATAGCCTCTAAATCACTTGCAACTTGTTTTATGGATCAAGCACTTCTTGAGCTTCAATCTAGCGCAACTGCATCCCAATAAAACTCTTAGGAGGGTTAAGAAACCAGGTGCACAAAGCTAGGTTTGTGCCCTGGCTCAAATCCAGGTAGGGCTAAGAAATTACTTAGCAAAGCTTTGATCATTACCTAGGTTTTGGTGCTTGTACTTGGACTCCCTTGCTGGTTTTGAGGACTTGCTTGATGCTCTGTGGATGGACCTCCATCAATTTTTTAATAAAAGTTCCCTTTGTTAATTTCAACTAGTCAACTTACTGTTTTGTCTTCTATTTTTTTTCTTAGAAATATTGTAGTAATTCTCAGTTAGGAACTTTATTACATTGTTTAAGTTAAATATTAGAGCCAAAGTGTTACAATTTCCTTGGACTTATAGTCCACGACACTATTAACTGTGTTAGGTCCCTAGTTTGGGCTTTATGTCCTAACTTTTCCTACTATTCGAGCCTAATTTTCATCCTTTTTTATTCAATCTTCCTATTTATAAAAATCAATGAAACAATACGAAAATTGTTAGTATGAAAAAGTATAAAATCTCCTCAACATCTTGTTTAATATCTAGTATAGAGGAAGTTTTAGTGAAGTGTCTAGAAAAATATGAAAGTATAGATAAATCATTGTAATTCATAACTCTATAAAATCATGTAAGGAGATAATTATCATAGAGCATCTAAAAATCATGAAATATCTAAAAAAGATAACTAGATAATTCAGCTAGGTAGAATAGCCTATAATAATATTTCATGACCCAAGATTACCCGGCATCATTTTGTATTAATAGCCTTAGGCATTATCATCATGTTTGTAATCAAGTATTCAATAAGCAATGATTTAGTAAAACAAAAGGCAATTAAATCATCCAATCTTTCCCTTTTTTCTATATTAGTAAGTGGCCACTAAAGTACATGGATCAACTTATCGATTTCTCTTTGGATCATTAATCTATCTTACTAACACCTAACCTGATATAGTCAATGCCATCAACATTGTCACCTAGTTTATGAATAAGAATAACAAAGCTCAATATGCCACAACACAGAGAATTTTGAGATACATCAAAGTAACAAAGAATTATGGCATTCTATACGAGATAGAGAAGAACCCACGGCTTGTCAGGTATGCAGACAGTTATTGGGGTGGATGCACAGATCATGGAAAAAGCACAAGTAGATGTGTTTTTTTAACAATGTTTGAAGGTTAGATCTTGGTCATCTAAGAAGCAAGAAATGGTAGTGTTATCCTTAGCAAAAGGCGAGCACATTGTAGTTGTAAGTGTACCATGTGAAGCAGTATGGTTTAAAAGGATCTTGGTCACTTAGAACAAGACAAAAAATAAATAAATGACTCTTTTGTGTGACATTATATCAACAATAACAATGACATAGAACTCAATTTTCCATAGTTGGGCCAAGCACATTGAGATTTGACATCATTTTATTAGAAAGTTCATAGACAAAGAGGAAATCGATCTGCACTTTTGCTAGATACATGAGCAACTAGCAAATATATTCAGAAAGTCAATTTCAAGTGCGAAGTTTGTCCATTCCAACTGTAGCTCGAAGTAAGAGATCACTAGAAGAAATGAAGCAGCCATACACACTTAAAATAACCAACTCTCATGGTTGTACATGTGGTAGGGTTTGATTACCATGCTTAAGTTAAGCGCAGATAGGGTATTAGCAGTGAAAATTTTACAACACCTAATAACTGTGGTAGGCATTAGAGTACCCACTCTTATATACATGGAAGGCGACATCACCCCCCTACAATTATAAGAGTAGGCAACTTTTACCATGCCTATATCCATTTGTATATTACTCTGTTAAGTCAAAAATCATGCATTATTTTTATAACTATTTTGAGTATATTATGTAAATTATTTCGTTTAATTTGTTTCATTTTATATATTTTTCAGGGTTAGTGTTAATTTAATAAACAAGAGAAGAAAGGACGTATAAGCTCGGGTTTTACACACTTGGCTACAAGACGGCCCAAAAATAATAATTATGGAAATTATTATTTTCAGAATTATTACATTGGGCTTGGGTTTCAAGAATTGGTAAAAAACTGCAAGTCTTGGAGAATAAGAAATCTAAGGAAAAGAGGAGAAGAAAACCTAAGCAAAAACCCTAAACAAGAACCCTAACCCACCCATATAAGCTCACCTTTACCCTCACCTCCACACACCTCCTCCATATAACATCATCACCATCTCCTCATCATCCGATCTCACAACCCATCTTCAATCTCCTAAACCATCACCAACATCTTCCTTCATCATCATCCCCCCTTCTTCTCTCACACCATCATCATCTTCGTCAACAGCATCAGCATTAGCCTTCTTCTACAGCCACCATCATCATCATAATGCATCACCATCAACATTCACCGTCATCAGCCATCGTCAACCCCTCAACGTAGGACTATTGTGTGTTATTATTATTATTATTATTATTATTATTATTATTATTATTATTATT
>JACYFF010003369.1:36954579-36967594 GCA_017589665.1 Selenicereus undatus
TTATTATTATTATTATTATTATTATTATTATTATTATTATTATTATTATTATTATTATTATTATTATTATTATTATTATATAGTAGTAGTAGTAGTAGTAGTAGTAGTAGTAGTAGTAGTAGTAGTAGTAGTAGTAGTAGTTTTATTTTTATTTTGTGGTAGGTTTACTATTAAACATGGAATATTTGAGTTATCATTGTAATTTTATTTTTTATATGAGTGAGTAATTTTTTATGCTTAGTATAATCTTCTTGAAGCCATGCTAAATTAATTATTTTGAAATAAGTTTTGTGCTTTAATGCCTAGTTGATTTCTATTCATGGTTCTTTAGCGATTAGTGTTCATCGTTTATGAAATTTGTGTTAAATTGATTAGAATGCATGCTAGTTGACTAAATACAATTTTGATTGATAGTTTAGAAGACTATAATACGTAAAACTTATAGTCTTTTAGGCTTAGGTATCATCCTAATTAATCATGGATGGCTCGAACCCATCTCTTTTAATTAGGTAATCGCTTTAGATCTTTGTTAAATCGATTTACTGGTAAATTGGTTACAAAGTGTTAAATCATGTTTTTCTAACACATAATGCTCTAATTTGGTTAAATTTTTGCGCTGGTGTAAAGATTATCAAATTAGTAGGGTTTATATTATGGCTGAACCTAAGTAAACTAAAATCTACAAAAGAACGGGGAAGAACTGCTGGTGGATATCTTCTGCAGTTTAACTCATGAATGAAATTTACTTGTGTGTTAATGATAAATATTAATTTGCATGGTGGATTGAGATTATACTAAGCATCCTTCATAAACTTGATAACTTTTGATTATTATTTGTTGCTTAGAGATAATTCGATTAGTTTGTTGATATTTCTTCTAATTTTGTTAGCTTCAAAATAATTTCAATCAACCCCCCCCCCAAGAAATATAATTCTTTTAGGAGTGTCTAGGTAATTTTAGATTTTGATTTTTAGAGTGGTTAGAATTTTAGATTGATTTATATTCGGTTTTAGTATTTAATTACCAGTTTGTTAGAACTTAGACTAAAAATAGTTATTTTTTTATTTTTTTATTTTAATTAGTTCCTAGGGTTTGTATAGTGTCCTAGTCTGCTCATATTCAATTTCGTAATTTTTGGAAATTATTTGATAATTTTCAAGATTTTTTTGTGAAATTGGTATGTGTAGGTTTTTAGGTAATTAATTCTGAAAATTTCGATTTTTAATTTTAATTCACGATTATTAGGTATTTTTAAGTCCATAAAATTGCGTCCTAGAATTAGGTTAATTTTCTTAATTATTTTCGTATTTATATTTATGCAGATTATTTTATTTCTAATTTCAGATCTAATATTCTGTGGTAATTTTTTGATTTCATTTTTCTGAAATTATTTGGATACACTTGAGGACTTATAAGATTATATACCTGAATAATAATATTTTAGGTTACTGTTTGCAATTTTTAATATTTATTTTCTGATTATTCTTTGCTGTTTTGATTTTTAATTAGAATTTCAGTTGCTATTCTTATTTTATTTTTCTAGATTATTTAGGAAATTTTTTTACTGTTTTATTTCCAGAATATGATTCAGAATATTTAGAAATATCATTGGGTACTTTTCTAGATCTTTATTCATTCGATTTTTATTATTTTAAAATTATTAAGTTTAGATTTAATAAATTGGATTAGTAAGATCATTTAGGATTAAGCTAGCAATTTACAATAACCTTTCCTCGTGGATCGATCCCTACTTTTCTATGCTATAAAAAGTATTTAATAACCGAAGTAGTGGTTAAATTTGTAGCTCTCGACAAGCTTTACATACTCCCTAAGTACAATATGTTTCCCTCACTTCCCATTCATATATGTGTGCGTTATGTATTTTAGTTAGCAATGTTTTTTCAAAAATTATATTAAAGCATTTTTCCAGGGAACATATATATTATTATTTTAAAGAAACAATATAATTTCTTTTTGAAAATTTGATGTTGTATACACACACACACACACACACACACACACACACACTCTGTAGCGACCCCTAATTAAGCATCTTTCACTGTTTGCAATTATTATTCTGATTCCCTCAATTACAACGAATAAACCTAACGATCGGGGGGTTACCGCCATCCCCATAGGACAAGGCTTGCTGCAAGTGTACTAGAGTTAACATAGTTAGGCATAACTTCAACCATATGCATTTACTCATTAACCAACATAAGGTCTATACACTACAGTAAAGCAATTCACCTCCATACACTAAGGATTATAAAATACGGCTCCAAAATATGCATGGTCTATATCAGCGTTGATTCATCCAAGTTTCCCTTGCTCACTTATTCTCTTCGGATGACTCGCTAGCATGCTCTTCAGCTGACTTGCTAGCATGAGGGCGATTCACTGAGCGTTTGCCCAAAACAAAACATGAAATCATTTCAAACTATGAGGTGAAGCTCAGTATATTATTAAATGATCACTTCATAAATTGGTTGGGAGCCTACTTTGCAAATCATTTTGAGTTAAAATAGTGAATGAGATGAACATAAACTAGATTGTCAATTATTATTTGACAATGAACCCCTTGATACAGTTACGATCTATGCCTAGGTGCAAACCTGCAAAGTTGATCAGGGACCTAACCTGAAGCCACGCAGGTAACTGGAGGGTGAATGCCTTATACATGATAACTGGCGGGTTCAATGATCAAGTAATAAATCACTATGTAACTAATTCATCAATGTACTCACCAAAATATTATAATTTTGATAAATATGTGTTGATTTCTAAAGATACATGCAGTGAACGTATCTGAAGTCTTTAAAATGCAATCTCACTTGGTAATACTTATGCACAATGGGAAATGATAAAATAGGCCCGGCTCTCCTTGAAAAATGTAATTTAAATATATGGAATTAGTAAACTGCATTCGTTTCCATAATTTTTAATGTTAGTAGAAATTTGATAATCAAAAGGCGTTTGTAACACAAGTAATTCAATATAAGATGAGTGACACCAACATGATTCGAAAACCAAATAAATTAAGGTAATTTAACTCAAGGTAAAATAGTGTGGAGCAAGATTGATGAAAATAGAATAATTGGGATTATAAATGGAAGGCTGTGATGGTTACAAATGGAATATGGGTTCTTTATATTTTTGAGATAGATAATAAAGGTTTAAGGACAAGAGAAATGTAATAAATCACACCAATTAGCGTCGATAACCACTGCTCTTGAGTATTAATTCTCCCCATTTCTCAAATTTCATTCTCATAACCATTTAACTCATTGAACTCTCTAAACTTTGCATTCTCTTCACAATAACCATAATAATTTAGAAACTTTTGATTACACTCCCATATTACTAGTTCACCATCTTGCGATATTTTAATAACCTTTCACGGTTCACCTTGGAAAATTCAAAACTTTCAATGTCGACCTCAAATTGAGACCTAAAATCCCAATATGAAAAGCTTACGAAATCCTGCAACACTTTCATCTGCAGTGCAAAAATCAACTACTACAACACGGTTCTTAAAATTGTGCTTAATCGCAATTGTGCATAGCTCGGATCTATCCTGCGCAATCTTAGTAAAACTGCCATAACCTTTTCCACAGAAGTTGGAATGAGATGATTCAAAAGGAATTTGGAAGATAACTCATTGAGCTATCCACCCATAAAAAAATTTAATTTTTTTACTGCCCAAACAGTACCAAGTTAGTCGTAAACAGACCCCTATTTCCAGTCTGTTCACAGCCTACTGTCCATGTTTTCACCCCTTGTTTTCCACATGATATTCCGCTGAAATCAGTCCCTAAGATTAGTGAACAATACTTGGTTCTTATCATCTTCTTATATAACCATTTTACCATAAAATAATTCATAATTATCCTTAGATATGTCCTTCAATACCTCTCTTTACAAAATCACTCCAAACGCACCCATAATCACCTCTGCTTGCATAAATGTGCAAATGAACCACATTTAAATCCATTGGGGAGCTTCCATAATTCACCTTTTTATGCAAAAATCCCACCAAGCCATTTTTGTTTCAAGTTAAAACACATCAAAGGTTCATTTTACACCAAGGTTTATACAAATAACATGCTTGATGCGAATAATAATCCAAACCATGCATAATCACCAAACCATAGCTTATGTATAACATAAAACATCGGTATCTCATCTCAAGATCACCAAGCACACCATCATCATCATCAATAGGTCTAAAGATTACGAAATCAAAGATAAAACAATCAAAATCCAACAGCTTAACTTAAGCTTGCATGATCATGGACACCCCTCTACCCTAGCATGTTTCAAGCTTATCCAATCAATTAAAAACATTAAAATAACCCTTGATTCTACCAATCCAACATGATCAACAACCAAAACCAACACAAACAAGAATCAAAACCAAAAATTGACAAGATAAAGTTAGGGTTTACTAACTTTGAGCTTGAAAGAAGGGGTGTAAGTGAGGTTTGTTGTTTATGGCGGTGTGGGTGGTGGCTATGGTGGTTGTCCAGCGATTGACTGGTGGCTGGCTGGCTTGGCTGGTGGCATCAGCAGTAGGAGAGAGCAACAATGGGGTTGTGGTTAGAGAGAGAAAAGAGGAGGTAGAGAAGCTTGATATTTTGGGGCTTTTTACTTGGTGGTAAATTATTCTAAAACACTTGCTTGAATTTTTAAACTTCAAAAAGTATCTATTTACTAATTCAAATTAGATATAAGTTATAGTAATCAAGTTAATTTAATTGTACCAAAATTTTCGAGCTACAATTTGAGCCCAAAATGAATACGACCGTAATTCAGGCCCAAATGAATCGGGCCAAACTTAATGATTTTGGGCCCAAATTTTTGTATGGTTAAAAATTAATTTTTTTGTGACATTGTGAACAATAATCTATCACCTAATTATATTTACTGGGGCCTAATGTTGATTCACCCAAAATTGTTACGTAAATGAACTCGAAATGCAAAGTGGGCCCGAAATGAATTCCCCAAACCAGGATGATTAAATGCGATATTTAAATGGGAGGATAATAATAATCATGAATTAATTAAATAAGTAAACATGATTTAGGGTCAGACCATTATGGTCTTTCTCCCTTAAAGAGTTTCATCCTCGAAACTTATGAATTTGCTTATGGATGCATGATTATATCAAAAAGGTGCGGGTGTTTGGCTTTCATTTCTTTCTCGGTTCCCCAAGAGGCTTCTGATGAGGTATATGTATGGTCTTCCTAGGCACTTAGACTAAAGATATTTGCTTGTTGCATAGCTGCTTAATCCTATGATCTAGTATCTGGACTGGGTGCTCTTCGTACAATGGATCCTCATTGTTTGGAATGGTGTCACATACGACAGCGAAGTCAGCATCTGGAATGTACTTCCTGAGTTATGAGGTATTATACATGCTATGTAGTTCTAAAAGCAAATCCAATTGATAAGCTACAAAGCTCAATCCTTTAATGATCTCATATGATTCACTATATCTTAGCTCAATTTACCTTGTACTCTAAATCTCCTCATACTCTTACTAGGCGAAACTTTCTGAAACACCTTATCATCTACCTAAAACTCCAAAGGACTCCTACTTTTTTAAGCATAGCTTTTATGTCGGCTCCAATAGTCCGTTTTCAAGAGTCTCATGATGACTATCATCTCATTGAGTGCTGAAGATGATCTTCATTACCCAAAAGATGATTTTGTCGACAATGTTTGCTATCATGTTTCCCTGATGTTTCATGTGGATTTTCTCTACTAGTATTTTCACAACATCAACGATTGGGAGCTCTACGCTTTCTTCAAATGCAGATGTTGGTCCTAGGTCATAAAGTACTACATGCTCAAAGTTAAAAGCGTTGGATCCATTGATATCTATAGATGCTTGCTCATGTGTTAGTAATTGAGCACCCAAATTCCCAAGCCCTCTTAAGATGTTTAATTGAGTAATCCCTACAGTGTTATGGTATGTTACTTCCTTGTCAGGGCATCTTCAACAACATTTGCCTTTCTCTGGGTGATATTCGATCTACAGGTCATAATCTTTAAGCAACTCCAGCCAACACCTTCGTCTCAAATTGAGTTCTTTTTGAGTGAAGATATACTTCAAACTTTTATGATCACTGCAGATCTTATAGGATACTCTATATAAGTAATGTTTTCAAATTCTCAGTGTAAAGACCACAACCGCCAATTCTAGGTCATGGGTAGGGTGTTTTTCTCTCATAAAGCTTGAATCGTCGGGAGGTATAAGTTACCACTTTATCATCTTGCTAACTTGTAGCTTTCTTCAATAAATTAGTCAGGGAAGACGAATCTTTGACATTGACAAATCCTTCCTGAACTCGATAATACCCTATTAAATCGGAAAATTTTTTGTTCTTAATAACGTTGGTGAGGCTTGGGCATTCTGTAATTGCTTTCACATTCTTCAAATCACCTTCCTTTGAAACCACATGTTCCAAAAATACCATTTCTTCTAATTAGAACTCATGCTTCTTGTATTTGCTATGTAATTAATGTTCTCTCAAGGCCTGCAACACTGTCTTCAAATGAATAGTATGCTAATCTCTATCCTTATAGTATATCAAGATATCTGTTACAAACACCACCACAAACTTGTCTAAATAAGGTCTGAAACTCTATTCATAAGATCCATAAAGGTTGTGGGGGCATTAGTCTGACTAAAATATATTATAGTGAATTCATTGTGATGTAAACCTAGTACTAAATGCGGTTTGAGAATGTCTTCAGGTAAAATCTTAAGTTGACAGTATCCAGATCTCAAATAAATCTCGGAAAAGACTCTTGCACCTTATAGTCAACCAAATAAACCATCACTTCGGGCCAATGGGTATTTGTTCTTGATGGTGATCTTGTTCAGCTTTTTATAATCAACACATAACCTCGAGGTTCCATCCTTCTTGTTTACAAATAGAACTGGAGCACCCCTTAGTGAGACACTTGGTCTAGTAAATCCCTTCTGTAATAGCTCATATAGCTGAATCTTTAGTTTTTTAAGCTCTGTTGGGGCTATATGATATGGGGCTTTATAGAGAGGTGGGGACCAGGGATTAATTCTATCTCAAAATCAACTTCTCTTTATGGGGCAATCCCGATAACTCTTCGACAAAACATCTCTAAATTCATAAACTATAGGGATATCTTCTCCTTTTTCTTCCTTCGACTGAGTGTTACTAGCATGATGCCAATACCTAATAGATCATTGACGTTAGAGCTCACTCGCTTCCACAACAAAATTTAAAGGACAAGGTTTTCTTTCCTCTCTTTGCCTATAAAACATACTTCTGTCCATCATTCATCCCTTGAAATATCCTTAAGGTCCTCACAATCTATCTTGACCCCATAAGTACACAACCAGCTGATTTCCAGGATGATATCAAAGTTTGATGAGGCAAATTGAATTAAAACTCTTGTGAATACTATCCCACCAATAGTAATTAGAGCAAGTTTATAAGGGATAGGACATTATACTCTAGACTCATTGGGTAACTTAATTCTATGATTGGTTCAGTCTCCTTATTTTCAATGTTCAGTTGCATGGCATATTGAGTGGATATGAATGAATGAGTGGCAACTCAATCAACCAATACAAAAAATGGCTTTGAAATTAAAAAGAGAGTTTCAGTAACTACAATACCAAATGTGACAGCTTTCTTCTTGCTTCGCACATAAGCCTTTCCTACGATTAAGCAACATTAAGGTGGGAGCCCTTGTCCATAGTCTTCAATCTTCGTAACAGGAAACAATGAGGTGCTCCGAGCTACTGCACCACATTCATTTGTTAGTTCCCACTCGGCACTCAGAAGTGGTGTGGTTAATTCTTCCACATTTCCCATAAGACTCTGCTAAGCGCGCTAGATGACTCTTGGAAGGAGAGGAGCAGACCTTTTCTAGTTTACAATCTCGCTCGAAGCTCCCTACTCGGTCCACTTCATCTTCTGATTAATCGGGTTCAAGATCCTCAACTCAGTCTTCACTCATTCTACTTCTGCTGCTTACTTATATAACTCTTGATAGGAAAGGATTGGTTAACTTGCTAGCTGGTTGCAAATATCGAAACCTAATCCCTCTTCAAATTTCCTCATCTCCAGTTCTTTTAGAAATCTACTCCAAGTGAAATAAGGCCCTAAGAGCCTGTGCTTAACAATGTTCCATCAAAAATCTACTTCCTCAGCCAGGTAAAATGTTCCAATGTTCATCTTTTATCCTCTGGAACCTTTACTATTGTGAAAATCTTTTCTATCCCTCTAATCCATGTTTCTAACTCCACTGGGTCATACTTTCCATCATATACTTCAGGGTTGCATCGCCCACCTATCTGCTAGTTTATTGACTTTATGACGGATTTCGGAAGGTGCTAGGGCTATTCGTTTCATAAGTTCAAACACCAAGATCTGTTAATAGTTAGAGTTCCCATATTGCTAACCAACTCAGGGGGATTGAGGGCATTCCACTAAGGGTTATTGGCATAGTACACAAAACTTGGTCACCTGACCCTGGCCATCATCTGAATTTTCTTCTATGTGGGTTTCTACATTGTTTTACGCATATTCTAATATTCTGACTATCCATTCAGCTGAGTAATTCAGTCAACTGACTACAACCAATATATAAGATACACATACACAACAGATACATCTAGCATGACCCAAGTATTATTAAAACATAACACAGAGCTTCATTATATCATTGCCATAATTGCTCGCGTATATACATATAAATGGTTCCAAAAGGAATTTCACATCCAACTGACCACCCAAGGTCAACCTTTACGCCTACCTCGTAACTAAAACACTACTTAGCCCTAATAGACTAAGTCTGCCATGTGCCCAGAAGTAGGTGGGATTAGTCAACAAATTCGGAAAGACCTATCTAAGTATATGCAATGTCATATCCTGCACAAAATTCATCTATCCAACTAATTGTAGTATATACATATGGGCTCAAAAAGTAATCTATCTGAGATGTCAACATCTAATATAAATCAATCTAATCCCTGGATGGATCATAGTATAGTTCAGACTCATCCCTAGCCTCCCCACCCGAGTCAAAACTGTTATCTGAAGCACCAATCTCTGTATTCTCATCATCATGATCAAGCTAATGGTCCTTCCATTTCTATGTCCTTCTCTAAGTCTTCCATGAGGTCACCATCAGAGCTAAACTATGGTGTATCAGGGAGATCTATAACAATGAGGGCCTCATTTGATCAATTAGATACAAAGATCCGCTCTCTAGGTCATGATGGCTTTGGGTTGTCCGACAGCTGAGGAGTGCTCGGTGCAGTGGTGATTGTGTGGGAGATGCAACGTGTAATGAAAATATATACCACAGAATGTCCAAGTTATCCCTCTCAGCTCAAACTCCTCCTTTAATAACAGCTCGGTGATAGTGTTAGCCCAGGCCTTACGAAACTGAAATCTAGGTTCATCCCATCCAACGCTTGAGTCAGCATAAAGTCATGATATTAGGTCCTAAACTCAACCCAAGAGCCAAATGTAGATAAGGTTCACAACAACCTACATCTATGGACCATAACACAATGAAACTCAAAAATGGGTTCTGCATATGGGTTACCATACTAGCATAAAGTAAAGAGATATGAGTGGCCACAGAAGTACCTGACATCATATTCGCTGCATATGGATCCATCTAACAAGGAGGAACATAAGTGAAGAACATGGGAGAGACAAAGAGGCATATCTACGGCCATAAGTCATAGGTTTCTAATATCATAAATCTTCAACGATATCACAACAACTCTGGCTAACCAACTTTCTCACTCTCTTAACTCCACTCTCCATACTCCATATTCTATCAGGGAAGATTAAACCTGGCTTTGATACCAAATCTGTAGCACCCCCTAATTAAGCATGTTTCACTGTTTGCAATCATTATTCTAATTCCCTCAATTATAACTGATAAACCCAATGACTGGGGCATTACCGCCATCCTAATAGGACAAGGCTTGCTGCAAGTGTACTAGAGTTCACATAGTTAGGCATAACTTCAACCATATGCATTTACGCATTAACCAACATATAGTCTATACACTATAGTGAAGAAATTCACCACAGAGCTTACACCTCCATAAACTGAGGATTACAAAATACGGCTCCAAAATATGCATGGTCTATATCACTGTTGATTCATCCAAGTTTCCTTTGCTTACTTATTCTCTTCGACTGACTCGCTAGCATGCTCTTCGGCTAACTTGCTAGCATGAGAGTGATTCACTGAGCATTTGCCTAAACAAAACATGAAAACATTTAGAACTGTGAGTTGAAGCTCAGTACATGCATTCCTATATTGTCAAATGATCACTAAATAAATTGGTTGGGTGCTGACTTCGTAATTCATTTTAAGTTAAAACAGTGAATGAGATGAATGTAAACTGCATTGCTAGATATTATCTGATAGTGAACCCCTTGACACTGTTATGATCTATGGATAGGTATACACCTGCCAAGCCGATCAGAGACCTGGCCTGAAGCCATGCGAGTAACTAGAGGATGAATGCCTTATAGATGATAATTAGCGGGGTCACTAATTAAGTGATAAATCACTGTGCAACTGATTCATTAATGTACTTATGAAAACATTACAATTTTGACAAATATGTGTTGATTTCTAAAGATACAAGCAATGAATGTACATAAAGTCTTTAAAATGCAATCTCACTTGATAATACTTATGCACGATGGGAAACGATAGATTAGGCCCAGTTCTGCTTGAAAATTTTAATTTAAATATATAGAGTTAGTAAACTACATTCGTTCCCATAATTTGTAACTTTAGTAAAAATTTGATAATCAAAAGGCATTTGCAACACAGGTAATTCAATATAAGATGGGTTACACCAACATGATTCGAAAGCCAAATAATTTAAGGCAATTTAACTCAAGGTAAAACAGTCTGGAGCAAAATTGATCAAAATAGAATAATTGGGATTACAACTAGAAGGCTTTGATGGTTACAAATGGAATATGGGTTCTTTATATTTTTGAGATAGATAATAAAAGTTTTAAGCCAAGAGGAATGTAATGAATCGCACCAATTAGGCTCGATAACCACTGTTCTTGAGTCTTAATTCTCCCCATTTCTCAAATTTTATTCTCATACCCATTTAACTCGTTGAAATCTCTAAACTTTGCATTTTCTTCACAATAACCATAACAATTTAGAAACTTTTGATTAAGCTCCCGCATTACTAGTTCACTGTCTTACGATATTTTAATAACCTTTCAAGGTTCACCTTAGAAAATTCAAAACTTTCACTGTTGACCTCAAATTGAGACCTAAAATCCTAATATGAAAAGCTTACGAAATCCTGCAACACTTTCATCTGCAGTGCAAAACCCAACCACTACAACGTGGTTCTTAAAATTGCGGTTAGTCGCAACTGTGCATAGCTCGAATCTATCATGTGCAGTCATAGTAAAACAGTCATAACCGTTTCCACAGAAGTCGAAATGAGGTGATTCAAGAGGCATTTGCAAGATAACGCATTGATCTATCTACCTACCAAAATTAATAATTTTTTGAGTTCCCAAACAGTACCAGTTTGCTCGTAAACAGTTCCCTATTTTTAATCTGTTCACAACCTACTATCTAGGTTTTCACCCTTTGTTTTCCACAAGATTGCCATATGAAATCAGTCCCTCAGAGCAGTAAACAATACTTAGTTCTTCTCATCCTCTTACATAACTATTTTACCTCAAAATAATTCATATTTGTCCTTACATATGTCCTTCAACTCCTCTGTTTACAAAATTACTCCAAACACGCCCATAATCACCTTTGCCTGCACAAATGAGTAAATGAACCACTTTTAAATCAATTGGGGAATTTCCATAATTCACCCTTTCATGCAAAAATCCCACCAAGCCACAGATCCAAGGTTCATTTTACACCAAGGTTTATACAAATAATATGCTTGATGCGAATAATAATCCAAACCATGCATGATGACAAAGCCCTAGCTTACGTCAAACATAAAACATTGGTATCTCATCTCAAGATCACCAAACACACCATCATCACCATCAATAGGTTTAAAGATTACCAAATCAAAGATAAAACAATCAAAATCCAACACCTTAACTTAAGCTTGCATGATCATGGACACCCCCCAACCCTCACGTGCTTCAAGCTTATCCAATCAATTAAAAACATCAAAATAACCCTTGGTTCTACCAATCCAACATGATCAACAACCAAAACTAACACAAACAAGAATTAAAACAAAAAATCAAGAAGATAGAGTTAGGGTTTGCTTACTTTGAGCTTGAAAGAAGGGGTGTAAGTGAGGTTTGATGCTTGTGGGGGTGTGGATGGTGGTTAGGGTGGTTGGCTGGTGGTTGACTAATGGTTGGCTAGCTAGGCTACTGGCAGCAGCAGTAGGGGAGAGCAACAAGTGGCGGTCGTTGCTGGAGAGAGAAAAGAGGAGGTAGAGAAGCTTGATATTTTGTGGTTTTTACTTGGTGGTAAATGATTCTAAAACACTTGCTTGAGTTTTTCAGTTTCAAAAAGTATCTATTTGCTAATTAAAATTAGGTACAAATGATAGTAATCAAGTAAATTTAATTGCACCAAAATTTTCGAGCTACAATTTGAGCCCAAAATGAATCATGCCACAATTTGTGCCCTAATGAATTGGGCCAAACTTAATGAATTTGGGCCCCAATTTTGGCATGGTTAAAAATAAAATTTTTTATGACATTATCAAAAATAATCTATCACCTAATCATATTTATCGGGGCCTAATGTCGGTTCACCCGAAATTATTACGTAAATGAACTCGAATTGTAAAGTGGGGCCCGAAACGAATTCTTCCAATCAGAATGATTAAATGTGATATTTAAATAGGAGGATAATAATAATCATGACTAAATTAAAGAACTAAACATGATTTAGGGACGGACCATTATACACACACACACACACACACATACATACATACATACACACACACACACACACA
>JACYFF010003369.1:36967994-37008681 GCA_017589665.1 Selenicereus undatus
TATTTCAAAAATTATACTCGTATAAAACTGGACTAACTGGCATCATTCAAGGTGAAAAAAAAACGCTCATCAAGTATGCAGTGAAAAGAACGAAATCCATCCAAACAATTAATGCTGAATAGGTTTCAACATGCTTAAATACGCATCGAACATCAAAAGCTAAATTTCTAGGCAATACATATATATAAATAAAGGTTGAAGCTAATTAGTTATAAGTAAAGTGAACGGGATGGTGTGCAACTCCTTAATCCCAAGTCAACAATTCAAAAGAACTCCACTGGTACCCCCATTTTGTTAATTGTTCGTTGACCTTGGTGTTAGCCTGAGAACACCAAATCCATATCCGAGGATAAGTGGAGAAAACAACACTATTAATTGTGATGAAAAGATTAAAAAAATTTAAATGATACAAAAAAATAGTGAAATAAATGACTAGATGAAATGCATGATAGAATGAAAAACAAGACAATAAGGTTGCAGAAGATCAAGGATTGGAATGCGAAAAATGTATAGTGTAATTGTATCCAAAGTGATAACAAATGAATATCATGCGGCAAAGAACGACACTTAACATTATTAATTTATTTTCCTAACTTCTAATAATCAAGTATATAACTGAAAGCAGACAACTAGCTATGCAGGGATGCGGTTAATGAAAAGAAGAGCAATGACACTTTTATGTCTGAAAATCTCAATATCAAAAGGAAACCTAAAAGCTTGAAAACAAAAACATCAAGATCCAACTTTTGGCACGGAATGCATCAAATAATCAATAGAAGTCAATTAAAGGCCACAATTAATTATCATCCAATAAATAAGAAACAGCTCCAAAACACATGCAGCCCTTGACAACATCTATCAAAAGAAAATTCCTTAAATGTGAATCGCCCTTCGACAAACACAGGAAGCTGTCATGTATCTTGTGCACATATATACCTAAAGATGGAGAAAGAAAAGAAAGATAAAGACAACGAATATTGCAAAACATTATGAACTCTAAGGTATGTTAATTGTAATAGCTTGAGCCTGATTTACTTTAATTATTTCATTTAATCAAGCTTTACAAAAATGTGGTGCACGCACTTCAATGCAATTTTCAAGTTACTTGGCATGCAAGACTCGCATGGTTGTAATGGTGTCATATATAAATTTAATAATCTGTCCACTTAATTATATAATATTAAGGCAAAGTAATTAACAATAGGAATTGAGAAGGAATATCTGTAGAAATGGCAAATTTTAGTTACAAAGTGCGTATTTTAGGTTTTATTATTTAGTTTAGATAATTCAAAATAATTGGGTAAATAGCAGATAAATAAGTTGTTAAAGCACTTAGTTAATTACCTAATTAGTTAGTTGAAAGAAAGAAAATATGTTTAAAGGAAAACCTCCCCAAAAACAAAACAAAACAAAACACAAATAGATGAAATCAGCAATAAAGAAAAAAAATATGGATAAGACACAAAGAAGGAAAAAGAAAGAGAAAAAGGATCACTCCATATGTTGAATTGGCCAAAATCTCAAACCATCCCAAACTATTATTCTCCCTCCTCCATCCGCCATTGTGGCCCCCAGCTAGCTAATTAGTCTTGCCACACTATTAGTGTTTTTTTTTTTTTTTTTTCTGTTTGTTTGGGGTGGGAAGTGTGAAAAGTCATCCTTAGGGATGATGTATGATTTGCCTAAGATGGTCTTGATTGAGAATAGGGTTTGGATTTGATTAACTACACTAAGCCACTCTAAAATGCACATTTAATCTACTTTCTCTGCAAACAAGGATTTAAAGCAATATAATAACAAAGGAAACTAAACCAACCTAGCTAACAACTAACTAGGCACAATCAAATAACACATAGACCATAAGAAATGGTGTGATCGGGGCTCGACATGGTCACCAACACAATACCAACAATCCTTAAGAGATCACCCTTAAAGAGAAAATATTGTCTAAATTACCACTAATCCTAAGTAAAAACAATAAAAATAAAGAGAGAGAAAATTATCCAATATTCAACCTTCATTGATGATGAAATTTCTATGGCTAAACGAACTTCTTATCCACATTCGATCACCGATCACCATAATCAAGTCCCAATTTAATCCTTTAGTATTGATTCTTCAAACTTGAAAGTAACCAACCCACTATTGTGATATTGATAGTGAAGCTGGAAGTAGGGGAACGAACAGAAAAGATGATCGAGTTTTGAGAAGTAAATTCAGTGCTCAAATGCTTTGGGATTGGTACCTAAATATCCCCATAATCCCGAAGGCATAAAAACTCATATTTAGGGAATAATTTTTTGGGTGCTAAAAGCATAGTATTTGGAGAGATTTGGGAGAGATAATGTCAGATTGTGCACTAATGAAGAAAGAAAATTGTAAGAACTCAATTAAAGGTTTTAAACTTCTAAGTTTCCATTAATGGGGATTAGAGTGTTTACAAATGCTAAGCTAGAGAGGGCAAATAGTTGCTAAAAACTTAGACAAAACCTAAAAATGTCCAAAAACTACATTTTATAACCCTTACATCACTCTAAAGAAAAAGACAGAATAGAGGAGGCACGGTCGTGCCACGTGGCCTAGGGCCCCGTGCTAAATTACTATCTTTACTTTGTTTTTAGTTTTTTTGCATCATAGCACGCCCTGCACGGTTTGGCAATCCCACGTCAACTCCCTAGGCACAACCAATTAGCTGAACTTCAAAGTGGGTTCGTCTTTGCCCCAATTTGGAACTTTTTTCTCATCTATGCCTACAAAATGAAAAATACTAATGATTAGAAACACTAAAGGTTGCATTTAACGTATGGAACAAACCTTCTAAATCCCTTGGTCCCCCAAGTGGATGAGTGTGGTCTTGTGAGGGTTTAACGACAAGAAACCCTACATGGTCTTTGAAGAATAAAAATAAAAGAGAAAGGAAAAAAGGAAAAAGTTTTATGGATTTTTCACAAACTTTTGTAAAACAACATCAACGGAATAATCATGCATTTCTTAAGTGAACAACTCACCTAGTTACGAAGAGACATAAACCACATGCATAGGGTACACAATCAAGCTATGTTCGTGGCTCTCCTAAATGACAACCATGCATTCATTCTAAATCTTTTCAATGATGAGCAAGTTGTGGTTATATCAGTTTAAGTCATGTGGAACTCTCCTCTAAGGTGTTTGAAGTGATGGTATGGTTGCACTTATGCCCAACACCCAAGATGCACTATACCATATGTTTGGCCTAATTCTCATGCTCTACCACTATACTAAGAGACATAAACCCAATGCATAGAGAACTTGTTAAGGATTGAAATGTGGTTCAAGTTAAGGGTTGAGGAAGGAATTGACATTTTGGGAGTGAGGAGCTAAATAGCCATACCAAGCAGCTATCACATCCACCATCAGCAATACGTATCCATCACAATTGCACACGCTACCCAACAATGTGAGATGATGACTTGAGTGATCTAAACAACAAATAAATCCTTCATGCCAAGACTTTTATTTCATTTTTCTCTTCTTTTTTTTTTCTTTGTTTTGGTTTTCTTCATTTTTTGTCTTTTTTTTCAATTATTTGCCAAAGACACTTGGCATGGGGGTTTGTATCCAATAACTCATTCTCAATGTTGCATGGACTTAAGTCAATCACGACACTTTATTCCTTCCTTATTATATGACACAACAAATATGCACTCCCTTACATCATCTCCTAACCCCCTCATCATAGTGATATCTTTAGTCTTGGCTTAGGTAATGGTAACGTTCAAGACCAAAGGCTAATGGAGTGGGTCACAATAAGAATAGTGATAATTAAGGCTTCGAACGGCTAGCAGGGGATAGAATTATGCCCATGGGGAGGCTTTTTGGCTCATGTGGCTACACACATGGACGAAGAATGCTTCTTTCCTCTCATCAATCATGCAAATGCAATTTGTGGTTTCAAAGAGAGTTAGAGCAAATTCTAGAGAGCGATAAATTTGGGTGAGCCTCTCATGAAAGGAAACAAATGATCATACGTGATGTGCTCCGATTGGGCTCAAATCCTCATGAGTCTACTTACCATGCCTACTCTCATCCATTAGGCCAAACTAAGCATGTATTGTGAAGAATTTGGACCTTATGTCCATCATTTCAACCCTAATTGTGTACAATTTGAATTTAAGGCAAAAAGAGACCATTGCCAACAAAATTCACACACTTTTCCCCTAAAGCTCTCTATTTGCATGAAAAAATGGAAAATCTTTTTGAGTTTTTGAAAATTTTTCTCTCTTTCTTTCTTTCTCAAAAATTATGAAGGAAGATCTCCTTAACCCTATACTTAAATTGTAAAATGTCCTCGTTGTGAATAAGAGCCTTAAAAAGGAAAAACAACAAAAAGAAAGAAAAAGGAAAAAGAAAAGTGAAAAATTATATACAAGGGAGAAAGAGGAAGAATACGTTCGAATTAAATGAAGATGGTCGCGTGTGGATGCATATATACAATGCAAATGCAAGATACTCTAAATGCAACTATGTACATTACCTATGCTTCTCGCAGCCCATTGAATATTCACTCAAATCCACCACACATGGATTGCACAATCATAACACCCCCACAAATTCCTCAAACGACGAAGCCAATCACAGCCAAGTTGCTCCTCAAATGGCAATCAACAATCACAATATCACAACAATAACAGGTGGGGGAAAACAATAAATGCACAAATGTCACCACCTAATCTAAATGAGATAACCCCCAACATATATTCTTGTGCAATCATCCCTTCAAAATGTTATATGTAGTGAAGAGTAAGGGAGGGGTAGTGGATACAACTCATAATAACTTGGCCCCATTGGGCCCAGGTGGTGGCAAAAAAAAGTGTGATGAAAAAGACAAGAATGTCAATCAGCTGCCTTGATCACTCAGAAGGGATAAAACTATTTCTCAAACTGCCGGATAGCCTCAAATTATTACCATATGAGCTCATTCTTCGTCGATGCTACTCACACTCTTGGGCCTCTCTCATAGCCCGCTGCTCCTCTCTTCTCATCCGCTTAAACTCTTTCTCCACTTAGTGCTCCATAAATCCCCTAAAATATGTCACACCTCCTTAATGGACTCCCCAACCCCACATGAATGTCTTGTTGAATCTAGGTGTACTCTTCTTGTAGATCGGCTACCTCTACTTGGAGGTCGGAGAAGGATTGGAGGAAGGTGGAGTCAAATTCCATTTGGGTTGTGGAAGAAGACCCCCCTCATATTAAAAGAGGGTGGTTATTGATATTGTCATTGAGATTGTCACATGGGTTCATTCTCTAATTGGGTGTCACCGACCACTTGGTCATCTTGACCCTCTTCTTCACCTTCATCCTTATCATCACTATTGTGCTTCTCTTGCTCATCATCTCCCTTATCTCCCTCTCTTGTGAAAATCACCTCTTAAACAATCACCCTATCACAATTCTAATTCCACTTATTGGTTGTGGTGGTGCAAGCCAAATCGGAAAAAGCAAAGAGGATTTGTTTATGATGGGTGTATTTGTTTTTTCTACATTTTGTGTCCATAATGGTCAGGTAGGATAGGGTGGCAATGTCAAGGTGTCCCCCAAGAAATGAGGCTCAAGGGTGCCAAACTTCTAACCATGGCTCAAAGCTTGTGTAGTTGCAGTGACGATGCCCTCACACCTATCATAATCCTATGGGTGGTCTTGGCCACCTTCACTAAGTCGCGGATGATAGAGGCCCTGATAGGTACCCATCAAAGCACACCAAATGAGAAATAATTTTGCTTTTCTGCATACATTTTGGTTATCATTCTGCCCAAAGATGATATTATCCATTAAATATGGTAGGAAATGGATGTTAACATCGCATATACTAGTGGCTTTAGCTTTTCTAAGGTCACAGACTTGAGGTCTCCCAAGCCCATCTGATAGGCTTTACGTTTCAAGCAACTGATACTCAAACAAATAAGGTCAGGTCACCACCTACTTAGACCATCCTTAAAAGCATCCACATAGACTAAGAGCTGTCCTAACTCATTAACATGTCTTAACCTCATCTGGTGACTAGCATTAAACATGCATAATGAAATGAGGACCTCTTGACCCCTATATGTCCTAACCCAATCGACATGCATAGAACTTAGAAACTCAATTACAAGTCGGTCATATGACACACAATTCATTTCACATGTTCCATCCACCCTAAATTGCTGAGCTAAGCAACCATATCATCAAGCTTTCCTAGAGTGCTCAAGGAGTCAACATGCTAAAGCTATTGCTCAGTTGTCTTCTTAGTACTCAAAGTTTCATACCTCAATTTTTGTTATGCATTAACAAAGACTAAACCTCTAGTACTAGGGGAAAGAATAAAAGGGTAGGCATCCTTTGTACCTTTGGTCCTTGAAGGTGTATTGGAGACAAAGGGTGCCCTTGAGAAGACTTTTTGATAGAAATGAGGATTGGGTGGACTCAAGAACTCTTTTCTTACCCACGGTTGAGGTTTGTGTTCAAATCAAGTTCACCTTGCTTCTAATGGCCTTTTTGAGTGTAGAAATGGGGTTAAAGGGCACTCTTTGTTTCTTTACTACCCTTAACCACAACAATGGAGGTTAAGGTTTTAGAGAAAGAGAGTGGTTGGTGTAAAGAAAAGGGATGAACTTAAGGGAAATTTTGGTGGAAGATGAGTGAGAAAAAGGTGTGTAGAGAGAAAGAGAGTCGATGAAGAAGAAGGAGAAATGAAGAACAAAAGGGGGATGCCACTGGTCGTAGGGTTGCCAGAGGTGGCACGATCACGCCACATGGCACGGATCCCTATGCCAAATCTCTGGTTAGCGTGCAGAAATTCCTTTTATGGAACAATGGTGTCAAATCTCTATGAGGGATTTTCTTCTGCTTCTTGAGTGGCATGAGGGTGCCTCTTGGCCGGGGCTCCTAGTTCCAAATCTTTTCTGTAAAAACATGCATACCGTTTCAATTATTTTCCTTGGTTTTTTTGTCTCTTTTCTTACGTTTTGCTTGTTTTTCAACCCTGCACATCTCATCACTCACTCTTCTTTCTTCCCTCTTTTTCTTCTCTTTCATTTTCTCTTCTTTATTCCTTTTCCCATTTTTCTCTTTGATTTTCCTCATATTCTCATTTTTTTTACTTTTTTTAAAGCATTCAACTTACACAACACATACATATATACACTACGTATTAATATATGAGGAGTTGAGACTATAACTACTTACATGAAGGAGGTTGATGGAGGAGAATACACGCTATATCCTCTTCGCTTGGCATCTCTGAAAAATGCTTCAACCTATGCCCATTAACTTTAAATGCATGGTCTTTAGTGGGGTCCTTGATTTCAATTGCCCTATGTGTGAACACTTTCACAACAATGTAAGGACCAGTCCACCTAAATCTAAGTTTCCCTAGGAATAGATGAAGTTTCAAATCATACAAAAGGACTTTTTGCCTCGGGAAGAATTCTTTCCTATTGATATACTTATCATGAAAGACCTTAGCTCTCTCTTTACTCTACCTGAGTCTCATCTTTAGTCTCTCTCCAATTCTCGTTAAGCTCATTCAAGCTTAATTTTTTTCCTCATCGGTGAGATGTTGAGGGTCCTAATTTCCCATCAAACTTGATGCTCAAGCTCGACGGGTAAATGGCATAAATGCCCACAGACCACCGTATAATGCGACATGCTTAAGGGGGTGTTAAAGGCGGTGTAGTAGGCCCATAATGCATCTATCAATTTATCATCCCAATCCTTCTTATTCTTGTTTACGTGCTTTTTAAGGATTTATTTGATTAGTCCATTGGACACCTCTACTTGATCGTTGGTTTAAGGATAGTAAGGAGCTGTAAGGCGATGAATAATGGAGAGTTGTGCATCAAAGGATCGATTGTCAAAATGGGTCCCTTGACTAGTAGTGATTGTCTGCGGCATCCTGCACTGGGCAAAAATGTTCTCCCTTAGAAACCTTATGACCACCCTAAACTTGTTTGTTCTTGTAGGGATTGCTTCCACCCATTTATTCACATAACCCACACATACCACAATGTACTCATTCCAAAATAAATTTGGAAAGTGGCTAATAAAATTGATTCCCCATGCATCAAATATGTCAACAACAATGATGCGAGTGAGTGCATTATGTTGTTTCTACCTATTTTTTACATTATGTTGTTTCTACCTATTTTTGCCTATTGTTGACAGCTTCCACCCATTTATTCACATAATCCACACACACCACAATTTACTCATTCCCAAATGAATTTGGGAAGGGGTCAATAAAATTGATTCCCCACGCATCAAATATGTCAACAACAATGATGCGGGTAAGTGACATTATGTTGTTTCTACCTATTTTCGACATTATGTTGTTTCTACCTATTTTTTCCCATTATTGAAAATGTAAATGTTGTTGATAGTAGTCATAGGCATCTCTAAAGAGGGTCAGAAAATAAAATCCGCTTTGGACAATCTTTGCAGCAGCTTTTCTCCCACTATAATGCGATCCACAAGCATGATCGTAGCAAAAGGAGAGGTCACCATGGATTTGGTCAGTAGATATACATCTTCTAATTATTTGATCTTGATAGTAGTTAAATAAGTAGGGATCGTCCCACATAAAAAACCTAACCATTGAAAAAAGTGCCCTATTATCCTTGCTCCAACCCTTAGCCATTTCCCTAGTCACCAAGTGGTTCACTATGTTGGCAAGCCATGGCTCCACATGAGCCCTAAAAAGTTGTTCATTGGGGACACGGTCACAAATATGAGACCTATTTACACCGTTATTCACAATCTTAGAGAGATGGGCGACTACTGGGTTTTCGTGCCCTTCCTATCCTTAATCTCATAGTCAAATTCCTGAAGTAGCATAATCCATCTAATTACCATAGGCTTTGCTTCTTTCTTTTCAACAAGGTGTTTCGAGGCAGCGTGGTCGATGAAAACAATGACATGAGACCCTATGAGGTAGGGCCTAAACTTCTCGAATCTAAAAACTGCCACTAGAAAGCCCTTTTCAATAATGGTGTAATTCACTTAGGCCTCATTCAAGGTGTGATTGCCATAGGTTTTCTTATCCATCCTTTGTCCAAAAACTAACCCCACCGCATAGTCTAATGAATCAAACATAGGTTGGAATGATTCTCCCTAAACTAGAGGATGCAAGATGGGAGCCCTGGGAAATGCCTACTTAAGCTCCGTAAATGACAATTCACACTCCTTACAGTAGTGGAATGTCGCACTCTTAGCTAGGAATAAGGACAAGAGCTTAGGAACCTTCCAAAAGTCCTTGATAGATCTTCGGTAGAAACCGGGGAGCCCAAGAAAGGATCTTATGTCTTTCACACAAGTGGGGAGGCGGAGGTTTGGAATCAAATCCATTTTGGCCTTATCTACCTCTATCGCCTCACTTGAGATAATATGAGTCAAGACTATCCCCATCTCAACCGTAAAATGATACTTTTTCTAATTAAGGGTCAAATACTTATCCAGACACCTTCTTAGAACTTTTCCCAAGTTAGTCAAGCAAACCTCAAAAGAGTCTGGATGTACGGAGAAATCATGCATGAAAATATCAAGGCATTGCTTGATTGAATGAAAAAATATCAAGATCATGCACCTTTGAAAGGTGCCAGAGGTATTGCCAAGACCACAAAACATCTTTATGAGGGCATAAGTGCTAAAAGGTTATGTGAATGTGGCCTTTTGTTACTCTACGGGGCTAATGGGAATTTGAGCCCATGTACCCATTAAGAAACCAATAGAAAGTCGATTTGGCTAATATCTCTAATATTTGGTCCACAAAGGCTAAAGAAAAGTAATTCTTCATAATGGCAGAGTTCAACTTTCTATAATCAATGCGTATCCTCCACCCGAATTGGATTCTTGTGGGAATGAGCTCATCCTCGTTATTCTTAATCACGATGATACCAGTCATTTTAGGAACGACTTGGACGGGACTCACCCACTCACTATCCAAGATAGGTTAGATAATGTCATGATCTAACCACTTTAGGATTTCTTTCTTTACCACCTCATCAAGGGCAAGGTTCAACCTTCTTTGTTTATCTCAATAGGGCTGGGCATTGTCCTCAAGGTGGATTGTATGTTACATTATGGTAGGATAATGCATCTAATGTCTCCCATGATCCACCCTAGCGCCTCTTAGTTTTCCCTTACCAAGTCCATGAATTGAGCCTCTTGGTTCGGATTCAAATCGTTGGCAATTATCACAGGGATGGCTTCATTTGGACGCAAGAATGCATATTTGAGTGTATAGGGAAAGGGCTTAAATTCAAGAGATGATGATGAGGGCACACTATAAGGTGCTTCATGAGTTAGAGAGGAAGGAGAAGAGATGGATGTAAGAATCAATGCATGTCATGAGTTATCACATTGTTCCTCAAATGCCAATGTATCAAATTTAGGTTCATACTCTATACAAAAGGACTCATGCACACGTGACATTAACTCCTCATCACGGTCAAACAACACTTCCCACAAAGAAAAGTCACCTACCCAACTAAGGGTGGGTGTTCAACATCATCAAACCCTGTGGGTTACTTTTGGAGGTTAATGACATTCAATTCCATTGTCATATTTAAAATTGTTAACTTTATCTTCCCATTTTGACAATTAATGAGAGCATTAAAAATAATAAGGAATGGGCAACCAAGGATGACTAGTATTTCATTTTCAGGACTCACCACAACCTTTGTCTTTAGCACAACAAAGTCAACTGGAAATTTGAATTCCACTATTTTGATCAACACATCCTCAATCATCCCCCTAGAAAGCATAGTAGAATGGTAAGCCAATTAAAGGACCATCTTTGTAGGTTTGAGCTCCCCTAAACCTACCCTTTCATACACTATAAATGATAGAAGGCTAACACTTGCACCTAAGGGCCCGATGAATGTTGTAATTGCCAATTAGAATTGAGATTGTGGGGCACCCCTAATCCTTATACTTAAGAGGTAAATGGCTTTAAAAAATTGATCTTACAGTAGAGGCTAAAAATGTCATTTTGGGAACATTGGCGGCTCTATTAGTAGTACACAAGTCTTTGGGAAAACGGGCATAGGGGCCATTTTTTGTGTAATGTCAAGTAAAGTGATATTGATTTTGACTTAGGAGAAGGTCTCCCTTATCATATCAACATGAGATTGCATTTTCTTTCCCATCAATTGGTCAGGGAAAGGAGGAAGGGGCTTAAAAGCACAAGGGGAAGGGGTAGGGGTAGGGGCATTCCTAGGAGGGGTGAAATCATTGGTTGACTCACTCTCCTTGCGGTCATCCACTGCTATGGAAGGCATGGAATCAACTGGGGAAGGGAGCACATCATAACTTTCAGGAGAAGGGTAAGAAGAAGATAAAGGAGGGGACTCATTCTCATTTTGTTCACCCACATAGGTGTCAACCTTTGTACATGACCGTAGAGAAATTACGGCATTCACTTTTCAAACATCATTAGGATTAAAGAAATAAGAGGATCCCCCTCTTGGGTTCACCTCTGGTTGACTAAGAAAAATCCCTTTTCAATATTAGACATAGCTAATTATATAAATTGTTCGCTCATTGTCTTCATTATTTTCTCATTCGATTCCTTAATTCTCTACTTATCCTCTCCATATCATGACTTTCTTGCTCACTTTACCCAAATAATTATAACTGGAAGGAGGACACGATTTATCCATAATAGGTTGAGAAGGAGAGCCCCTTGGAGAATTGTGTGCTCCTTAAAAGGATTGCTTTTGGTATGGAGAAGTTAAGGAATTCGCTTGGAAATCCACACCTTGGGCATTACGCATCAAAGCGTTAGGCCTAGTCCATGAGAAATTGGGGTGCTTAGCCCACCCTGGATTGTAAGTGTGAGAGTAAGGATCAAATTTTGGCCTTTGGAATGACGCATTCACTTGACCTTACTCTTAGCTTATAGCCAATTCTTGAGCAAATAGGGGGCATGCAGTTAAGGAATGGTCAATCGATTGACATTGAGAGCATGAAACCATTTGTGAATGCGGAAATTGGGTTGACGGTTGGGACAACACAAAACCCTTTAACATGTTTTCTAAGGCGGCAAATCTAGTGTCAATATATGTGGTGTTCGCCACTACATAGATCCTTACCTTTTGGTTATTGATTCTAGCACCTAAAGTCTCATCCGTATTGATCTCCCATTGCAAGGTTTGTTCCGCTAACTATCATCCCTTAGTCTCACTTTTGTTCAAAAATACCCCTTAACACATAGACTGCACCATGGTCCCTATGGCCTGGTCCAGACCCTCTTTCAGCACAAATGTCAACGTTCTAAACTATGTTAAGGACATTGAGGAAGCAAGAGTATAAATATTTCAAAGCACTTCCAAGGACACTATCTCAAGTTGGACAAAGTGATTGATTTCATTCCTTAGTTTCATAGTTTTACCATTTACCCTCGCAAACCCATCCTATGTGGAGATGGAGTTTGCTGAGAGGCTATGCATCCACTTTTTTGCCAAATCCTTCAAAGCAAATGGAATAAAATGCAAACTAACAATGTCTTGAGGCACATTAGGGAATTGCATCATTGAGCACACTTCCTCAAATTTACTTAGAAGTAGGTAAGCATCACCATCTATAGTGAATTTGGGAAGCGGGGTCATGTATTGAGGGCTAAAGGCAAATTGAACATCCCCGTTGAGGGGTTGGTACTTGAAAACAAGAAGGATTAGTAAACTTTGAGGGCTAAAAGATTTGGTTGAAGCTCCTTTGGATCAAAGGGGGGAGGTCCTTAAGCTTGTTCCTCCGCAATTTCTTCTAGGTTGAGTGCTATGGGTTGGGTTACCTCTACATGAGGTGGTACAAGTTTCACACCAATGAGTCTCCATAACTAGGCGACCTTGTCCAATCACTCATTCATTTATAATTTTTTTTGGATTTTCAACATGGCCTAAACTAAGATATGTACAACAATCAAAACAAAATCAAATGCGAATCTAACGCCATTATCCCCAGCAACAGTGCTAATTTATTGGTTTTTTTTTTTGTGAGGAAGGGTGAAAAGTCGTCCTCAGGGATGATGTGTGATTTGCCTAAGATGGCCTTGATTGAGGATAGGGTTTGGATTTGATTAACTATCTATGCTACTCTAAAGTGCAAATTTAATCTACTTTCTCTACAAATAACAGTTCAAAGCAAAGTGATAACAAATGAAACTGAACTAACCTAGTTAACAACTAACTAAGCACAATCAAATACCACGTAGCATATAACAAATAGGGTGATCGAGGCTCGACATGGCCCTGTGGCTTTACAAGGGCACCAACATGATACCAACAATCCTCAAGAGATCACTCCTAAAAAGAAAATCCAACCTGAGTTAATCTTAAGTAAAAATGTTTGCACCAAAAAAATGATATTTTTACAATATCTTTATACCCGATTTTAGCTCAAAATAATTATTATTTTTAGATTTTTATTTGATTTTGTAGGTGTTTGAAAAAATTCATACAAATATGAAAAAAGATGAAGAAAAATGCTGAAAATGAAGAATGGGGTCTAGAAGAGCTCACTCTCTGTCCTAGCCCAAAAGTAAGTAAGAAATAAAAATTAAACAAAATCTTAATTCCATCTAGCGGCCCCCCCCCCAAACGCTCAGTTCACATGACCCACCCATTTTCTTATTTCCCCTTCTTTCTTGCTCTTTAGCTTCCCAGAGACCCCGACATTCTCATCTCAATTCTTTCTCTCTCTTTAGACACCACTCCAGCATGAACTTTGAGGTGAACAACTTGATTTTAGGCCCTATGAGTTTTGATTTTCGCATATCACTTGATTGGCCTTGCCTTAGTCCTTTACCCTCCCCCTTTAGAGATGTTGATCTTCATTTAGGTCATTCAGACCATTCCTGAAGGTTTTCGCCTTAATATAGTCACATCATTATTATACCATTGACTTGCGAGTCTGATTTTACAGATACACATCTCTTTTTTGATTAGGCTTAGAACTTTGATAAGCTCAAGGGAGTCTTGAGTTGCATTCCATTTATGTACATGATTTGGACTGCACTTCCTCTTTCTAACTACTTTCATTTCTGTGAGGAATGTGTTGGCATGTTTGATAAGCTGTTATGAGAATTGGTGTGTTTGATGAATAGCAGCTTGTGAACTGAGATGGAGTGGCTGATGCTCCATGGACCTCCTCGATCTCATCTGAGTGACGCATTGGTTTGGGTACAATTAGTACCCAACCTGGTCTAATCATTTGACCCCTGCCCTATTCTCCTTTTTCGTTTGTTTTCTTTCTTTTTGCACATGGTTGTGGATATTTAGGATTGTGATTGTGTGGGTGATCGATCTTAAGGAGAAATGTTAGATCTTAGAGTATACTTCCACAAGAGGGGGGTGAATTGTGGTGTCTGATTTTCGCGTTATAAGTAACAAACACCCTGACAGAGGTTGTTCTCCGATGACGAACACCCTGTTGACTTGTTTGCAGGGGGTGTTTTCAGATATTGTAAATGCGAAAATCACCAAGATAAATGCGGAATTAAAGCACACACAATTTTTACGTGGAAAACACCTCTAGCCCAACTGAGGTGTGAAAAACCACGACCTACCTCGTGTAGGATTTAACCACTTCACTAAACCGGGCTTAACACGTTACAAATGTAACACACCTTGTTACAACTTGCAACCACGTAATCTCCTTCTCAAGGCAGATTACACCACGTCCAAATCTCACCAGATTGGACACGTCCAAAGTCCACACGACTTAGGACCACTCACTCACTTTTCTGATTCAAGATCAGGGTTACAAACACCTTACAGGGGGTGCTTCTGACTAAGCAGATGTAAGGTACAATGAAGTTCCTATTATGCCAATATATTGAAAGCTTGCTTTAAACACAACTTGAACTGGTTTTTCTTTTCTCAAGTGAAGCTCATAAATTCTTTTCACTAGAAAAACCTTTTTTGAAATTTGCCTTTTGGGAATGTTGTGTTTCAAGATTTTTTTTTTGCTTTCTTCTCACTATTGCTCAGTATGTGTCTCAGTGTGTATGTTTTCGTGAAAACTGAGCTGTTTTTAACCACAAATTCCAACGGTCAAAAACCAAGGAGAGGAAATGAAATCATCTAATTTTGGAAGGTAATTTTTCAAGAGAAAAACAAAACTCCCAACGGCTAGTGATAAAACATTTTCCAAAAACTAAGGGATTTGTTATCTTAAGAGATAACCTTTATCTCCTTATAGCCGTGGGTAAGCTTTAAGCAAGGCAATCAGAAATTTTTAGCAATTTAAAAACTTTATCACATCCGAAGATATGGGCAGAGAAAATCTTTCAATTTTGGCAAATCTCCCAAAATCTATTTTCCCAAATCTCCCATAATATATTCAAGAAATATATTTTCCAGAAGAATAACATTTGAAAATATTTTGGAGATTTTAGCCAACTGAAATAATAATTTCAAGGATAATCGGGTATGGCCACTTCAGGTCAGAAACACCCTAGGCACCCTGTTTGCAGGGTTGTTCGCAGTCTGGTGTTCTGAAGCACTTAGCGCAAATACCGATTCAAGAGATGTTTAAAAATCTTTTTCAATATTGGCATATTAACAAGAGTCTAAATAAATAAAGCCTATATACCCAAGACCTCTTGTTTGAATCTTGTCCAAGATCCGTAGAGCTGCTGTGAACATCAAGGCTACCTTGTTTGCTGGGGTTGTTCTTTGCATCGCTAGAGAAGCTGCTGGGAACATCAAGGCTACCTTGTTTGTTGGAGTTGTTCTTTGCATTGCTAGAAGAGCTGCTGGGAACATGCCTTACATCCAACTGTGAGATGGCGTTCTTGACTAAATGTAGAATCACCCAAAGAACCTGTTTTAGAGGCTTGTTCTTACATGTGGCAAACGGTTAATACAGTAAAGATTACAAACACTAGGGCCTGTTTGCAGATCATGTTTGGAGCAACACTACTTGGACACATTTTTACACTTGGATTTGTTATCATCAAAACTTGAATATAAAAACTCAACAAATTCCCCCTTTTTGATGATGACAAACCAAGTGACCATATTGACAAAACAACCAGAACATGAATGCTGATAAGGATTCACGTAAGTCAAGATCAGGTTCTCACATGTTGTCAATGTCAATAGGTATCACCTGTTTTTTCAATGTCTTTTTCTTCCCCCTTTTGGCATCATTAAAAAGCAATAATAACAAGTAGAAAGGAGAAGGAATAACAAGCAAGAGAAACTGCAAATGGATATTTCATTAAAGAGCGAAGCAGTACAGAGGTAAGAACAGAACAGAAACAGTAACACAAACAGAACCAGAAACAGCCTATACAATCAGGGAGGAGGGGGTGGTTTCGTCTGCAGAGGAGGAATACTAGGAGCAAGGGAGGATAGAAGAGCAAGCAAATCTGTATGACGCTTAGCAGAGAGGGCTTGTTCTTCAGCAAGAGCAGCCTTGACAGCGGAGAGCTCATCCTTGAGGCGCGCATTGTCCTCAAGAACAGCCTCTACCTTGGTGGATGGTTGCTCAGAAACAGGTGGTCGAGGTGGTCGACGACCCTGTTTGGAACCGGACCCTTCCCCAAACTCAAAGCCACACCCGAGCAGAGTGTCAATCCCAATTGCATCGATTGCTTGGGCCTCCACTCGCCTTGTGAGCACTATGCCAAAGTGCTCAAACACCCTTGTCAGCAGAAACCCATATCCGAGATCATGAGCCCGGGTGGTGTTCGCAATTCGCCCAATGTGGCGAATCATGATTGCTGGAAGATTGATGGGTTCCTCCCTGTCCAATAAGTCGACCAGGCACTGATCAAAAAGGTCGGCTGAGTTTCTCCCTGGACCCCTTGGAATCACGTTCTTAATGACGAACATGAAAAGGAGTTGGTGGGGAGGAATCAGATCACCCTTTTTGACAGAGCAGGGTGTTCTCAGACCCTGTTTGTGACTTAGGCGTTTGGACACCTCCAGGAGCCTAGCTTGTTCCATGGCTGTTTTGTCTTCCCTCACATACACAGCAAAACCTTGTGAGGGCACTCCAAGAATTTTCCCAAGTATGGGCGCATCGACCCTGATGCCTTGCCCATTTACAGAACTTGTCACCATCCCTTCGGTGACTCCGCAGGTAGAATTCAGCCAACTCAGGCACAGAACACCCCAACTGGGTGTTTGCAAACAACTCAAGCCAGCCTTGGGCTCGAAGCTTGGTCAAGAACACCCCGAGACCCTGTTCCTCAAAGAAACTGACAGATACTACCTTCCCCCTGACAACATTGCGCTTAAGCAACTTGGCATGTTTGTCAGACATAGGAGAGGGAGTGGACTGTCTTGGGCGTTTGGAGGCAGGAACAGAGGTAGTCGCTTTTGGTAGGGGGGCTGTTCTTGGTTTTCTTTTGAGGGGTGGTTTTGCTGGAGAGGACTTCACAGCAGGTTTAGTGGTTGTTTTTGGAAGGGCTTGATCTTCAGAGGACTCAGAAAACACCGGTGTCCCCTGTTTGAAGGTGTTGTCCTCAGAATCAGAACTCGAGAACCCTTCAGTAGAAGACGAGATCTCTTCGATAATAGGAACGGAGGGTTTAGAGATTCTGGGGGTTGATTTGAAGATAATTCTCGCAGACTTGCGAGGAGGTTGAGAAGGAGGTGAAGAGGGAGTTAGAGAGGGGCGAGACCTTGGTTGTGGTCTTGTTCTTGGCGTTCGAGTGCGCCTAGCAACCATCTTCACCCTTTTCCTCTTCTCTCCAGTTTGAGGGTCGAGAGGAACATAGTCATCCCCAACCATGGTTTCTGGGTTCTCCAAGAATTGGTCTTGGAAACCCGAAGAATCAGCACTTGCTGCAGAAGGAATAGGACAGGGGATTGTTCCCACATACACCATTAATTCCCAACCAAAGGGGTAGGGAATATCATTCAACCCAAGCCCAACACTCGTGAGGTTAAGCTGAGTGAGATACCTGAAGGTTTTGTGGATAATTGGGCGAGGAGGAGACGGAATTGAGGGTAAACTCAAGTTGCATGAAACAGGGTTGAGAGCCATTGTCGCAAGGAGGAGGTTCGGTTTTTGGGAGGTTTTTTGCTAGGGTTTGAAAGCAAGAACAGAGGAGAGAGAGAGAGCAAGATGAAGAGGACAGACGCACGCAAGTCAGTTTTTAAACTCCTCACCTGACACGAAGCATTACCTAGGGAACACCTGGAATTTTAGGAGGCAGCAATCAATGAAAGCAATTAAGGCATACCTGTTCGAGCCGCCTGTTCTTGAGCATGCTGTTCTCATCCCAAGGTTTGTCATGATTACTCTTTCTCCATCTCCCAAGGCAGCAGTACATAATCATGAGAGTACACAGACTACACACATTTCGCTAAGCACAGACCGCAAACATTAGAAACAAGAGAGAAGAATAGGTATTATAGGGTGTTTTTCGACAGCTTGATCTACCTCTGAGAACAGGTGTTCTCAGGGTGTTTTCACCAACCCCAGTTCCAGTCTATTTCTCTCAAACTGATCTCTAGCTAGTGCCTTAGTGAATATATCAGCAATCTGTTTTTCCGTTGAGCAAAAATTAATAGAGATTAAGCCTTTTTCCACATTATCTCTTAGGAAATGATGTCGAATGTCAATATGTTTTGTCCTTTTGTGTTGACATGGATTTTTGGAAATATTAATAGCACTTGTGTTATCACAAAAAATAGGAATGCATCCAGTGTCAACACAAAAATCCTTGAGTTGTTGTCGTACCCACAACAACTGAGCACAACATGAGGCTGCCGCCACATATTCTGCTTCAGCTGTGGACATGGCAACTGAATGTTGCTTCTTGGTAGCCCAAGATACCAAACAAGGTCCAAGAAAGTGAGCCATACCTGAGGTACTCTTTCTATCAACTAGGAAACCTGCATAATCAGCGTCAGCATATCCAACAAGATCAAGATTGCAACCTTTAGGGTACCATAGAGATAAATCAGGTGTATGCTTTAAATATCTTAGTATCCGTTTAACAGCCTTAAGATGAGTCTCTTTAGGACTAGACTGAAAACGGGCACATAAGCCAACACTACAAACGATATCCGGTCTACTAGCGGTTAGGTATAAGAGTGACCCAATCATGCCCCTATAGAGTTTTTCCTCAACTGAGGGACTCCCATCATCCATAACCAATTTAGTTGAAGGAGAAATGGGAGTGTCTATGGGTTTGGCCGACTCCATCCCAAAACGCTTAAGCAGCTCCTTGATATACTTTTGTTGATGGATCATGGTGCCGTTTGGAGTTTGCTTGATTTGTAAGCCTAAGAAAAAGTTAAGCTCACCCATCATGCTCATCTCAAACTCACTCCTCATCATATTTGAAAATTCATGGCATAAATCATGATGAGTTGCACCAAATATGATGTCATCTACATATATTTGGACGATTAATAAATGTTCCCCCTTAGATTTCAGAAACAAGGTATTGTCTACCTTGCCTCTTCTAAAATCATTTTCAAGTAAAAAGCTTGACAACCGTTCATACCAAGCTCTTGGAGCTTGTTTTAAACCATAAAGTGCTTTCTCAAGTTTAAAAACATGATTTGGGAAATCACCATTTTCAAAACCAGGGGGTTGTTTGACATACACCTCTTCTTTAAGGTATCCATTGAGGAATGCACTTTTAACATCCATTTGATATAGCTTGATCTCCATATGAGCTGCAAATGCTATTAAGATTCGAATAGCCTCAATTCTAGCAACTGGTGCAAAGGTTTCTTCGTAATCAATCCCTTCTTCTTGATTGTACCCTTGAACCACCAGCCTTGCCTTGTTCCTAGTGACTGTTCCTGACTCATCCAGCTTATTTCGGAACACCCACTTGGTTCCAATGATTGTTCTGTCTGTAGGTTTAGGTACAAAGTGCCACACTTTGTTTCTTTCAAATTGATGAAGCTCTTCTTGCATAGCCGCAATCCAATCTGAATCTGCAAGAGCTTCATTCACACTCTTTGGCTCAATGTTAGAAAGAAAAGCATAGAAAGCACAAAAATTCTTAAGTTTAGATCTAGTTTGCACTCCAGTATTAATATCTGACAAGATTTGATCAAGAGGGTGCGAACTATGATGCTTCCATGATCTTGGATTAATTGGATCCACAGCCACATGTTTTGTTCTAACTGAAGTGTGTGTAGGATCAGGCTCAAGAACACCTCCTGAACCTGTTTCTGCACCTGTTTGCAAGCTGGTTCCTGAAGAACATGGTTTCGAACAGGGTTCAACGGTGTTTCCCCCTGTTTGGAGCTCACCTTGACTATCACTTTGAGAACAGCTTCTGTACCTGTTTCCTTCAAGGTGTTCTTACCTTGTTTTTCTTGATTTAACAGCTCCTTTTGGACAAGACCTAATTCAAACTCTTCATCCTGTGCATTACTCTCATTCAAGGAGTTAGATTCATCAAAAAACACATGCACACTTTCCTCAACACACAAGGTGCATTTGTTAAAGACTTTGTATGCCTTACTGTGAGAGGAATAACCAAGAAATATTGCCTCATCACTCCTAGGATCAAACTTTCCTAAGGCATTCTTCCCGTTGTTATGCACGAAACATCTACAACCAAATGTTCTTAGATGCATAATGTTGGGTTGTCTGCCTTTAAGAAGTTCATAAGGAGTTTTGTTCAAAATGGGTCTAATCATGCATCTGTTTATAATGTAACATGATGTGTTCAAGGCTTCTGCCCAAAAGTTCTTAGGCAGACTACTAGCAATAAGCATTGTTCTAGTCATGTCTTCTAAGGTACGATTTTTTCGTTCAACCACCCCATTCTGCTGGGGTGTTCTTGGGGCTGAGAAGTTTTGATCAACACCATGTTCATTACAAAATTTTGTAAAGCTTGCATTTTCAAATTCAGTACCATGATCAAACCTCAAGCTAACCAATGAGTGTCCAACTCTCTTTTCAATCTTTTTGAGAAGGGCAATAAAAATCTTAAAAGTTTCATCCTTGGAGGCCAAGAACAGGGTCCAAGTAAATCGAGAGTAATCATCCACTATTACAAGCACATACCTTTTCCCACCTCTACTAGCTATCCTCATGGGACCACATAGATCAATGTGTAATAATTCAAGAGGTCAGGTAGTGCTTACATACTTTTTAGATTTTAAAGAAGATCTGACTTATTTTCCTTTTGCACAAGCTTCACATACCTTGTCATCATTATACTTGATGGAAGGTAGTCCAACAACCAAATCCTTGGAAACAAGTTTGTTTAGCAAGGACAGGCTTGCATGACCTAGTCTCTTGTGCCATAGCATTATATCATCATTTAATGCATTTAAACAAGTCAGACTATTTTGGGGAAGAGTGGAAATACTAACTTTATAAACATTTTGACATCGCTTCCCCCTCAACACAACATCTCCTGTGTCGTCATTCACAACCAAGCAACGTGTTTTTGAAAACAGTACTAGGTTGTTCTTGTCACACAGTTGGGACACACTTAGCAAATTGTGCTTTAACCCATCAACTAAGTGCACATTATCAATTGAGTGGGAGAGAGTTTTACCAATATTACCTATACCGACAATTGTCCCAGACTTGCCGTTTCCAAATGCCACGCTCCCACCATTCAAAGCTGTAAGTGAGAGAAAGTTTGATTCTTTTCTGGTCATATGCCGTGAACACCCACTATCGACATACCACAACTGCCTGTTTTCAAGGGTGTTTGTGGGGTTGTTCGTAAGGTTGTTTTCTCTCATTTCAGCCTGCAAAACAAATCACGGGTTAGTTCTGGGAACCCAAATCCACTTGGGTCCCATTCCTTTATACATGTAAAGCTCATCCTTTCTAATCCAGATTTGTTTCACATACTTTTCATTCTTTTCATTGGCATGTTTTCTTACAAGACAAGTATATCTATAATGACCCGTTTTACCACAATGAAAGCAAACAATATTTTCAGGCAATCCCACATACTTCCTATGTATTGGGTAAACGGTCCGTTTAGGCTTGTATCCAAGTCCCTTTTTGTTTCGACTGTGGTGATTGTTTAACCAATCAAGGGCTTGTGAGGACTTGTTCCAAAGCTTGGTCGTGGCAAGTTCGGTTTCCAGTTTTTCTATATTAACATGCAAGCTCTTGTTCTCTTTGAGCAAGTCTTCAACCATTCCTTCCACCTCAAAGAGTTTTTCTTCCACTCGAGTATAATCTCCTTCTTTTATAAAGAGATTTTCTTTGAGCATGTTAATATTTTCATGTAAACCAAGTTTTTCATTTTTAAGAATTTCATTTTCAAGCTCTAGGTCACGAACTTCTCTTTTTAGATCAGCACAGGTGTCTAACACATTATATAGAAGTTCTTCTAAAGTAGCTTTGTTAAGACCATGTACCTTGTTCTTGAGATCTGAGAGGCTGATTGTTGATTCATCACTTGAATCTGAATCACTTTGTGCCATTAGTGCTACAGCCTCTTCTTCAGCTTCAGATTCTCCTTCATCTTCAGAGGAATCTCCCAAAGCAGCCAGCATAGCTTTCGAGAATCGCTTGCCCAGATTGTGTACAGGGTGTTTTCGACCCTGTTTTCGAGGTTGTTCTGGCAACTGATCTTCTCGAAGCAGAGGACAATTTTTGACTAAGTGATCTGGTTTGCCGCACTTGAAACACGCTATAGGTTGATCTTTAGGGGTGTTTCTGGACTTACTGAATTCTTTTCTTTTGTTGTTCTCCTTGACCTTTTTGAAGAATTTCTTAAATTTTCTGGACATTAAGGCCATATCTTCATCTTCAAGGTCAGAGTCAGTGTCCTCATGCGCTTTTAAGGCAAGCCCACGATCTTTCTTTTGCTCCTCTTTCTGTTGTGAGTTTTTCCGGAGTTCATAGGTTTGGAGATTACCAATCAACTCGTCAAGGGTGATTTTGTTAATGTCTTTAGCCTCTTGGATGGCTGTTACTTTGGCCTCCCACGTACGAGGTAAAATTCTGAGGATTTTCCTCACCAACTCTTCAGTGGTGAAAGACTTTCCCAGAGATTTTAATTCGTTTGTGATGTGGGTAAACCGTGTGTACATATCTATCACAATTTCACGATCACCCATATCAAACAACTCGTATTGTCGCATAAGTAGCTCAATTCTAGATTGTTTAACTTGACTCATACCTTCATGAGCAACTTGCAGGGCGTTCCAGATAGCTTCTTGGCCTTAGCATTCTTCTCCATTTTCTTGTAATCTTCAGCGTCAAATTCAGAAGGTTCCTTGGAAACTTTCTTGCCATCTTCAAGTATTTTGTAGGGAACAAGTGGCCCGTTCTTGATGAGCATCCATAACTCATAGTCTTCTGCCTGAATGTAGTTCTCCATCCTGTTCTTCCACCAACTATAATGTTGGCCGTTGAAATAGGGTGGACGAGTGATGGATTGCCCTTCAAGAATTCCTTGTGGTGTACTCATCTTCAGAATCTCTCAAGGTGTTAGCCTTGTTGTGAGAGAACCTGCTCTGATACCACTTGTTAGATCTTAGAGTATACTTCCACAAGAGGGGGGTGAATTGTGGTGTCTGATTTTCGCGTTATAAGTAACAAACACCCTGACAGAGGTTGTTCTCCGATGACGAACACCCTGTTGACTTGTTTGCAGGGGGTGTTTTCAGATATTGTAAATGCGAAAATCACCAAGATAAATGCGGAATTAAAGCACACACAATTTTTACGTGGAAAACACCTCTAGCCCAACTGAGGTGTGAAAAACCACGACCTACCTCGTGTAGGATTTAACCACTTCACTAAACCGGGCTTAACACGTTACAAATGTAACACACCTTGTTACAACTTGCAACCACGTAATCTCCTTCTCAAGGCAGATTACACCACGTCCAAATCTCACCAGATTGGACACGTCCAAAGTCCACACGACTTAGGACCACTCACTCACTTTTCTGATTCAAGATCAGGGTTACAAACACCTTACAGGGGGTGCTTTTGACTAAGCAGATGTAAGGTACAATGAAGTTCCTATTATGCCAATATATTGAAAGCTTGCTTTAAACACAACTTGAACTGGTTTTTCTTTTCTCAAGTGAAGCTCATAAATTCTTTTCACTAGAAAAACCTTTTTTGAAATTTGCCTTTTGGGAATGTTGTGTTTCAAGATTTTTTTTTTGCTTTCTTCTCACTATTGCTCAGTATGTGTCTCAGTGTGTATGTTTTCGTGAAAACTGAGCTGTTTTTAACCACAAATTCCAACGGTCAAAAACCAAGGAGAGGAAAGGAAATCATCTAATTTTGAAAGGTAATTTTTCAAGAGAAAAACAAAACTCCCAACGGCTAGTGATAAAACATTTTCCAAAAACTAAGGGATTTGTTATCTTAAGAGATAACCTTTATCTCCTTATAGCCGTGGGTAAGCTTTAAGCAAGGCAATCAGAAATTTTTAGCAATTTAAAAACTTTATCACATCCGAAGATATGGGCAGAGAAAATCTTTCAATTTTGGCAAATCTCCCAAAATCTATTTTCCCAAATCTCCCATAATATATTCAAGAAATATATTTTCCAGAAGAATAACATTTGAAAATATTTTGGAGATTTTAGCCAACTGAAATAATAATTTCAAGGATAATCGGGTATGGCCACTTCAGGTCAGAAACACCCTAGGCACCCTGTTTGCAGGGTTGTTCGCAGTCTGGTGTTCTGAAGCACTTAGCGCAAATACCGATTCAAGAGATGTTTAAAAAGCTTTTTCAATATTGGCATATTAACAAGAGTCTAAATAAATAAAGCCTATATACCCAAGACTTCTTGTTTGAATCTTGTCCAAGATCCGTAGAGCTGCTGTGAACATCAAGGCTACCTTGTTTGCTGGGGTTGTTCTTTGCATCGCTAGAGAAGCTGCTGGGAACATCAAGGCTACCTTGTTTGTTGGAGTTGTTCTTTGCATTGCTAGAAGAGCTGCTGGGAACATGCCTTACATCCAACTGTGAGATGGCGTTCTTGACTAAATGTAGAATCACCCAAAGAACCTGTTTTAGAGGCTTGTTCTCACATGTGGCAAACGGTTAATACAGTAAAGATTACAAACACTAGGGCCTGTTTGCAGATCATGTTTGGAGCAACACTACTTGGACACATTTTTACACTTGGATTTGTTATCATCAAAACTTGAATATAAAAACTCAACAAGAAATTTGGGATTTGTTGAGCTGAGTTGGGTATGACCACCCTTGGTTGTGTTGTGATATATGTTATTTTCTGAATATTTGTTAGTTCTTTTGGTTGAATAGTTGTGGATATGTAGGATTTTTTTTTTATGTTTTAGTTGTGTGTTTTATTTCTTTGCTTTTGAGAGTTTTTGTTTTTCTTTGGTTTTGTTTTTGTTTAATTGTTTGATTTTGATTCCTTTCCGGTGTTTTAGTAGCTTTGTGTTGGATTCGTATTTTGTTTTGAGTCTTGTTTTGTCTCAGGATTTCTTTTTTGTTTTTTGTATTTGGTAGTTCCTTGTTTACGTTGGGTATTTTTTTTTTAGTATTTTTAGTTGTGTTTTCTGTATTGATGGCATGTTTTTGTAAATATGTGATTAGTGCTTTGTTTTTCATCTATTGATTTGATATTACATTTTTGTTTTGTGTTTTGTTTTGTTTAAGGTTTCTTCTTGTTTTGTTTTGTATTTAGTAGCTCCTTGGTTTTGGTATGCTTTTATTGTAGTGATTTTGATTTGATATTGTTTGGTAGTTTCTTTCTGTTCTACTTTCTTTTTTGATTTTGATTTTGATTTTGATTTTCGAGATGTTGTTTTTGGTTTTGTTTTTGATTTTGGTGGGGTCCTAGTTATTATATACTTGTGGTTTTATATTAGTTTTCCAGTTGTATAACTTATGTAATTGGTTTTTGGCACTTTAGTTCCCACGATGAGGACAATGGGGACTTTTGGTGTGGGGGTGAGGAGTCATTTGTACATATTTTAGAAATTTTTGAAAAAATTCAAAAAAGATTGAACTTTTCCTTTGGGGTTTTGTGTGCTTTCTTAAGCGATTGTGATCCCATGTTGCTAGGTTATTGAATTACATGTAAATAGAGTTTGGATGATGAGATATCTAGTTGAGGATGTGGATTTAATTTTTCATATAACCCCGTGTCATATGTGTGATTTTGTGCCTACCTTGCTCAATTTTCCATCAATTCTTTGGGTCTTGTTGTTAAGTTAGCATATGAAATATTTGTTTGTCGAAATTGCCTTCCATGCTCTTGAAAAATGCGAAAAAAGAAGAAAAAACGGAAAAACATCTTTAAAAAGTGAATAGAAATCCAAGCATGTCACCATCTTTATTTCATATCTTGAATTGGCTTCAATATGCACTATTTTATTTGATTGCACATCTTCTTGGGCAATAAAATAACTGTTTTGCACAATCTAATAAAATTCCTTTTTAGGGAATGCCTGAATATTTGTAAGTCAAGTGGGTATTATTCTTGTTAAAAAACAAAAAAAAGGAAAAAAAGGGAGCAAAGAAGGTAATTGGCTAAGGAAATTAAATGGGGATTGTGTTAATGTTAGCAACTTGATTCATAAGGATTGATACACATTTGCACATGTACCCTTGTTGTATATATGTTCATGTTTTGAAAAAATGAAAAGCGATTTTCCCTTGTTTTGAAAAGATTTTTGTGTATATTTCACTCGAAAATCCTCACAAGACCTCACTGATCTACTTGGGAAATCAAGATGTTAGGAAAAAAGTTTTAATATTTATAAACCCCAAGTGCAAGGTTTATCGTTGAGTACTTGGGGTGTCGTCCGCAGGGAGTCGTGTTTCCAACTACTGAGGCTCACTAAAGCGTCTCAATCTAGGCCAGAGAGAGAGAGTGAAGGAAGAAGAACTAAACTACTAAAATAAATAAACAAAAAAAAGGGACTTGGGTTTATGATTTCACCAAGTGATGAACCAGTTAATCAAGATGAGTCCTACCTTACCCAAACCACACTGAGAACAAGAGATGATCGGTTGCACCTTCAAAGACCACCCAAGCCCTCTCTCAAGGGTCATGAGCTAGTCTAATTAGCCTAACCACCTATTTTCATGGGGTTAGTCCAATTAGACCACAAAACTAGCAACCCCATACCTAGCTTGATTCGGATACTATTTTCATGTCCCGAACTCGGCTATTCCCTCTCCCACACTAGCTAATTGACCTCACCTCTCAGCATATGTCAATCGCCCAAAAATATGGATGAAAGCTCTCTCAAGCATTTCATCGAACACTTGGCGGGCATGAAGGAAAACTCTAAGTTCTAGCCATAGATTGGGTATGGTTAGGCCTAGTACAAGATCAATTAGCCATCAAGAGGCTAATTACAACCCAAGGTCACAAATTCTAACAACAAAACACAACAAACACATCAAAACCTAAACTAACAACTAAGAACATAAACTTGAAGAACAAAACAAAGAGAATGAAACAAAAAAATTCTAAACAACTAAATAACATGAATCAACAATGAAAACAAATCATAAAAGCTTAAACAAATCAAACACAAGAATTAAACCAACAAAACATAAACAAGAACTATGAAATAAATAGAGAAAGGAGAAGAAAACTTAGTCTTGAATTGATGAAGGAACTTGAAATCCAAAAGTTGAATCCAACATTACAATCTTCAATCCTAAACTAATCCTCCTATTGAGGTTTTATTTGCTAAAACCTAAACTAATCTAGTCTAAAATTGCCAGAGAGAAGACCTAAGCGAACCCCCGAGCGACCCCCGTAAAAACGCCCGAGGAAGGGTTAAATAGAAAACCCGAGCGAACGGCGAACGGGGGGGGAGGCACGGACGTGCCAAGTGGCACGGTCCCACCGTGGCACGTGGCACGGTGTGGCCGTGCCACATTGCTGGTCGGCTCTGCCGCTGGCTCCCGTTTTTCCGTCTTTTTGCCTGTTTTGACCCTTTTTCGCCCGTTTTAGCGGTAATTGCTTGGTTCAACTTATTACCTGCAAAAATAGACAAAACAAGTAAAAATCTCAAAGAATACTAAATAAAACAAGAAAAACTCTAAAGATTACATTATTATACGAGCTAAGATTAGGCGAAAAAGGCATGTAAAATGCGACAAATTATCACCTAACAAATACCCCCACACCTATCTTTTGCTCGTCCTCGAGCAAAACAAAAGAAAAACTAACCTAGGAACCTAACTCACTTTCGTAGGAATCACGGTTGCATTTAGCGTATGCAACAAGCCCTTTAAACCCCTTGGTTCCCCCAAGTGGACGAGTAAGGTCTCGTGAGGGTTTGCAGAAGATATACCCACAAAATCTCAAAAAGGAAAAAACAAAGAAAAGAGAAACAAAAACGAAAAATGAAAATGACAAAACACAATATATACATCGGGGTAAATTGTACATATTCGGATCAACCAAAACCCCCCAGTAACTCAAGTATCAGTCTGTACACAAGCATTAAATGCATTTCAGGACACATCTTCTCAAAGAATGACATCTAGACATCAGCTTTTCACCCCATGACGCATGACAACAATGAATCCATCCTGGTGCCTGGTGTGCAAGTGTATCATCACCCTAAAACTTTGGCCAACCAAAACCAAACTCCATCCCACTTCACTGACACAAGCTACCTTTTTGAATGGCTAGCATGGAAAGCAGGCTTCCCCAGTAGCAGTATTGCCTCAAAGGGTAATACCCAGTAGTGCATGCCTCAAAGGGGTACTTGTCATTTCCAACTCTTTTCTTCCCCACTTTTTTTTTCTTTCCATTATTTTTTTTCAATACAAACTCATGCCATGCGTCAAAGGGATACACCCAGTAGCACTTGAATTTGTTTGTTTTCCTTTTTTGCTTTCGTTTTGGAAAAGGGGGTGCCAGCACATATAAAGGGAACTGTGCAGTAGACAAGTGGGAGAGTCAATCATGGAAGACTAAGAATATGGGATGATGATAATACATAAATCAGAACTGGATTGCAAAATTACAATGGACTGTTGGGGTTAGAACTGAGGTCTAAAATGACAGACTGGGATTGAATATCTATCACGCACATTATACTTATATACGAGCTAATAGCCAAGGTACCGGAGATTAAGACTGATCTAAATAGTACAAAATTCCCCTAAATTCAAAAGGAAAAGAAAATTTATACAAAAAGTAGGAAAAATGAAAAAAGTTACACAAAAATAATGAAAATTTCACAAAAACAAGAATAAAAGGGGAGATGACGACCCCAAAAGGGGAGATGACGACCCCACCCCCACAACTAAATCTCACAATGTCCTCATTGGGAGCCGTGAGTCATCACCAACACACAAAAATAAAGAAAACAAAATCAAACACAAGACATACAAAATCGACACATATATACACAAGCAAACACACTTTCCCAAAAACACAATCTCACCCAAACAAAAGCAAGATCACGCACATATACAAACTAACACCACCAAAAACATGTAAAAACCAACCCAACAACACCACCAATCACAACACAATAAAAATCCATAAAAACACAAAAATGATGATAATAGCCAGCAATGGCTCAACAACATCCAAATTTCACCACAAGATGATCACCAACAAAAACACAATCCTAATATCCACAACTAAACAAAAACAAAAAGAGAGAAAAGAAAAATAAAAAGAAGGGGGGGAAGAGTGAGAACGATTATACCAGGTCGGGTACTGAATGTACCCGAACTATTCCACGACGACATAAGGAGCATCAGCCACTCCTTGCCGCTCAAGATGCGAGTTATCGGCTCGGATGCAGTTAAAGCTCGTAAGAGCTTATCATGCATTGCTGCATGCAGCTCAGAATGGTGTGAGTAAGAGAACACTGGTAAAGATGGAGCAAACAAAGTTAGTGCCCTCTTAAACTCACCAAATACCTGGGAGAAAGCTGCAGAATAAGCGAATGCAATAATCAATACGATTTCTCCAGGCATGCCCTCTAGGTACAGACGATAAGGATCAAGGAAGGGGTCATACCCTCTAAAAGTACCTACAGACTTACAACAGTCAACCTCATTCCCCTCAAGTATCACATGAGGATCGATAAGTGACATATTACAACACTTAGGGGAATGGGAGTGTGGTGAATAGGAATAGGAAGTATGGAATGTATTAAGAGAGTTGGGGGATATATTATCAATAAAATCAGGACTAGTTGGTCCTGTGACCGCAACATCCATGCATGAAGTCCCTGTGGGAGTCTTATGAAAATCATGCACCTCAATAGAAACATTGTCGGACTCAGACCAAGTATCATCCTCATCAACACTAGCGCTAACGCCGATGGTCTCACCTACCTCGAACTCCGTCGACTGAGCTAAAGGGGAAGGTGGATCAAGATAGGTCATACTGTTGTCCTTAAGGGTGCTAGGTAGGGATGGAGCAACAAGGGGTGAAGTGGTCAAGGGAGGGTCGAGTACGTCCTCTAGTCCGGACTCTAGAGGAGGAAAAGACGCACCATCATCACACAGATTGACATCAAGTCTAGGAGCACTAGAACTAAGGTCAGTCTCGGGTGATAGGTCATACTCTCGCAGTGCATTAACAAACTCAGCAAACTCAACTTGTTGCTTATTCATTGTCTCTATCATATTGCTAAATTGAGCAAAGCTTTCATTAGAAATATAATAGGGACAAGAATTACTGGCGTGGTCAGAACAATTGCAAATTTCACACATAGGAGGGGCATAATCAAGGATGCAATGGGGTGGGGTACAAGAATCAGAACAACTAGTTTCAAATTCATAAGTATCCCGAGCCAACCAATCAAGAAAATCCCATGCTTCTTCGACATTTCTAGCATAAAAATCCCAATGCTCAAAAAGAGCACGGGTCTCACAATTCACAGCCTCATCAACAACATGCAATATTTTGCATTTCTCATATAAACATCCACAAGAAGCACATTGAGCAAGATAAGCATGTAAATGATCCCAATAACGGTAAAATAATTCTTGCTCACATTGGGGAAAATGAAAAATTGCCATTGGAAATTTTTTTTCAAATTATATATATATATATATTTTGGATTTTCTAAAGGCCTACTCTCGAATGCTGAAGTAAACCACAATATTGAAAAACGCCAACTCCCCGGCAACGGCGCGGCGCCAAAAACTTGTTAGGAAAAAAGTTTTAATATTTATAAACCCCAAGTGCAAGGTGTATCGTTGAGTACTTGGGATGTCGTCCGCAGGGAGTTGTGTTTCCAACTACCGAGGCTCACTAAAGCGTCTCAATCTAGGCCAGAGAGAGAGTGAAGGAAGAAGGACTAAACTACTAAAATAAATAAACAAAAAAAAAGGGACTTGGGTTTATGATTTCACCAAGTGATGAACCAGTTAATCAAGACGAGTCCTAACCTACCCAAACCACACTGAGAACAAGAGATGCTCGGTTGCACTTTCAAAGACCACCCAAACCCTCTCTCAAGGGTCATGAGCTAGTCTAATTAGCCTAACCACCTATTTTCATGCGGTCAGTCCAATTAGACCACAAAACTAGCAACCCCGGACCTAGCTCAATTTGGAAACTATTTTCATGTCCCGAACTCGGCTATTCCCTCTCCTACACTAGCTAATTGACCTCACCTCTCAGCATAGGTCAATCGCCCAAAAATATGGATGAAAGCTCTCTCAAGCATTTCATCGAACACTTGGCTGGCATGAAGGAAAACTCTAAGTTCTAGCCATAGATTGGGTATGGTTAGGCCTAGTACAAGATCAATTAGCCATCAAGAGGCTAATTACAACCCAAAGTCACAAATTCTAACAACAAAACACAACAAACACATCAAAACCTAAACTAACAACTAAGAACATAAACTTGAAGAACAAAACAAAGAGAATGAAACAAACCAATTCTAAACAACTAAATAACATGAATCAACAATGAAAACTAATCATAAAAGCTTAAACAAATCAAACACAAGAATTAAACCAACACAACATAAACAAGAACAACTATGAAATAAATAAAGAAAGGAGAAGAAAACTTAGTCTTGAATTGATGAAGGAACTTGAAATCCAAAAGTTGAATCCAACATTACAATCTTCAATCCTAAACTAATCCTCCTATTGAGGTTTTATTTGCTAAAACCAAAACTAATCTAGTCTAAAATCGCCAGAGAGAAGACCTAAGCGAACCCCCGAGCGACCCCCGCAAAAACGCCCGAAGAAGGGTTAATAGAAAAACCTTAGTGAACGGCGAACGGGGGGGAGGCACGAACGTGCCACGTGGCACGGTCCCACCGTGCCAAGGTGGCACGGTCGTGCCACGTGGCACGGTGTGGCCGTGCCACATTGCTGGCCGGCCCTGCCGCTGGCTCCCGTTTTTCCGTCTTTTTGCCTATTTTGACCCTTTTTCGCCCGTTTTCGCGGTAATTGCTTGGTTCAACTTATTACCTGTAAAAATAGACAAAAAAAGTAAAAATCTCAAAGAATACTGAATAAAACAAGAAAAAATCTAAAGATTACGTTATTATATGAGCTAAGATTAGGCGAAATAGGCATGTAAAATGCGACAAATTGTCGCCTAACACAAGACGTTTAAATGGCTTATTGCATATGCATAATGCAAACGTGATTCCTATTAAAGTGAGTTAGGATTTTCTTTTTCTTATTTTTTTCTAGGTAGTTTAGTTGTTTTACTGAAAGATGAGCAAAATCTTTGTGTAGGGTACCTACTTGTACCAAAAATATGATATTTTTACAATACCTTTATATCCAATTTGAGCTCAAAATAATAATTATTTTTATATTTTTATTTTATTTTATTTTATTTTCTAGGTGTTGGAAAACATTCAGAAAAAGTATGAAAAAGATGAAGAAAACTGGTTGAAATGAAGAATTGGGTTAAGAACCCAACCACATGCCTCAGCACACTCTTTACTTAAGCCTAAAAGCATGTTATTTGAGGTTAATTTGGGTTTATATTATGTTAATCTTGATTTTTAATTAGAAATCCCCATATTATAGCTGCAAAGGATAATGTTATTTGAGGTTAGTTAAGATAATAGCATTAGTGTATTTGGTTTTGCTATTTCATCTAATTAGAAGTTATTGAGGACCTATGAAATCATTGTGAATAGGTAGTGATTATTTAGAATTATAACCATTTAGAATTTCTAATTTTAGTTATTCATGGTTTTAGTTAGTTTAGAATAATGCTAGATTAGTTTATTTTTGTAATTAGTGACTAAATCGCATCCTCGTTCCTGAGGACATGACTCTTAGGTACTACAATGAAAGTACAAAAAACAATAAAAATGATGAGAGAGAAAATTACCCAATATTCAACCTTCATTGATGATGAAATTTCTATGCCAAAACGAACTTCTTATTCACATTTGATTAGCAAATACTATAATAAAGTCCCAATTTGATCCTCTGTTGTTGATTCTTCAAACTTGAAAGTAACTAACCCAATATTGTGATGTTGATAAACAAGATGAAAGAATGGGAATGAAGAGAAAGAATTGAGTTTTGAGAGGTTGAGTTAGGGCTCAAATCCTTTGGGATTCATACCAAAATCTCCCCGCAAACCCTAAGTCATCAAAACCCATACGTGGGAATGATTATTTGGGTGCTTAAAAATAGAGTATTTAGAGAGATTTGGGTGAGATAAAGTGAGGTTGTGCACTAATGAAGAAGAGCAACAAGAAAATTACGAGAACTCAATGAAAGGCTTAAAGTTTCTAAGTTTTCATTAATAGGAAGTAGAGTATTTAGAAAGGCTAAGGTAGAGAGAGGAAATAGCTACTAAAAACATAGATAAAACCTAAAACCACCTTTTATAGCCCTTAAATCACTCTAAAATAAAGATAGAACAGAGGGGGCGCAGGGCCCCATGCCAAATTGTTGTCATCACTTTTTTTCAGTTTTCTGCTTCATGGTGTGCCCTACAAAGTTTGGCACTCCTTAGCTCTATTGGCACGATCAATCAGCTGAAATTCAAAGTGTGTTGGCCCTTGCTCCAACATGGAACTTTTTGCTCATCTATCCCAACAAAACACAAAACACTTATAATTAGCTATATTAAAGGTTATTTGTGAGATTAAATCAAGTGTGATGTAGGTCAAAACTTTGCTCAGAGGACAACTACACATGCACCGCTAGCCGCGTCGCCTACTGCCCTCCTTATCTAGTGTATTTGGGTTTAGAAAAATTTTTAAACACGAATGCGCAATGACTTTGGATGGTTGAGATCAAGCGAGTTAAGGTTTGGCCGGTGGATGAACTTAAGGTTGTGGTTAGTTTGGATTTGATGATTATGTTGTGAATTAAACTTATATATAGTAAGTTATGGGTTCCCTCATAAAATATTTGGATTAGAATAATCAAAGGGGGGAAAAATTGAATTTTTGAATGTTGACCCAAATTCATCAACTATTTTACTTTTTGAGAATTATTGGATTGGCCAAAAATTCTAAAAATGCTACGTTACTTTCTCTAAAATCTTTGGAAATTTCCTAAAAGTCTTCATGAATTTGAGATGCGAATTTTATGAGTTATGAATTTGCAATTAAAACTACCCTGTTTTAGTGTGTAATTTCAGCCACTATTTTAATTTCTGTGGATGATGAGCTGGGAGGAAAATTATGAAAATTTTAGTGTAAACTACTCATACTACTTGACAATTTCTAATAAAATATTATGAATTGTGGATGTGTATCTTATGAATTGTGAATTTCGGAATGAACCTGCCATTTCTGAGGAAGGTTGGAGTTGATGGGTGAAGTAGGGCTTTCATATTAGAGGTGGGTGAGCTATGGGAGAGAACACTTGTGGATGTTTTTCCTTTAATTTTGTTCAATGGAGCAATATTTGAGGTGTCTTACCATTCTTTAGAGAAATTTGTTGGTCTATGTTGTATTTAGGAATTGGTCAATTTTTCTTTTTGATGCTAGGAATTGGTCATAGATGAGCATGAAAAAGGTGGAGTATGAACACTAGTTTGACGGTAATAAAGAACGGAATTGGGAAAGTTCGAAACTTTAATCTAAATGTGCATATTTGGGAATTTATAATAAAGTGATAAGTTGGGTTGGATTTCTTTCCTAATAAATAGATTATGTATTGGTGAGGATTAAGAAACAGTTTTCTTGTTTGCTTTAATGCTCAACTGGAGGAAATGAAATAGGAGGTTTGGATTAATAGTAAGAACAAATTAAACTATGATCACATCTAACTTATAGAAGATAGTAATTATGGATTAGATAAAAAAAATTGTGAGCTAAACACGAAACATCATGGAGTAAAAGAAAGTAAATGAAAATTGATACTATACTCTAGTTATAAAGTAAATATCTTGCTAATCCAAAATTTGGTAATAAGAGAGCCACGTTGACATAAGACACACCCATAGATTGCACCTCTCAGCCTTACTTCTTTTATTAACAAATTACTAAGTTTCAAAAGGATAGATATTTAAATATTTCTAATTAGATTGGTTAATATAATTGATTAAATAATCATTTAATTCGAAATACCTAGAAAAATATCAAGTGCATAATGTTGAATTACTAAGATCATAATAATGAAAATTACATAACATTACTAACAATAAAGGATCAAGGTGGAACAAAAGTGAGGCCACTTCCATAATTTGCCGAGTTGTTAATGAATATCCTTTAAGGGTGAGGGAGGTTTTAAAACCTGGTACATTTACTGTTGTACCATTTAAAAATTCAGATGTAATTATAAATACCAAAATCTCTTAATATAGATGTATTTAATGAATCATTTTCGAGCATTGTTTTGCCACATAATCCAACTGGACCCCACTGATTATCAATTATTAGGGTGTAGGCACATCATTCACCAGCGCCGCTCTAGTTTAGGCTTCTTGATTGGCCTGGAAGATGTGCACCTATTCAATTATTGCATTATACATACAAGCTCATCATTTGGGTTCCATTTTTAGATAATAAGGGGCAATAGTTTTGATATCATTCTCTCTCCCCTCATTTTGAACAAAAATGAATTGAAGTGCGCATGGTCACTAAAAAAGTGAATTTCTATTTTTATAGTATAGGAGTAAACATATTAAATTTCGGCTCATTATTCGAGTGTTATTATGTTTTAGTTTTTAGTTAAAGAAATTGTGAAGTCTTTACTTGAAAACACCAGAGAGATGAGGAGACAGTCAACAAAGTATAGACAAGCACATAGTAACATATTATAAAGACACGAGTCATCAAAATGTAAGCTTCGTGGGTTGCTGGACTTTCATGTGAAATTGAGAATCTATAAATTGTGGATGATTTTCTTTTCATGCAGGCTAAAGTGTGTTATAATGTTTATGTTAGATAAAGTAATTAAGCCTTATTCTATCTGAGATTATGATAATCATGTTATTAGCCACTAAAATTCAGATAATGAAGATTAACCTAGTGATTATGAGTTGGGGCATTACAAAATAATAAATTGGTTTAACTACCTAGATTTTGTCTTAGCTAACTTTGTTTTTCAAGGGCTGCTACCTTAGTTAATTGTTATGAACTCTAAACTGCTTTAGTTTTTTAAGGTGTGCTCTTACACCATTTCAACTATCTGGTTCTTCTATACATTTGTAGGGTGTTTTTCAAAAGAAATTTTAAATTATTTTAATGACTTAACCACACACTTCCTTTGAAGTATAAGAATATGCTAATTAATTTCCGAAAAGTCTTATTTTCCTAGTTTGACTGCCAGGATTACTCACCTTTCCATTATGCTTTTCACTCTACAAGCTCAAACTACAAGCGTTTCACCTCGTTGGCAAAGAGTAACATTGCAGATAGCTAACTGGGTCTCTCTCTCTCTCTCTTGTTCATTCAAAATACCAAAACGTTTGGCGTTAAATGTCATTTTCTGTGTAAATTCCTACTTCTAAGTGTTCAACATTTTTTGGGTAATGGCTCCTCTCATGAAAAAACGAAAGAAAAATTCCATACTGATTTGAAGAAATTGAAGAAGATCAAGAATGTTAATTTAGTTCCCATCGAATCTAGACCAATTGAAATCAATTGGTGGGATAGTTTTTGCCCTAGAAGCTCCTCCACCCAGGTATCAAAAATCTTTGTCCCGTCTCCCCTGTAACCACACAAGGATATCCTTCACATGTACAACTCACACTTAAAGGATATCTGTTACAACTCCTCGAATAAAAACTTCTTATTGATTAGAAGCCTCCAAAATAATCCAAATTTTGAGTAGAAGATACCAAGCACAACTCACATCAAACGATATTTGTCATAAGTACATCAACTAAAGAGAAACAATTTTGAATCAAACCAAGGTAGGGATTCAAATTTCGAGTTAGGACGCGATTGCTATAACATGACCTAACTATCAGGTCACAAAATACCATAATTATCACCAACTACAACATATGTCAGAGCCACTGAATTCCTCCATAGCAATTTGTTTTTTCAAAAAAAAAAAAAGGGAATTCAAAAGATGCTTATAATATTCCAATGTGAGAGACCTTTAATCCATCAACAAACCCAAGAAATCTATAACGCCCTAACCCTTAATTACTTAATTAACTTTAAATATCTTAACTGTAGCGATCAATCCTATAGTAGAATCAGAGCTAGGGGATTTTCGCCATCCTCAAGAGGACAAGGCTAAGTTACTTACATAAATCCTAATATCTTTTGTTTTACGTCAAAGTCCAATGATATAGAATTTATGAACACGTAACTCAAATGGAAGTCTAGTTCGTATCCACAAAACATACTTGCCCCTGACTCCAAGATTTTATGAAACATCAATGTGAACTTGTCTAGAACTCTAGATTCCCTTATTGACTTGTTGCTTTATTTTTGTTGCCAGGTGTCTAAACTTTCCCAATAATCCACCTAAAACAAAAAATTACAAAAATGTTCTTGTAATAGGCTGAAGCTTAATACGCTCATCCTACAGAGTAAATACAGAAATTCAGCTTTAAGTGAGCGCACACATTTCAATTCATTTTAGTTCGAAATGAGTGGGGAGAGAAAATTACCTTAAAATTATTACCCATTATTATCTTAAAGTGAAACCTAAATTGGTAAGCTCATATGTATGATGTAATCATCGAGTAAGGTGGACACTTCCTGGGCACATCGGGAAGCCTGAGCTGAAGCAGCACAGGTGGATTGAAGGGCCTAAGCCCTTATAATTGATAATTGGTGAGTCCACTTGATTATATGACAAAGCAATAAGTGAAAACGATTCATTATGTACTAATATACTATGAGATTATATCTATGAAAGACATGTGAAAATTTGAAGGGTATATGGAGTGCACATTGACGTAAAACAAAAGATATTACCAGCTTGAAAATATAAGTGTTGCCATGAGGGTATCTCGCACCTCTTGAAAATATTTAATTACCAGCTTAGCGTGCGAAAGTGTCCTCACTTCTGCTTTAAATGAGTCATTCATTATTTGTTATACATGGTTAATGTTGCTTGTTTTAGTAGCATTTCTTAGTTTATTTTCCACTGATTATCCCTAGGTTCTTGTTTAAAATGTCCATGCAAAATCCTCATTTGTAGGTCTCATGGAATCACTCTCTCTACGGGCAGCAGTGTCTATAAAGATGAAGTTGCCTACATATAGATCTCCCCACCCCGCGAAAGCGGGGCCTACACTGTGAGGTGGTGGTGTTGATATTTCATCATTAATTATCACACTATTTTTCACATGATAAATTTTGACTAAATAAATACAAACATCTGTATATCCTATGTCTCGTTTTCCTTCCCATTTAAACCCATTAATCCATCATCCTATTTATGGGACCCCCTCATGGGTATAATTGTCTCCCATGTTATTTTATATCATTTTATTTAACTATTTATTAATTTTTGTTAGGGGCTCCTAATTTGTATTAAGGTACCACCATAAGTTATTTCATTGAGTGTGGACTTGGGTATGTTTTATTATTATTATTACTACTATACTACTACTACTACTATTACTACTACTACTACTACTACGTCGTCTTCTTTTTCGTATAGACCACAACATCCATCCCCGTGGTAATTTAGTAATTTCTTAATTAACATAATTGGATTTAGTGAAATTAGAGTACTTAGCTGTATTTTAACATAGAGTAATACTTATGTAAAACCTCATATTGAAATTTATTCATTGAAGAACTCTAAGCAAATTGCACTCATTATTTATTTATTCACCATATAAGCAATCACTTTTATATGCTAAATAAAATATAAAATGCTAAACCTTCTGCTATGTTATGATAGATGTAGTTGACCTTAGGAGTTTCGTTAGGCATTGCCCAATCACCATCCCCCATTTTCATCCCTTTTCGTTAACAACTGCAAATTAAGCGAAAGAAAAAAAGCTCCCAATCGTCATTAATGCTCGGTCTATGCCCAAAATATAATCGAACTAGGAACTTCATCTTTGAAATTATTATACACATTTACTTAAAAAAAATTAAACTTGTCCATTTTCCGCCTTTCTCCCTCCTTCAACCTGATAGCTCTCTTCTTCGCATACAAGCCCATCAATGGACATACCCTAACGCAATATCAATCACCGAATTTCCTACAAAATAATGGCAAGTTATTCTGAGTTTCATTCGTCCATCGAAACTTTAGGAGTTCAAAATCATACTACACAGTCGATTCAACCCATTTCAGTTCAATACCCAATAATCTTATCTGCTCAAACCAAAAAATCATCATGATGAAACCTCAAATTCACATCACAAACACTCATCTTGCATAAAAGAATACATAGGTGTGTCATCTTTATGGATAGTCAAGCTATACTAGAAAGAAATCGGAAGATGTTGAGCTTTTTACCTTGAAGAATGGAGATTTCTCAAGAAAAAAGTTGAGTTTGGAAGTCGTTGTGAGGCCATGCTCTAGCTAGTGAGTCCCTGGCGGCACCGGCATCAGCTTTCAGCCGGAGGACAATAGTGTCACTGGTGGGGAGCGGCAAAGTAGGGGAGGGCACGGCAAGATGGCGTGGGAAGCAAACTATAGTTTGGATTCTTTAGTGACTTGACTTAACTAGTTTCTACCCGTGCCCATGCATAGGATGTCTAAACGATAAAAATTATACAATTAAAAATTAATACAAATATGATGTTGGCAATATAAAAGTGGTCAATACAAATGAAGGTGTACGATACAATCACGAAATATCTTCTTAATTTTGAGCAGCCCAACACCAAAAAAAAATTTCGTTGTTTGATGCATATAACAAAACTAAAAATATGAATCATGAAGAATTCATTGCGTTCATTGTCGTAAACTCCAATCCCATTTTAATTGTTACATTTGAGACAATTACCCAACTAATTAATACCTTCTAACAGGACATGTGAAGTCTAATCGGGCTTATGCATACATCATGAATTACTATGCACACCTTCACAACAATGGTGCACAAATTGGCATCTAACTTTATCCATCTAATACCAAGTGCAGTAGATTATGAATAAATTTTCACATCAACTTAAGGGTGCATCAGATAATACGTCAAATGACACAATAATATTAGAAATTTTCAGTAAACCAAAAGTAATACTTAGTGTTAAAAACATTTTGTGCAATATAATGTGTAAACATCTTATACGTCAAATGAAAACTATTCAACTAATGCAAATGTATAATAAATTATGTCATTACTGTTTAGGAAATGAAGTGTTCGTCTGCAAATTTTAGAAATTTCATTTAACTAACCCTCCCCTCCACTATATTTTTCGTCTTTACTATAGTATGTAAGATGGT
>JACYFF010003369.1:37009081-37041469 GCA_017589665.1 Selenicereus undatus
TTGTCCCAAAAAAAAACACCAAAAGAGCAAAAATTACACCCAGAAATATAAAATAAACAGAAAGAGGATGGGAGAATTGAATTGGGAGAGAGAAATCATCAATGGTTACTCATTTTCACCTAACTTCATTCTTAATTTCATTTGAGTCAAATCCCCTCTACTTATTTTTTCCTTTCCCTTTGGTTTTGATAGATTGTCAATGTAATAAACATTAACTCTGACTATAATCTCATGAACTACTTTTTTGGCCAGCCGTGTGCACTTAATCCAACTTTGTAGTGTCATTTTCCTTTACTTTTATTATCCTCCAACCTCAAAGTCTAATCAAAAGCCACACCGCAATGAGAAAGAAGGGGATGACTGGGTTAAAATCTATTAGAACGATGCTTAATTTAATTTTGGGTGGTTATAAACACAAAGTGAAGTTTGGGAGGTTTATTAATGGGGAGCGAAAGACAACCCAATTACTATAATGTATTTTTAGAAATTAGTTTTGTTTCGGGAACATCTCGTACCTTGTTGAAGATGACGTGTGACGAGAACTCGAACTTACGTTATGACATGTACAGATCAGCTGGTGAGCTCCCCTCCTTGGTCGAACCTGCAAAAAACATACCCCCCCCCCCGGTTGTGGTCCGGGGAATGCCTCTCCAACGGTCAAGTCAAAGGAGGGTCCAAGAGAGATAAATGCAGCAAAGCGAGAGAGAATATAGAGTCAATTATGTCAAAGTGCGAATCCCCTTTCCGAGGTAGGTATGTGAGTATTTATAGCTCATGCAGTAAAGGGTAAGACAATAATTATGTGCTGGAAAACACCCAAAGTGGGCTGGCATCCGCCTACTCTGTTTGGGCCTCTGGTTAGGGCCCCAAGTGTCCCGTTTGGGCCCACTAGGCCTGGTTGGACCGGTCCTGCAATTGGGTATCCCTGGGCTTTCCAGAGAAAATCATATTTTCTAGATCATTTAGCCCCTCATATTTTACCTGCATGTGGGCCTACCCGGATTGAAATGAGAAGTATTCTTGGTGTAACGGAGGTCGGTGGGTCTTCAGGAAACGGTCTGTCCTTGGCCGGTTTCCCTCTCCTGATTTGACACTTGGCTATCAGTTAGTGCCATTCTTGGGTTTCTAAGGCTAGCTGGCGTTACGAGATCCTATCAACTTCGGGGTATAAAAAGGAGCTGCCTCAGAACCCTGATTTGTATCGCGGATTTGGATACCCCTTGCACCAAAGTTCCTTCCTTTCTACTATGGGATTCCCCTACTCATTGACGACGGTCGAGATGGTACCCTGCGGTCTGGGTAACTTCGAGTGGTATCGTACGGAGGCGGCGTTTCCTCCTCCACCGCTACCTTCCAATTACAAAGAGCTATGCCCAGACTTTGTCCTAGCTAAAGCCCAGGTGTATGCCCGGATTACGAGGTTCTCGAGTTACCCCAAGTGGTATTCCTTGTGATGCTCCCTAATGACACTGTGAAGCTCGACATCCTGCATGGGAGGATGATTAGGGTAATGGAGTCATCCCTCAAAGTGTTGCGATGGAGCACCTTCCAGGCACGAGCAGGGTGTAATAGGGGCAGGATCTTGGAGGCCCATCGATAGGAAGCACTCAGCGACTCGGAGGAGGAGGAGAGCTCGGGGTTAGACGACCAAACCCCCCACTCCAGTGATGGCAGTGAGGAGTGAGGCTCGGTTAGCGATGATCTCTGGGGCGAGCATCCTGTGTGTCTTTTTTTTTTGGTACTCCATAAGCGTTTGTAACAAAATAATGGCCTTCGTTGCGGGAGCTTTGCCTTACCTTTTGTGTTCTTGCTTGCTTTCAATGACCAGGCAGCCCTGTTGCCAAGGCCTGACTATATGATGTCTTGAGGCTCAACCCTCTGGTCTATGACCTGAATGGATGGCCTCATGGTCATTCTCTAGGGCAGGGAGATTTTGGGGCAGTAACATCTGTGCCGGATACTAAGTAATCTGTCACCATGTGATGAGAGCTGAGTGGTGCATTAATGTGGGGACATCTCAGGAATATGTGGTCCCCCTTTAGCCCCTCTCATTTCCTGATATAAAGATGGAGCTGGCATCCCTACGAAGGATCACTTGAAAGCGCTCTCGAATTTTTTTAGAGAGAGAAAGATAAGAGTTCTAGAAAGAGTCACGGTTTGCCATCCTCATCATGGCCTTCCCCCCTTCCGGGACATTAACGAGATGGCTGATCATGTTAGGGAAACCTTCAAGTGGCATCTGAGGAGGGCTTCGCGTCTATCTTGCCTGCTCTCAGAAGATTACCAGGACCTATGTCTGAGCTTTACCTAGCCCGATGCAGAAAAGGTTGCGCGCGACTTTAACATCCTAGAGATTGTCTAGGCCACTTTCTATGCGATGATTCTTAATGATGTCGTGGGGCTATCCCTGGTGAGTAGGGACATGACTAAGGGTTTCAAGGCAACCCTTGATGGCCTGCGGTGGACTACTTTCAAATCGTGCTTAAATGTTAGCAAGCATGCCCTCCTGGAGGCGCAACTCTTCCCGCGAATCCCTCCAGAAGATGGCCTTGGGCCCGCGGGTGGCTAGGAGGAGAGCTCGGGCTCGAATGACCCCCCACCACCTTTTGGTGATGAGAAGTCATGGTATTTCTTTGTTGCTCGTCCCTTCGTTATACTTTTCGCCCTTGTAAGGCTGGCTTATCACCATTTATTGTGATAATAAAATGTTGCCTCGCTTCGCGAGGCTTAGTTTTCTTACCAAAGCTCTCATGTTTATTCATAATCAGCCCATCTTATAACTGTGGTGCCCTATTTTGGTGTTTATCGAGCCCCCGATCCCCATTGAGGCTTGCAATGTAGATCACGTTCTAAGGACCATGCTCGCGGCCTGGGCGTCCGGCCTCGGGGCATATGTCGAGAGATCAGTCGGCCTGTGAACCGTTTCCCCTTTAGAGGTTGTGAACGTGGAGGCCATTTTTGAATTAAGTAAGTGCCATGTGGTGTGAATGGAGTGGTGTCTCGATTTTTCCACCTCCTTGGGGGGCGAGCTGTCTTTTACTCAGCCTGCCTTCTACTATAAAGGTGGAGTAGAGCTTCTTGTAGAAGATCACTTAACCAATCCTCTTGACCTTTGAGGAGAGAGAGAGCGTGATAGAGAGAGAGAGAGAGAGAGAGATGGCTTTTCCTGACCTCTTTAGCACCGAGCAAGCAACCGATTAAGTCAGGGCTACCTTTCTCTGGTTTTTGAGGGAAGACTACCGTCCTCCTCGACCACGACCTCTGCCCCTTCTGCTACCTTGACATGGCCGAAGAGTCTGCCCGAGACTTCTGCATACATGAGGTGACTCAGGCCATCTTTTACACCATGGTGCTCAACGATGCGGTGGAGCTGGGAGTTACAAGTGAGGTAGCATCTAGTGCCATGGCTTCAGTTATGAAAAGTCTAAGCTGGGACATCTTTGAGTATTAGTTGGAGAGAAACAAGGAAGCTCTGCGGAGAATGCAGCTCACTAGGCTCGCCGACCTGGGAGACACCCCTGAGCGGGCAGACGACCAAGCGAGGACTCAGGGTCAAGTGACGCCTCTCTCCTTTCCAGTACTGAGGAGTAGGCGTAGGGTTCTTTTGTATCTCGCTTCTTCAATATCTTGTTAGCCTTTTGTAAAAGTTGATTCGTAGCTATTCATAATGAATAATAAAAGGTTGTACCGTCCCGCATGGACTTGATGTTCCATTTAGTGCTCTTGCATTTTTCTTTACACGACATCCCAAATAGACTAACATTCCCTGGCCCTTAGGCCATACCTGAAGACTTATAGCCTCATTTGGGGGACTAACGGCATAGCGTGAGGTCTACTACTGCATTCAGGGACCGTTCACTCCGTCCTAGGGGTTGAGAATGCAACGGCTGGCTCTTGTCCCCCTCGATGAAATGTCGGACCCCGTTGGGGCTATAAGCGTATCAGCCAACCCTTAGGCCAAGCTGCAGGGCCCTTAGCCCCTATTGGGGCTAAAGGAGTATCAATCGGCCCTAAGGCCGAGCTGCAGGACCGTTCTTTTGTACCTCGCTTCTTCGTTATCTTGTTAGCCTTTTGTAAATGTTGATTAATAGCAATTCATAATGAATAATAAAAGGTTGTACCATCTCGCATGGACTTGATTTTCCATTTAGTGCTCTTGCATTTTGCTTTGCATGACATCCCAAATAGACTTACATTCCCCGGCCCTTAGGCTATGCCTAAAGACTTATAGCCTCCTCTGTGGGACTAACAGTGTAGCTTCAGGTCTATTACCACACTCAGGGACCATTGGCTCTGTCCTGGGGGTTGAGAATGCAACGACTGACTCTTGTCCTCCCAGATGAACTGCCAGGCCCCCGTTGAGGCTGTAAGCGTATCGGCTGACTCTTAGGCCGAGCTACATGACCTTTAGTCCTCGTTGGGGCTAAAGCTGCATTGGCCGGCCCAGAAAGCTGTAGGGTCCTTAGCCCCCATTGAGGCTAAAGGAGTATCAGCCGACGCTCAGGCTAAGCTACGAGACCCTTAGCCCCATTCAGGCTAAAGGTTTATCGGCCGACGCTGAGGCCGAGTTCCAGGACCTTCACCCTTTATTGGGGGCTAAACGTGTCTACTTGCCCTGAGGCCTAGCTGCAGTTAAAGGTGTATTGGACGACCCTGAGGCTGAGCTACAAGACCCTTTGCACCGATTAGGGCTAATAGGTGTATCGGCCAAACCTGAGGCCGAGCTGCATGACCCTTAGCCCCCGATTAGGGGTTGAAGGTGTGTCCGTTGGCCCAAAGGCTGAGCTGCAGGACCCTTAGCCCCCATTGGGGCTAAAGGTGTATTGGTCGGTCATGAGGCCGAGTTGGAGAGACCTCAACTTCCCTTGGGACCGAAGGGTTCATGGGATGAATTGTTGCTGTGAGGGCTAGCTCTCAGGTGGTTACGTGGTGTATTGGGTGCCACTTGTTAGGGTGACACCCCTCAAGCCCCTGGGGGAGAGCGCCTCCCTTCCTTACTTCCCTTACGTCGCTTATATAAGGGAAGTCGGATTATTACGGGCCAGTCATTTTTTCGCACTCTCAAAAATTTCTTAGAGAGAGGAGTGAAGTTCTAGAGAGAGAAGCTTTGCCTCTCCATTAGGTTTTAATCAAACTTACTATAGCGGCTTCATCCCCTCCGTTTCAATCTTCAAAGGGTTTGCGTGCATCTTCATCCCTGTCTCCAATGCCTCCTTCAATCGTTCTTTCTCTTGTTCGTCGAGTGCGAAAGTCCATGAGAGGCCGGCTTGCCCCCAAACGGAGGGCCGCCACCCTTAATTTCCAGGCCTCCCTGCCCTAGTTGATGGTCGGGTGGTTGCACATATTCCCCTAAAGAATCAGTTTAGGGAACCAAAGAAAATCCCCTATGTCATGCCAATACATGAGCCCAGCACCCCCTTATGGTCTAGCTGTGAATACTCTTCTACTCCGAGTATCCTCAGCATTGAGTATGATGTCATTTATCCGTGGGAAATTGACGTGGTGGTTAACCCTATGCTTGACTTTCAGGAACACAGAATGGCAAAGATTAGATTGGCTGGCCGACTGAGGAGTCTAGACGAGCTTCTGGGCAAGGCTGCTTCTGAAGGTAATCCTCGCTCTTCCTCTATCTCCCATACATCAAGCATTGAGGATGAGGTTGAATCTACCAGCACCAATTCTTCCTCAAAAGGACAAACAAGTAGCTCGGGAAGGGCCGTGCTAAAGAAAAGAGGTTGTTGCTCGGGAAGAGCCGATGCAGGAAGTTGTGGTCGAGGGAATGGTCTTTGCAGGGGCCCCCGCGCACTTTGACATCTAGGATTGGCCGAGCACTCACTTCCCCAACCCGAAAGTCATGGCCTTGCTAAAGAGGTCGACCCTGGAAGATAAGTATCTCTTGCCCATGGGGTACAGATTCGTGCTTCCGGAGGAGGATGCCACTGTAAATATGCCTCCCGCTAAATGCATAGCAGTATATTTGGCAGCGTTTTCCTATAGCTTAAGGTTCATACTCCATCTAGTGATCGTGGATATCCTAAATAAGTAAGAGCTAGTGCCTGTGCAGATTGTGCCCACGTCCTTGCACACATATGTTCTTTCATAGTGACATGCGAGCTGCGAAGGTTAACTTGCACAACCCATGTGTTTGCGCAGGTCCACTCGGTTCAGAGGGCTCCCAGCAAGATAGGGGACCGTGGGTGGTATTATTTTAACAAGAAGAAAGGTTTCATGAAGGCCATCGAGAAGAGGTCCAAAGTTAAGAATTGGAAGTATGACTTTCTTTTTGTACACCGCGAAACAAGTTGGGGAGATCTGCCCGAGTGGAACGATGGGAAGCCAATCAGCAATCCGTATGGGGAGCCGACTGATGCTGAGAAAAGGATGGATCGATACTTCCATTTTTGTGTCTGAGAGGATGACCGGCCTAGGCCTATTTCTTCTTTTATGGCTCTGGTAGTGGATGCTCAGAAAGGCCAGATCGAAAACGGAGCAAATCAACTAACAGGGAGCCCACGAATTGGCTTCCTCGGTTGAAATATTTTGCTAACGACTTTTTCTTGGCCACTGCGAGCGTACTTAACCTCAAAAAAATTTCTAAGGGTACTCGACGCCCCTCTTGTACATAGGCTTTTCTTTTGGCTCTGACGTGGCTCCTTTTTACCTTGTGCAGAGCAAGCGCGGGCAAAGCTATTGCCCCTTGAATTTGGGGACGCCACAGCCGAGCAAATTGTTGTGGAGGCCAAGCAGGTCCAAGAGGAAGAACAGCGGAAGCACATGGAAGCACAAGCCAGAAAGATTTAAACCCTAACACTCAACGTTTACCCTCCCTTACAGCTCTTGTTGAGTGCAATGTGCTCATTGATTCTTCTTTTTTACAGCCTCTATCATTGGTTCCTGATGGCAAGAAGTCCATAGTGAGATCCCTGAACCTTCCCCACTCAGGTTCTCGTAAGCGACCATAGGGAGAGAACAGGCGTGATACGGCCGCGGTGTCTACTCATACCCCCCTAAGGACCAAGGCTCCCACGTCAAAGGGCAAAAGAGTAGAGGGGGCCGCCCAGCGTCAGAGGTCGGTATACCATTCGGCCTTTGGCGAGGGGTGAGGATCCCTGCTTACCAGCGGGTTTCTAGGCGACCAGGGGCTGTCATCGCTGGTCACAGCAGAGCACTCAATGCACACTCGGGCCTCGGCCGCAGACTTTCTACGGCCGACGCTTCTGCCAAGGCGCTTTAGTGGAAAAGCTGGCCAAGTCGTTGTCACTGGCACCAGCTGACTCCACGGAGCTGTCCGCGGTTAACGAAGAGAAAGTAGCCATGGCCGAGGTGAGATTAAGCCTACTGCGCTTATTCCTTGTTTATCAGACTCCCTTAACTGAACGTATTAGGTATTTTGTAAGTGCAAAAGCCCGAAAAATCAAATTTGGAGACCTAGTGACTTGGACCAACCCTCGAAATCCAAGTCATCGTAATTTCTTTTTCTTCTTTTCTTTTTCGCTACATATTGTCTTTTAAAACTTTATTACAACGGTGAAAAAAAATAATATTTTTTCGGGTTATTTTGTCCCTTTCCTTTGGTTTAAATATTTGCGTATTCTGCTTCACACTAAAACTATTTATTGCTTTTATTTTCTTTTCCCTCCTATTTATTTTATTTTGAAATTCAATTCTTCCCTCCCAAATTCACCCAAATCAACCCTAGGAAAAAGAATATAGTATTCCTTCTCTTCTAAATCCCCTCCTTTCTTTTCTTTGTTTTTTTTGCTTCGTTTTTCTTTTTCCTTTTCCTTTCCATTTCTTTTCCTTTTTTCCCCCTAAATTCCCCCTAACAAGTAGACCCCCCCCTTTTTTAACTAAACCCTAAGCCGCCTTAATTTCTCTAATAACCTAGCCGTGAAACATCCCCTCCTAGTATATTTCTCTCTTCTCCTTCTCTCTCTGTCTGTCTCTACTCTTCTCTCTCTAGCCCCAATCTCCCTCAACCCTACCCCCAACCATGCAGCCCACCACACAGCCCCACCACCGACCAGCGCCGCGCTCTCCTCTTCCTTGGTAAGAAACACATGATGCATGGGAGAAACCTTGGCCCTGTGTTTTTCTTTGCACCGAAAACTTTAAGCACTTACTATTTTCCTTGTGCGATTTTGTTTGAAGTTCAAGGAATTGGTTTTAAAAAGAGTTTTACATGATTTTCATATTCAAACCACAAAAAGGGAGACGATTTCATTGCTACTATTTTGGGTTTACATTAGGGTAAGTGCATGTTGGTATTTTTGTGTTCTTAGCAATGAAATTTAATGTCTTTCATGACTTGGATGACTTGGGATGGGATTAACCTAGTAAGGATTCTTGGATAAGGGGTCATGGGTATGGGGGATGTGGACATTAAGTAAACAGATCGGGTTTTGGAATGAGAATTGATGAGAACCTGCCACTGGCTAGGATAGAAAATTCATGTGACTTTAAAAAAAAGTTGCTTCTATTTGTATTCTAGTCCAAAAACCACCAAATTTGAATGGAAGATAGGTCCGGGTGTGCTCTATGCTACAACTTTGGAATCGTTGAATTTTGAATTGTAACGAGAGAGTTATGGCCTGTTCATGGGGGATTGTCGGGACCGGGGCAGTCAAGGATAGTCCGCATTATTTAGGGTTGTTGACCTAGATGTTGTGAGAATTAGTAAACATACAAAACATGAAAGTGATAGAGGACATGATCCTATTTCTAGATTGGGCAAAATCTTGAGTTTTGGACAATAGATGTAAAACTTATGGGGATAGGAAGTTGAGCTAGAAAATCAGGGTTGAGTCTACTGTGCTGGGTTGTGGGCTACAGCCACGACAACTTAAAAAATTTACCTAGGGTGAGTCGATGAACCAAAAATCACCAAATCTTTAGAGTTGATACCTCAGAATATGTCACACAACCCCATATTGGAATTTGGCCAATTGGAGTAGCGTGACCCAAGTTATAACCAATTTACCTAGGACTGCCCATACCAAAATAGTCGGTAATACCCCCTAAAACAAGTCACAAAACGACCTAGCTCGGGATAAAAATGGGTGAAACCCCAAGCATTAAAATGGTAATGGAAGAGTCAAAGTTTCTGGATTAGGTTAGAAGTTTTGAATTGGACATCAGAACTAGAAGTTCAGACCTCTAAAAGGGCGCCCAGATTCTAGCCCAATCTGAACCCTAGAGTGGGCTTGGATTAGGGGGCCTTAAAAGCATGGGCAATTCTTATAAATTTTTTTTAGAAGCAAGAAAAAGATGAGGGAGTAAATTCATTTAAGTTAGACAAAGTGTGGGCTATGCGTTGGCCCAGGTGCAGAGCAGTAAGTTCAGAAGAGTAGCCGAGCCCGTAACTTGTACGGTATCCAGGTAACAATCATGCCCTAACCCTTCCCCAGGTTGTTAAAATCATGTGTGCTTTGAACATGGTAAGAACTGTTTTGTATGCTGTTTGAGTGAAATAACGGCATTAGTTAACTGAATGTGACTGTGCAACAGAATTTCCTTAATGTGTTATGTTTGTGGAATTGAGACTAGGTAAGGTTGTGTTGGAAACTTAAAGTTTGTTGTTGTAGAAATGTCATCGGGGAAGTGGGTGGAAACTTAATGAACCTGGCACGATGAATCGACCTTAAGGTAAAGAAGTGTGATAGTAATTATAAAGGCTAAGTTGGGTGAGACCTAAACTGATTGTGTTGACTGAAGGCCATTAGCCTTTTCTGGTAAACTAGTGCATGCATGTGAGCGGCCACGTGCCCTGTTGGGACGTGGGCTAGGTTAGCGGTAATGATCCTTGATGGTAGTAGGCCAGGAATGGGTTAAGCGGTAGCCGCTTGAGTAGCGGTAGTATAGGAATGAGTTAAGCGGCTACGTTGAATTGACGCGTAGGCCATGAAACCTAGTGGGGTCGCTCAGCTAAAAAAGTAATGTTGTGTTTGGGCCATAAGTTAGGAGTTGCATCTCTGGGAGCTGGTAACAAGAAAAGGTTGTGTTGATGATAAATGTGTCTTGGGGGGCTTGCTGTTTTTCCCCTACCCCTTAAAATGTTTTCAAATGAATTTGTGTGCGTAGTTGGCTGTTACGGGTGGTTGTTTATTGAGTTTATCTCACCTTTATAAAATGTTTTGTTTTCAAGTGAAATAGTTATGCATGGGATTAGGTAACTGAAAGTAGAGCGAGGCGCAAAGGCGTGAGTCAAGATGATGGCAATTAATTGTTAAGACAATAGCAACCTTTGTTTGGTTTAGTGGATGTTATTAAATTTTGAATAATGTGGAGGTTGAAATATTATTCAAGATTTTTGTATTAATTGTTATTTCAATATCCAGCCTGGTATTTCCAAGAAGGAAATATGGTGGTGACACCCGAATTAGGTTCCGCTGCCACGTAGGATAATGACTAGTAAGTAGGAAATGAAATTAGAGTTTCGGGGTGTAAAGAAGGAAAGCCTGGTATCAGAGCTCAGGTTAACTGACCTGAAGGCTCACCTAAAAGACTGTAAAAAGTTAAGGACTAAAACCGGTAGACTTAAGGACCGCATGGAGAGTGAGTGTAGTACGGGGCCAGGGGCTGTAAACATCTTCATATAGTATTAAATGAATGCATGATTGTGGGTTGGATGCATATCTCATGTGTACTTACTTTGTACAGGAATGGTGGGTACCCAACATTGCAGTTGTGTGGGAGGTCCTTGTCTGCATCATCGGTTAGCTAAGGAGCAGGGGAATAGTGTGTGGGACCACATATGACATGTGAGGTGGGTACTAGCCAGATACCTGGATGATACGCCCAATAGCTATTTGGAGATTGAGAATAACCGAGTGTTGTTGACCCTAAGAGGGGACCCTGTGTGGCGCTATCGTGTTGATGAGCTGCACCCTTGGGCTCGTGATCCCTGCCTGTGGGGGAGGTGTTGTTGGTACGACTGGGAGCCCATGGGGATGGACATAGAGGACCTAATAAACTACTTCAGACTGGAAGGATCCCACGACCTGGAGCATATACCCGCAGCTAGTGAAGAGGATGCCCCACCCTCGGGAGACGAGGTTACAGATGAGGAGGGAGACCTTAAGGAAGAAGGAGGTAAACCTACTAAGGCAGGATGAGCGAAGGAGGGGGATCCCGAAGCAAATCCCCAAGAGGACCTTGAGGAGGACCCGAGCGAGGGGGAATCCATGGAGGAGGAGGATCTCGAAGAGGACCCGAGCAAGGGGGAACCAATGGAGGAGGAGGATCCTGAGGAGTACCCCGAGGAAGATTCTGAGGTGAGCAAGGGACAGTTGATGGAAAGTGATGACCAGGGAGTGGAAAGAAGGGAGATCATTATGTAGGATGACCAAACTGAGGGACCCGAGAGCTTGGGAGTAGAGATAGATTCTGATTTTGCAAAGAGGAGGGGCAAGGCTGTGACTGGGATGACTAGCTGGAAGCGGGGTAGATGTGGTAGGATGTGTAGGGATACTTGTCCATTGGACGCCTTTGACCAGGAGCAGTTTATAGTAGTTAGAAGGCTTGTTTCTCCTTTCTTGTTTTGTTAGGGCAGTGTGTTAGTTGTCTTTTTGATTCTGTTATCCAGCCACTCTGGCTAATAAAGTTATAAACTGTGATGTTACGGAAAGTGTTAGTGTGAAACATTATGCTATTGAAATTTTATGTAATAAAATCTCTTTGGATCATCTGAATCCCAGCGTTGTTCTTGTGAATGGTGTAAATCATGTGAATGTGATACATGTATGATGTGAAATGCACGAGTATGTGATGTAGTGATTGTATCGCATGGATGTGATGAAATGCAAAAATCAAACACCTGTCAAATGTTATCTGTATTTATTGTGTTATTTGAATTCCGATAGTAACTAGGAAATGAACTATTAGGAAGGGACCTAAGCCTAACTCATTTCCCGAACAGGATGGCAGGGAACAACAACGAGTCTCAAATTGAACCTCATTATGCTGTGAGAGTCCCTAGGAATCCAGAGGTTAACATGTCAGCCCTCCGAGAATTATTGGAGGCCCTACGCCCTCGAAACAGGAATGGGTCTCATAGCCAGGTGGACGGGAATAATGCACCCACTGGAGCTGAACTCACCAACTTGTTGCTGCTGAAGATGCTACACAAACAAGGGGAGCAGTTGCGACTCTAAAACGAGCAACTGCAGAGGCTAATGGATGTTAGGGAAAAGAGGGTCGAGAAGGACAACTCCTATATGTTTAAAAGATTTGCAAGCCATCACCCACCCATTTACGATGGCACTCCCCACCCTAAAACTTTTGAGGACTGGATTAGGGGCATGGAGAAACTGTTCAACACACTCTAATGCCCTGAGAAGTGGAAGGTGGGCTTCACGGTATTCTATTTGAAGGACAAGGCTGACTTATCGTGGGCCAGAGCGAGGGAGAGACAACACTAATCGGGATTCAGCTAGAACAAGTTCAAGGAGATGATCAAGGATCATTTCTACCCTATCTCCCTCTAAAAGGCTAAAGAGGGTGAGTTCATGAAACTGCAGCAGGGGAACATGAGTGTACTCGAGTATGCCTTGAAATTTATGGAGCTTTCACGATTCGTTCCAGCCTTCGTAGTTGTCAAAAGGCTGAAGATAAATCGGTTCTAGGCTGGGCTGAACCCCATAATCAAAGAGAGGATGTCTGTACGTCAGTATGCCTCCTACGTTGACCTATATGACATTGCGGTTAACGTAGAGAGGGTGATGAAGGGGCAGAGTAACTATTTCAACGAGCAGCAGGGAACCAAGAGGAAAGGGGATAACTGGGGCAACTTTCAACTGCAACAGTAATACCATCGGCCTATAGGGAGTCAGTACTTGAACGGTACTAATCGCGGAGGCCGGCACCCTAATACACCGCCAAAGGTAACTGCAACGCTTATGGGAAACTGGGTGACTAGGCTAAGGAATGCCGCTCGGTGAAAAGGTGCTTCTGTTGTGGAAGCCCTCATCATTAGGTGTGAGATTGCCCACTTCCTCCACCTCCTACTGGACAAGGGCAAGGCCAGAGTCAAGGGCAAGGGCAACGACCCCAGCAGCCATATCAGAACAAGGGACAGCAGGTGGCCAACCCCAATAAACAAAACCGAGCACGTCAACAAGCTTAAGGCCGGCCTCCCTACCAACTGCCTCGGAACAATGGAGGCAGACTCTATATGATGCGAAAGGAGGAAGTAGAGGATGCTCCTAATATTCTAATGGGTACTTTCTCTCTCCTAACTCAGCAAGTAGATGCTTTGTTTGATCCAGGTGTCATGCACTCCTTTATTTCTGTTTGGCTGGTTGAGACATTAGGACTAACCCCTACTCGTAAATCTTCATTGCTATCTGTGACTCTCCCTGATGGGAAGACTGTGACGTGTGATGAGCTATACGAGGGTTGCCCTATTAGAATGTATGAATGTGAATTCCTGACGGACCTATACATGTTTGAGTTAACTGATTTTGGGGTTATTTTGGGATGGACTAGTTAGCTAAGTACCAGGCTTAAATAGACTGCCCGAAATGAAAAATCACCATAAAAGGCCCAATAGGGAGAAGGTAGTGTATAGGGGCCAGAGCCCCAAAATAGGGGTGAAATTGGTATTAGTAATGAAAGCTCGCAAGTTGATAGGCAAAGGATGTGAGGGATTCCTGTGTCATGTAGTGAATACCAAGGATGCAAAATCCTCCCTGGAGGACGTCCTTGTGGTGAGGGAATTTTCAGATGTGTTTCTCAATAAAATCCTAGGCATGCCACCCCTTAGAGCAATGGAGTTTTGTATCGACCTAACCCCTGGGACCGCACCTATCTCTAGGGCACCCTATCGAATGGCATTGGTAGAATTGAAGGAATTAAAGACGCAGTTGGAGGAACTCTTCGAGAAGGGGTATATCCGACCTAGTACATCCCCTTGGGGAGCCCCAGTTTTATTTGTGAAATAGAAATATAGGACCCTAAGAATGTGTATAGACTACTGGGAGCTTAACAAAATCATGGTCAAGAACCGCTACCCTCTGCCCAAGATAGATGACTTAGTTAATCAGTTGCGAGGCACGGGGACGTCTTCTAAAATAGACCTTCGTTCGGGGTACCATCAACTCCGAATCAGGGATGAGGACATATCCAAGACTGCCTTCCGTACTAAGTATGGACACTATGAGTTTCTGGTGATGCCCTTTGGCCTCACCAACACCCCAGCATCATTCATGGACCTTATGAACAGGGTCTTCAAACCCTATTTAGATCAATTTGTGGTGGTATTCATATATGACATCTTAATCTACTCAAGGACCCCTAAAGAACATAACCACCATTTACAGATAGCCCTGGAAGTCTTAAGGGGAATTGAGCTGCATGCCAAGTTCTCAAAGTGCGAGTTTTGGTTAAACAAGGTGGTGTTTTTGGGACATGTGATATCCAATGAGGCAGTTCCTGTGGATCCCCAAAAGGTAGAGGTCGTCACAAATTGGCCCAAACCTAAGAACCTAAGGGAGGGAAGGAGCTTCTTAGGTCTGGCCGGGTACTATCGCAGATTTGTTTAAAAGTTCTCAAAGATCACCACCCCGCTTACCAACTTGACCAGGAAGGTTACTAAGTATGAATGGACAAAACAATATGAAGAAGCATTCCAAGAGCTGAAAAAGAGACTGACGACTGCGTCGATACTAGCCATACCTACTACTAACAAGGATTTCGTAGTGTATAGTGATGCCTCTAGGAATGGGTTAGGGTGCGTGTTAATGCAAGAGGGCCACGTTATAGCTTATGCCTCATCGCAACTGAAGACACGTGAGCGGAACTACCCGACTCATGACCTGCAGCTAGCGGCGGTCGTGTTCGCACTTAAGATCTGGAGGCATTACTTGTATGGGGTATGTTGTGAAGTTTTCACCGACCACCAAAGTTTAAAATACCTTTCCTCATAGAAAAAGACCTGAATTTGAGACAGACAAGGTGATTGGAATTTCTAAAGGACTACGATGTCCATTTCTAGTACCATCCCTGAATGGCAAACGTAGTAGCAAATGCGTTGAGTCGTCTGCCATATCCAGCACTAGGTTGCTTACTAGCACTTTCGAATGAGTTGTGTGAGGAATTTCGAAAATTAGAACTCAATGCCACCACCCCGAGGGCGAAGCCTATGCTATGCACCCTAGAAGCACAATCGACACTCAATAAGGAGATTCGTGTAACTCAGGCTACGGACCCCCAACTTGAGTGAATCAGGGAGGAGATATTGGTGGGAAAGGCACCCTGGTTTGTTCATGAAGATGGCACCATTAGATTTCCTAACCGGGTGTGTGTGCCTGCTGTAGAGGCACTTAAGAAGAAAATCCTAGGTGAGGGTCACAATACGCCACACTTGGTACACGCTGGGGGAAATAAGCTATATAAGAACCTAAACCATACATTTTGGTGGAGTAACATAAAGCAAGAAGTGGGTGATTACATGGCAAAGTGCCTAACTTGCCAACGGGTGAAGATAGAGCATCAACGACCAACAGAACTCTTACAACCCCTGGAAGTCCCTGAGTGGAAGTGGGACTCGATATCCATGGATTTCGTGGTGGGTTTTCCTTTGACTCAGCGGAAGAATAGTGCGATCTGGGTTATTGTGGATAGGCTCACAAAAATAGCGCACTTCATAGCCATGAGAAACACTTGGACCTTGAACCAGTTAGCCCGTGCATACCTCGAAAAGATAGTGCGACTACACGGAGTACCGAGCTCTATCGTGTCGGATCGGGACACTAGGTTCCAGTCTCGTTTTTGGTAGAAACTACAGGAAGTATTTGGGAGGTTTCTATGTTTTAGCACTGCATTCCACCCAGCTACGGACAGGCAAACCGAATGTACCATTCAAACATTGGAAGATATGCTAAGAGCTTGCACTTTAGACTTTAAGAGTGCACGAGACGAGCAGCTGGCACTGATCGAGTTCTCTTACAACAACAGTTACCACGTGAGTGTTGGCATGGCCCTATATGAGGCACTATACATGAACAAAATGTAGAGCCCCGCTTTGTTGGTAGCAGATTGATGAAGCCTTGACCATTGGGCCAGAGTTAATCCAATCCACCACGGATAAAATAAGAGTGATCCAAGAACATATGAGAGCTGCCCAGAGCTACCAGAAGAGCTATGTCGACCAGAGGCATAGGCCCCTTGAGTTCCAAGTAGGGGATTAAGTATTTCTCCTAAGTTTCCTGACCAAGTAGGTCGCACGATTTGGGATGGCAGGAAAGCTTAGCCCAAGGTACATGGGGTCGTATCCAGTCATGCGGAGAATTGGGAAAGTAGCTTATCGACTGGAGCTACCGCCCGAACTTCCAAGAGTACATAATGTGTTTCACGTGTCGCAATTACGGAAGTACATCCCAGATCCCTTACACATAATCTAGCCTGAGCCTATATAACTCCAGGAAGACCTATTGTATGAGGAACAACCTGTACAGATCCTGGATCGGTAGGAAAAACACCTCCGTCGGAAGATAGTGCCCCTAGTGAAGGTCCTTTGGGCAAATCATGAGGTGTCTGAAGGCACTTGGGAGCCGAACCAGGAAATGCGAAACAAATGCCCTTACTTGTTCCTATAACCAGGTGCGTGTAAGTTTTGTGGACGAAGCTTGCTTAAGTGGGGTAGTATGTAAAACCCTGGAAACTCCTATTCGTAACGGTATTGTGTCACAGCTTAGTGAACTTGGGGACGAAACTTTCTTAAGTGAGGTAGTGTATAAAATCCCGGAAATCAAATTAGGGGACCTAGTGACGTGGACCAACCGTTGAAATCCAAGTCGTCGTAAATTTTTTTGTTCTTCTTTTCTTTTTCGCTACATATTGTCTTTTAAAGAAGCAAGATTGGATAACAACTCGAACACGCTTTCTCTCTCTAGCTCGCTGCTCTCTAGCACAGAACGGTCACCTGGGCCTCGGAACCAGCCCAGCAGTTTGGTGCCTAGCCGGCGACGCACAGTCAGTCGGTCTCCGGCGGTGAGTCCCTTCCCTGAGGTCCATCTGTTTTCGGGTGGCGCTGAGTTCCCTGAGCACCAGTGCAAACTGCTCCATCACCGCACCGGTAACCCAACTCCAGTGGGTCTCTGCCGTCGTTCGACACAAGGCCAGGTTTGGTATAACTCTCTCTCTCTCTGTTTGTGGGTACACAGTGCTCCGGTGTACCAGAGCTTTGGGTCAGGCCTACGGTGGTCACAGGCCTCGTGGGTGTCGTTCCCCCTGGCAGACGCTATTTTTTTGGAAAATCAAGCGGAGTTTTCCCGTTCGTGCATTTGTTTCGTCTAATTTGGTCTACCTCAAGCTGAGTTTTTTCCCGTTCGTGCCATTATTTCGGTTTTGCCATTGTTTTTCCGTTGTATTTTTGCTCTATTTTAGAGTTAATCTTGCTCTGTTTTTGCTTTTGGTATTCTGGCCAGTGGTTTGAGTGTTATTGGTGGGCCTATTTGTGTCCTATTGCTTGCTGGTGTTCTTATTTTCGCCCCTTTGTTTTTGGTTATTGCTTGCCTGTGACTATTTCCTAGCCATTGTTTTTTGGTATTGCTTGCTCTGTTTTTTTGCTATTGCTCTGTTTTTCGGTATTGTTATTGCTGGGCCTATTTTGATATTCTGGTCAGTGTTTAAGCTCCCCCCCCCCCATTGTTTCTTTTTGCCCGTGACTATCTTGGCAAGTCATTGGCAAGTCAATTTTTGCTCTTTTTTCGACTCTCCTGTGCCAGTATTTTAGGGCCTTGGTTATTTGGTTTTTGCTTTTGCTTGTTGGTAGGGCTCTTAGCTAGTTGACTATATTATTAGTAGTTTTTTTTTGTTGGTATTATTTTTTTTTTGTTGGTATTATTTTGTTGGTATTGCTTTTGCTTCTGCCAGTATTTTGTTGGTATTATTAGTAGCATTTTGTTGGTATTCTTGCTCATTTCGTCTCTCCTGTTGCTAGTAGTTTTGTTGGTATTATTTAGCTCTTGCTTGTTGCTTCGCTGATGTTGTTATTTTTGTCTATTTTTTTGTTGAAACTCCAAGCTTGATCAGTAGCACTTGTTTGTTGGAACTCCAAGCTTGATCAGTAGCACTATATTTTATTAGTAGCGGTTTTTTTGTTGTTGATCAGTTAGTTGCTGCGGTCAGTGGTATTTTCTTATTTCGTGAGCGTGTGTTTTGATCGTTGTTGTGGTGGGTGTAATAGTGTTTTTGTTTTATATTAGTTTTTGTTATAGTCCTTTAAGTTTGTAGATCTTTTAGGGAGTTCGTTGGCCCCGTAGGCGTCTGCATCTGTGGCGGGCCATGTAGTTGTTTCAGCCTGTCCTCCGGGGAGTTTTGGGGTTAGGAGGGGGTTAGGGCTGCGGAAGGTACGCCTAGCGTCCTGGAATATTGGGTCTCTCACGGGTAAGTCGATAGAATTAGTTAAGTCTCTGCGTAGGCGTGAGATTAGTATAGCGTGTGTCCAGGAGACAAAGTGGGTTGGAGTGAAAGCTAGAGAGATTGATGGGTACAAGCTTTGGTACTAGGGGTCATCCAAGGCGAAGAATGCAGTCGGCATCCTAGTTGTGAAGGATTTGGCGGACCAGGTGGTCGAAGTGAGGCATAAGAGCGACCGGATTATGGCCATTAAGGTTTTGGTAGGCTCAGTGTTCGTGAACGTGGTGAGCGTGTATGCGCCTCAGGTAGGCCTGCCGAAGGAAACTAAGAAGCTCTTCTGGGAGGCCCTAGATGAGGTTACCCAGGAGGTACCTCAGACCGAGAGTCTATACATAGGAGGAGACTTTAACGGTCATATCGGATCGAAGGTAGCAGGATATGATGGGGTCCACGGCGGTTTCGGTTTCGGAGAGAGAAATGCGGGAGGGATCTCTGTGCTGGACTTTGCGGTGGCCTTTGATTTGGTGGTGGTCAACTCCGTATTCAAAAAGAAGGAGGACCACCTAGTGACCTTCAATAGCAGCTCTTGCAAGACCCAGATTGACTACTTCCTAACGAGGAGGGAAAATCGGAGATCGTGCAAAGACTGCAAAGTGATTCCCAGCGAGTTGCTGGGAACCCAACACAGGTTGCTGGTCTTAGATGCAGAGTTCAAGTATCCTAAGAGGTTCAAGAGTAGAGCTGGAGAACCCAGAATAAAGTGGTGGACCCTCTCAAAGGAGAAGGCGAGATTAATAGCAGAAAGAATAGCCGAGGAGAGAGCTTGGAGGAGGGCAGAAGACGCCGACGCGATGTGGGATGCCGTGGCGGATTGCGTTCGAAGGTCGGCTAAGGAAACCCTAGGTCTTTCCAGGGCAGGCGGCAACCGGATGGAGGGCGCCTGGTGGTGGAACGAAGAGGTAAAGGAGAAAGTCAAGGAAAAAAAAAAGGCTTACGCGGAGTTCATGAGTAGCAGTTCGGAGGACGAGAGGGAGCAAAAGAGGTTTGCATACAAGGCGGCCAAGAAGGTAGCCAAAAGGGCGGTGGTAGTAGCAAAGAGTCAGGCGTTCGATAGACTGTACCATAGACTAGGGACGAAGGAAGGGGAGAAGGAGGTTTTTAAACTAGCTAGGGCGAGGGAAAGAAGGACTAAGGATTTAGGAGTCGTAAGGTGTATCAAGGACGAAGAGGGAAAGGTGTTGACTGAGGATGCGGAAATTAAGGAGAGATGGCAAAGTTTCTTTGCTAAACTCCTCAATGGGGAAGGGCAGGGAGCTGACTGTAGTTCGGGCGGAGAGTACAGCGATCAGCGTGCGAGCGGCAGGATAACAAAGGAGGAGATCAGGGAAGCCTTAAAGAAGATGGCGAACGGGAAGGCAGTAGGTCCGGACCAGATACCAGTAGAAGTTTAGAAGTCCATGGGGGAAGAAGGTCTAGAGTGGCTCACAGAGCTTTTCAATGTTATTTTCAACACCGCTAAGATGCCCAGAGAGTGGAGGGCCAGCACAATTATCCCACTGTACAAAAAAAGAGGGAATATCCAAGATTGCAATAACTTTATGGGCATAAAGCTGCTCAGCCACACTGTGAAACTGTGGGAGAGGGTGATTGAGAGAAGGCTACGAGAGGAAGTAGAGATTTCAGAGAACCAATTTGATTTCATGCCAGGCAGGTCGACCATTGAGGCGATCTACCTCCTCAGAGGGCTCATGGGTTTGTTCAGGGACAGAAAGGTGGATCTTCATATGGTGTTCATTGACCTGGAGAAGGCGTATGATAGAGTTCCAAGGGAGGTTTTGTGGAGGTGTTTGGAAGAGAAAGGGTGTCGCCCGCGTACATTCTTGTAATCAAGGATATGTAAGAGGGAGGGAGGACGAGTGTTAGGACTCCGGGAGGGGTCTCCAATGACTTCGCTGTTAGTTTAGGCCTACATCAGGGCTCCGCTTTAAGCCCGTTTCTTTTCGCATTAGTTTTGGATGAACTCACTAGAGGAATCCAGGACGAGGTGCCCTGGTGCATGGTATTTGCAGATGACATCATCCTTATCGATGTCACTAGACAGGGGTGAACGATAGGTTGGAGAGTTGGAGGCATACGCTGGAGGCTAGGGGCTTTCGGTTGAGTAGGTCGAAAACGGAATACCTTCACTGTTGTTTCAGCGGGAGGACAGAAGAGGCGGGAGAAGTCGTACCGGATGCGAGGGCCATATCGAAAGTCGCAAAATTTAAGTACCTGGGCTCGATCATCCAGCAAAATAGGGACATTGACGAGGATATTAGCCAGCGAATTAGAGCGGGCTGGCAAAAGCAGAAGTCAGCATCAGGGGTGCTGTGTGACAAGAGAGTGCCCATGGGTTTGAAAGGCAAAGTCTATCAGATGGTAGTTAGACCGGCTGTTCTCTATGGATCAGAGTATTGACTGTTCTCTATGGATCAGAGTATTGGCCTCTAAAAAAGACGCAGGTCCAACGGTTGATGGTCGCTGAGATGAGAATGGTCAGGTGGATGTGTGGTTTTACGAGATTGGACAGAATAAGGAATGAAGAAATTAGGGGTTTAGCTGAAGTGGCCCCCATAGAGGAGAAGAAGAGGGAATCGAGGCTCAGATGGTTCGGCCACGTGAAGAGGAGAAGTGTGGTCGCCCCCGTGCGTAGGTGTGAGTTGATCAACCCTCCCTGTGGTAAGAGAGGGAGGGGTAGACCGAAGAAGAGCCTAGAAGAAGTGGTTAGAGAGGACGTGAGAATTGTCGGTCTTACGGAGGACATGGCTCAGGATAGGAGGCTATGGCGGGTCAGGATTAAGGTTTCGGATGGTAGGGGTCCGCCGCCGTAGGGGGCAGTAGCTTAGGTGGTGTAGGGTGGGTAGGATTTTCTGTTGTGTGCTTGTCTGCAGGTCGTGCTTCTCTGGGTCATGATGGCACTAAGCGCCCATGGTTTTGCTCAGGTATGTCTCTACTCCCTCTTTATTTGCTATCTAACCCCTTTTCTCTCCCTCCTTCGCTTACTCGGTAAATGGTTTCGCAATCGTTTTCACTATAATCCTTTTTCCCAAAACCGTTTCGGTGGGTCATATGGAATCAGGCTCTCTATAGGTAGGAATACCGGTAGAGGTAAGGTTGCCTACAGCTGGATCTCCCCAGACCCCGTGAAAGTGGGACCCACACTGGGAGTTTGTTGTTGTTGTTGTTGTATTGTCTTTTAAAACTTTATTACAAAGATGAAAAAAAATAATATTTTTCCAGGTTGTTTTGTCCCTTTCCTTCGATTTAAATATTTACGTATTCTGCTTCACTTTTATTTTCTTTTCCCTCCTATTTATTTTATTTTGAAATTCAATTATTCCCTCTCAAATTCACCCAAACCAACCCTGGGAAAAAGAATATAGTATTCCTTCTCTTATAAATCCCTTCCTTTCTTTTCTTTCTTTTTTTCCTTCTTTTTTTTTTCCTTTTCCTTTCCTTTTCTTTTCCCTTTTTTTTATTTTACCTAAATTTCCCCCCAACCAGTAGAGCCCCCCCCTTTTTTAACTAAACCCTAAGCCCCCTAATTTCTCTAATAACCTAGCCGTGAAACATCCCCCTAGTATATTTCTCTCTTTTCCTTCTCTCTCTATCTCTCTCTACTCTTCTCTCTCTAGCCCCTATCTCCCTCAACCACACCCCCCAAGCCATGTACGCCCCCACACAACCCCGCCGCTGACCACCGCCTCGCTCTCCTCTTCCTTGGTAAGAAACACATGATGCATGGGTGAAACCTTGGCCCTGTGTTTTTCTTTACACCCAAAACTTTAAGCACTTACTATTTTCCTTGTGTGATTTTCTTTGAAGTTCAGGGAATTGGTTTTAAAAAGATTTTTACATGATTTTGATATTCGAACCACAAAAAAGGAGACGATTCCATTGCTACTATTTCGGGTTTACATCAAGGTAAGTGCATGTTGGTATTTTTGTGTTCTTAGCAATGAAATTTAATGTATTTCATGACTTGGATGACTTGGGGTGAGATTAACGTAGTCGGTATTCTTGGATAACGGGTCATGGGTTAGGGGGATGTAGACGTTAAGTAAAAAGATCAGGTTTTGGAATGAGAATTGATGAGAACCTGCCACTGGTTAGGACAGAAAATTCTTCGGACTTTAAAAAATATTGTTTCTATTGGTATTCTTTTCCAAAAAACACCAAATTTGAATGGAAGATAGGTTCGGGTTTCCTCTACATTACGAATTTCGAATCGTTAAATTTCAAATCGTAATGAGAGAGCTATGGCCTGTTCATGGGGGACTGTCGGGACCGGGGAAGTCAAGGATAATCCGCATTATTTAGGGTTTTGGACCTAGATGTTGTGCGAATTAGTAAACATGAAAAACATGAAAGTGATAGAGGACAGGCTCCTCTTTCTAGATTGGGAAAAATCTTGAGTTTTAGACTTCAGATGTAAAACTTATGGGGCTAGGAAGTTAAGCGAGAAAATCAGGGTCGAGTCTACTGGGCTGGGTTGTGGGCTGCAGTCACAGCAACTTTAAAAATCTACCTAGGGTGAGTTGATTAACCAAAGATCACCAAATTTTTAGAGTCGATAGCTCATAATGTGTCGCACAACCTCGTTTTGGAATCGGGCCAATTGGAGTAGGGGGGCCCAAGCTATAACCAATTTACCTAGCTCGGGATAGAAACGGGTGAAACCCCGAACATGAAAATGGTAGGGGACGAGTCAAAGTTTCTGAATTGGGTTAGAAGCTTTGAATTGGACATCATTCGGACCTCTAAAAGAGGGCCCAGATTCTGGCCCAATCTGAACCCTAGAGTGGGCTTGGATTGGGGGGCCTTAAAAGCATGGGTAATTCTTATAAAACATTTTTTAGAAGCAAGAAAAAGATCAGGGAGTAAATTCATTTGAGTTAGACGAAGTGTGGGCTATGTGTTGGCCCAGGTATAGAGCAGTAAGTTCATAATAGTAATTGAGTCCAGAACTTGTACAGTATCCAGGTAACAATCATGCTCTAACCCTTCCCTAGGTTGTTAAAATCATGTGTGCTTTAAACATGGTAACTGTTTTGTATGCTGTTTGAGTGAAATAATAACATGAGTTAACTGAATATGACTGTGCAACAAAATTTGCCTAATATGTTATGTTTGCGGAATTGAGGCTAGTTAAAGTTGCGTTGGAAACTTAAAGTTTGTTGTTGTAGAAATGACATTGGGGAAGTGCGTTAAAAGTGAATGAACCTGGCATGATAAATCGACCTTTAAGGTAGAGAAGTGTGACAGTAATTATAAAGGTTGAGTTGGGTGAGACTTGAACTGATTGTGTTGGCTGAAGGCCATTAGCCTTCCCCGGGAAACTGGTCCATGCATGTGAGCAGCCACGTGCCCTGTTGGGACGTGGGTCAGGTTAGCGGTAACCATCCTTGATGGTGGTACGCCAGGAAAGGGTTAAGCGGCAACCGCCTGAGCAACGGTAGGCCAGGAATGAGTTAAGCGACTGTGTTGAATTTACACGCAGGCCATGAGACCTAGTGGGGTCACTCAGCTAAAAACTAAATGTTGTGTTTGGGCCATAAGTTAGGAGTTGCATCTTTGGGAGCTGGTAACCAGGAAAGGTTGCGTTGATGATAAATGTGTCTTGGGAGTCTTGTTGTTTTTCCCATGCGCCTTAAAATGTTTTCAAATGAATTTGTGTGCATAGTTGACTATTGGGGGTGATCGTTTAGTGAGTTTATCTCATTTTTATAAAATGTTTTATTTTCAGGTGAAATAGTTGTGCATGGGACTAGGGAACGGAAAGTAGAGCGAGGCCCGAAGGCATGGGTTAAGACGATGGAAATTAGTTTTTAAGACAATAGAAACATTTGTTTGGTTTAGTGGATGTTATTAAATTTGGAATAGTGCGGAGGTTACAATATTATTCATGATTTTTGTATTAATTGTTATTTCGATATCCAGCCTGGTATTTTCAAGAAGGAAATATGGTGGTGACACCCCAATTAGGTTCCGCTGTCACATAGGATAATGGCTAGTAAATAGGAAATGAAATTTGAGTTTCGGGGCGTTGCAGTCGGTCTTTGCTCGCACGTTAAAAATAGCTAGATCGAGGTCGTTTGTTTCCACCCTAGAGAAGCAGATACAAGACCTTGAGGTCGGGCGCCAAAGATCAGAGGAAGTAGCGGCTAAATATAGGTGTCGTTTAGAGAAATTGAAGAAATATAAGGAGGCCTTCGAGGTTAAGTGGAAGGACTTGGACCACTAACTAAAGGAGGCGCGCCCCAAAGTAGAGGCCGAGACTAAAAAGTCGTCCAAGGCCGAGGATCAAGGCCACCGTTGGGGGTATGATCAGAGGTCGGAGTTCTTTCAGGAGCTCTTGTTGACCCGGGCAATTGACACCTTCGGCGTAGAGGGCTATTTTGAAGCATACGTCAAGTACGTCGAGGATTACCGCCAGGCCAGAGCCAAGGGTAGGGATCCCGAGTTGGTGGAGTTCTATCCTCCAGCTACCATTGAAGGGGGCCTGGACGATGAGGAAACCACGTCTCTGGATGGCAAAGCCTCAAGTCCTTACCATTAATTTGACGGAGTTGGGGCGACTGAAGGCAGTGACTGTGATGAAGACCCTGATGTTTCGGAGCACTAGCGTTTTTGTTTTCCTCTTTGATCCTACTTTTTGGCTATTGGTGTTTGTACTCCTTCCTCAATCAATGAAAAATTTCTAAGTTTTTTCCATGGGACTTTAAGTTTTGTCACTTCTTTCTTTCTTCACATGTTGTTCCGCTTGTTGCTGCATACTTCCCTTTGCTTGTGCCTCCTAAGACCGTAGCCGCTAAGGGGAACGCCAAGTGGAAAATCCCAAAGAGCGACCGGCCTTGAGGCTGTGCTTATAGACCCCTAGCCCCCATGGGGGCTAAAAGTATAGCAACCGGCCCTGAGGCCGTGCTTATTGACCCTTAGCCCCTATTGGGAACTAAAAGTATAATGACCGACCCTAAGGCCGTGCTTATAAACCCTAGGCCCCATTGGGGCTAAGCGCATAGCCACTGGCCCCGAGGCCATGCTTATTGACCCTTAGCCCCTTTTGCGGCTAAAAGTATAGTGGTTGGCCCTAAGGCCGTGTTTATTGACCTCTAACCCCCTTTGGGGATAAAGGTATAGTGACCGGCTCCAAGGCTGTGCTTATTGACCCTTTTGGGGCTAAAGGTGTAGCCACCGGCCCTGAGGCTGTGCTTATTGAGCCTTAGCTCGATTGGGGCTAAAAGTATGGCGATCGGCCCTGAGGTTGTGCTTAAGAAAGAGCATCAGAAAATGAGGTGTATTGGAAACTGCCTCTGCGGTTATTGTATTCATTGCATGTAAAACATAAGTACACAAATGTTGTTCTTAAATGAAGGACAAGTGTTAGTAATGGTAGTTCCGTAGGTTGCTACTGTGCCATGTCTGTGGAATGGGCATTCGACTGGGGGTCTCTAGACGATACGTGCCTAGCCGTATCTGGGCAGTGACCTTATACGTTCCCTCCCAATTCACCGTTAGCTTGTCATGTTCTCCTGCGCGGGCTATGGTGTATGTACAATGTAGGACGAAGTCTCCCACATTCATTGGGAGGAGTTTGACATCACAGTCATGTAGGCGTACGATGTGAAGCTTGCAGAGTGCCTCGCGGACGAGCGCATCTTCGCATACCGAGGGTAGGAGGGCGAGTGCTTCTCGAAGCGCCCACGTTGTTAAGCTCTTCTTGGAATGTGATGAGACGACAGGTGTGAAGGGCAACTTCAACAGCCAGAACGGCTTCCTACTTATACACCAACATGAATGGTGTTTCGCCCATTGCGGTCTTTTCAATGGTCCTTAATGACCACAGGGCGCCAGGCAGCTCATTGGCACATTTACGCTTAGCCTCATCCAGTTTTTCTATAAGCCATAAACGATGACCTTGTTAGCAACTTCGGCCTGGTCGTTGGTCTGAGGATGGGCAACGACTGTAAACCGGGCCCGACAGCCGAGGGTGCTCAGGTATTTTCTGACTTCGGTAGTATCAAACTAACGCCCGTTGTCGAAGATCATTGTGCAGGGAATGTCAAAGCAAGTGATGATGTTTTTCCAGATGAACTTTCGTACTTCATCCGTGGTGATGGTGGCGACAGCTTCTACTTCTATCCACTTGGTGAAATAGTTCACCGCGACAAAAAGGTATTTGTGCTAACCTGTGGCTTTGGGGAAGGGCCCAAGTATGTCCATGCCCCACGTAGCAAATGGTAAGGGGCTGACAATGGGTGTCAAAAGGGTGGTGGCCAATCGTTGAGCCGCAGTAAACTTCTAACACTTGTCATAAGTGCGAAATAAGTTCATAGCATCTTCCTGCAGGCTTAGCTAGTAGTATCTAGTTCGTATTGCCGTGACTGCAACAGCATGGCCTCCTATGGGGGAACTGCACACCCCTTCGTGCAACTCCTTCAATATCTTCTTCCCCATCTCCGTGGTTACGAAGCGCAAAAGTGGCCAAGCTAATGATCGCTTGTATAGGATCCCATCGTATAGTATGAACCAGTTCGCCCGTCTTTTTACCCGGTCAGCCTCCTTAGAGTTCATGGGTAGCGTACCATTACCTAGATGCGCACGAATGGGATCCAATCATGTTGAACTTCTGTCCAACCAGAGCACCTCACAAGGGTCGATGCTTCTTTCGTCAAAGTTTCCTATTGAATGTGCTTCAGCTTCCCATCTTCGGAAGAGCTTGCTAGTTTTGACAATGCATCAGCCTGTGGTTCTCGGACTGGGGCATGTACATTATTGAGAAATGTTTAGGCAACTTGGTGGCTTCTTGTACTCGCCAAACGTAGGCCACCATAATATCATCTTTTACCTCGTACACCTCACTGAGTTGGTCGACCACAAGCGGGGAGTCCGAAAATGCTTGGACCGAGTCGGCCCTGCGATATAACACAACTCTATTACTGCTGCCAGTGCCTCGTATTCAGCCTTGTTGTTCGATGCCTCGAACATGAACTTTAAGGCATGCTCATGTCGCTCCCCCCAAGGGCTTTGGATGATCAGGCCGATCCTATTCCCGTCTTTCGTGGACGAGCCGTCCACATGGAGGTTCCATGATGGGGTGAGTGGGCTGCTATCCTCAGCAGTGACGGTGCTTTTGGCTAGGAAGTCCGCATGAGCCTGGCCTTTTATGGCCCACCGAGCTTCGAAGACAAGATCGTGATATGATAACTCAACGTCCCACTTCAAGAGCCACCCGAGAACGTCCAGTCTTTGAAGGATGTTTTTCAGGGGTTGGTCGGTGAGGACGATGCTCCTATGTGCTTCGAAGTAGGGCCATAACTTTCGGTTGGCCATCTCTAACGTGTAAGCGAACTTCTCCATGGGGGGGGGGGCAATTCACCTCAGCCCCGGCCATGGAGTGACTCACGTAGCACACGGGGATTTGTTTCTTAGCCCTTTCTACCACCAACGCGGCAGTAATAGCATATTCTAAGATGGGCAAGTAAAGTTGGAGTGTTTCCCAAGGGAGGGGCTGGCGATCCTAGGCAGACGAGCCAGATAGGTTTTCAATGCTTGGAACGCCTCGTCTGCTTTCTTGTCCTAAATAAAGTCAGCGCATTTGCATAGCACACAGAAGATAGGCTAGCATTGTCAGCAGATCTGGACATGAATTATGTGAGGGCTGCGATGCATCCCGTCAATCGCTGGACCTCCTTGAAGTTGCGTGGTGGCTTCATATCTAACATGGCTTGGATTTCTTAGGGGTTGGCCTTGATTCCTTGGCTGCTGACATAAACTCGAGGAACTTGCCTGTCCGAACTCCGAACATGCGCTTCTTTGGGTTAAGCTTCATCCCATGCATTTGAGAATGTTGAACGTCTTCCATAGATCTTGGCCATGCTCGGCGTTGAGCATGCTCTTCACTATCATATCTTCCACGTATACCTCCATAATCCGGCTGATGAGGGGGTCAAATAGTGTGTTTACCAGTCGCTAGTACGTGGCTCCCCCGTTCTTTACCTTGGAAGGCATCACCTTATAGCAATGCAAGCCTCGATCGGTTATGAATGCATTTTTTTCTTCATCCTCAGGGCATAGAGGTATTTGGTGGTACCCAGAGAAGGCGTTCATGGGGCTCAGTAGGGTGTGCCCGGATGTGGAGTCTACTAATTTGTCGATCTATGGGAGTGGGTAGTTGTCCTTCGAGCAAGCCTTATTCAAGTCAGTAAAATCTATGCACAACGTCTAAGTCCCGTTGGGCTTTTTTACCAGAATGATGTTTGAGATCCACTCGGCGTACTGGTATTCCCTAACGAACCCTGCTTTAAGTAACTTCTGTACCTCCGTGGTTGCCATGGTTGCTCTCTTGAGACCCATTTATCGCTTCTTTTAAATGACTGGCTTGTATTAGGGGTCTAAGTTTAGTCTGCACTCCATGATGGCAGGATTAATGCCAGACATCTCCTCAGGTCCAAAGGCAAACACGTCCTTACACTCTTGTGGAAGCGTAACCAACAAGTGTCGAGCGGAGGCCTCTATCTCCTGATCTAACTGGACCGTACGGTCGGGATGTGTGTCTTTAAGTGGTATCTGTTTAATACCGTCCATAGCCTCAAAACGAGGCCGCTCAAGCTTGGCCGGTGTAATTATTTGTATCACTAGGGCCTCTGCTATTGGGGGAAGAGGTCTGGCCCTCACTTTCTTGCCCATTGGTAGGGGTCCTTGCTCTACTGTCCGATCTACCAGGGATCGAATCCTAATAAGGTAGCATTCACGAGCCGTTCGCTGATCTCCTTGCATCATGCCCATGCTCACGTCATCAGCCTCAAACTGAAGTTGGAGCAAGTAGGGGACCATGATGGCCTTTACTTTATAGAGGGTTGGCCACCCCAGGATTATATTGTAGGCCGTGGGAACATTAACGACTAAAAAGTCCACCTCTAGGTTTTTCGCCTTAACCTTATCGCCAAAGCTTAAAGGAAGATGAATTATCCCCGTGGGGTTTACCTCCTGACCCTCGAAGTCCACAATGGGGTATACCAAAGGGAGAATATCTCTCCCCGGGTGGGTTAACTTCTTCAAGCAGTCTCAGGTTATGATGTCTATCGAACTCCCCGTGTCCACTAGTATTCTCCGCACAATGGCTTTGGCTACCCTTCATTTCTACTACAGTGGGTCCTTGTACGGAGATATGAAGCGTGTGAAGCGTGGGCCTTGCTCCTCGCCGAACACTATAGTGGGCACTATAATTTGGCTTCCTTGTTCAGCCATGAGAACTTGCTCGACTCCCCGAAGCTGAGGCTTCCAGGCAGACCTAGTGACGCCTTTGGCGTATCCTCCAGCAATAGTGGCTACTATCTCGGTGGAGCATTCTTCGTCTCTTAGTTCGGGCCGAGTGGGTTCGTGCTCCTTTCGAAGGAACCACGACCCCCTTTTTAAAACCAGTCAATCTATCCCTTATCCACCAGCTCATGAAGGGCCTTCCTCAGCTCTTGGCACTCAGCAGTCGTATGCCCATTTTGCTTATGGAACTCGTGGTATTTTTGCGCATTATAGGGTTTCAGCGCTGAGGTCATCAGGGGTGGCCTCTTCAGCATAGGACGATCTCTCACTTCCATAAGGATGCTTATGGGATCTGTGGTGAATCAAGGCTCAACAACCTCGAGTCATGGCCTCCTTTCTCCTCCTCCCTCACCTGTCCTTCGGCGAGGGTTTCTGTCTCCAGGGACCTTAGCTTTCTTGGGAACATCCGTGCTTTCAGTGCAGATCTCGGTGGCACGGATAAAATCGGCGGCCTTCCTAGTGCCTCCGCTAGGGTAGTCTCCTTTGAACCGACCACTCTTCAGGTCGTTGAGGAACGAGGTGTACGCCACCCCATCTTCTAGGTCGGGAATCAGGACTGCATCATGGAGGAAGCGTTTGATGAAGTTGGGTAAGGACTCCTGCAACCCCTGCTTGATCTTCGAAAGGTGGATGCTCATTCACCTTTCTTTGCGGCTAGCGATGAACTGGCTAACGAACCTGTCAGGGAAGTCTTAGAAGCAGGAGATGGTTCCCGGAGCCAGTCCGTTAAACCAAGACTGTAGCAGGAAAGAATGGACAATACACGGCATCATCAACATCTTGGACATACATTTGCGCCTTATACACCCCTAAGTGCTCCTCAAGGTCAGTTGTCCCATCATATAGGTCCATGGTAGGCATCTTCACCTTCCCATAGCATGGGAAGGTGAAGCATTGAAGATATTCACGCTAAACGAGATGGAGAAGGGAATGGACCCTGCCCGAGTGGGCGTATTGAAGACCTTAATAGGGGTCTCATAATGCCTTTCCATCTCCATTAATGACGTACTCCTTCGAGGAGGGCCAACCCTTTGAGATCTAAGCGGAGTATGGTTGCACCGATGAGACCGCAGGCCATTCCTTTCCCGAGGGAGACTTCGTGTGCACTCGTGGTTAGGACAATGCTCTAGGGCCTGCCGTCTTTCTAAGGCTTCACCTCGAGGTCTTCTCTTGCTCCTCGAACCAGGCTATTCATTGAGAGTGTGTTGCATACGGCATCGAGGTTGTAGTTGACCTAGCCAACCCTCCATGGCTTGGACAGTGGCTATGTTGGGCGTTGACCCCAATGGAATGATCTTAGTTCTCTCCCCGTGTCCGTCTATCTCCATTAGCGTGAGGGGCCACCCTTATCCTCTCATTGTGGTGGTAGGACATCACAGGGTCATGCCTATGGGAGGTCTCATAGCTCGTGTTGGGCACATACTCGAAGCAAGGGAGAGGCCTCGCTGAACTCGCGGCTTCCACTGCCTTCTTCACTTGCTTTGAGACTTTAAGCATTTTGGTGTTCGTCATGGTCGACATGAAGTTTTTGAGGGCATCCACCGTGACATAGGCCTCTTGCCTGGCCGGGTGTTGATCAACCGGCCGAGGGTCTGCCCGAGAACTCTCTGAGGCACCTACGGCCTCTAGAGGGTTTGAAGCTACTGTGATGAGGGCTTTATCTCTCCCAGCTCGTGCTCGAGTGGCTTCACTGACCACCATCGTTGACCGGTCTCTCCCCATATACGGTGCCAATTCTATTTCGGGAAGTTCCAGTACCTTATTGAAGATGACGTGGGACGAGAGCTCGGGCCTACATGATGGCACGTGCAAATCAGCTGGTAGACTCCCCCCCTTGGTTGAACTTGGCAAACGACACCCTCGCGTTGTGGTCCGGGGAACATCTCTCCAATGGTCAAACCAAAGGAGGGTCTAAGAGAGATAAATGCAGCAAAGAGAGAGAGAATGTAAATTCAATTAGGTCAAAGTGCGAATTCCCTTTCCGATGTGGGTAGGCGAGTATTTATAGCTCTTGCAGTAAAGGGTAAGATGGTAATTTTGTGCTGAGAAACCCCTAAAGTGGGCTGCCATCTGCCTGCTCTGTTTGGGCCTCTGATGGGGGCCGAAAGTAGAGCTGTGAAACAGGTGGGTCGAGTCGACACATTTAATAGACAGGTCAATTTCTTGTCAGCATTAAAAATAGCCTAGATTTACTTTAAATTGAAAAATAACAATTTTTCTAGCTAAACGGTCTAATCTTGTCGACTTCAGGTCGAAATCAGTTCGGTTCAGGTCGGGTTTGGGTTTCTCTCAGTAACTTCCGGTCGGGTTTGTGTCGCATTATCGTGTCGAGTCAAACATTTCCAACTGTAGCCGCAAGGGTCCCGTTTGGGCCCACTATGCCTGGTTGGGTCTGTCCTGCTATTCAATATCCCTGGGCTTTCCAGAGAAAATCATATTTTCTGAATGAAGTTTGTAAATGGTAAAGGTAGTTACTGATTGTGAGAGAGATTCTTAATAGATATAATCTTTTAATAATTTTTAAAATTTGAAATAAGATTTTAGGCGGAAATGTGTGAGGATGTAGAACTAGGGGAGGGAAAGTTTTTTAGGCCAAGTGATTCTACTACTTATAATATAAAGATTTTCCTCTTATATATATATATATATATATACAGCACAAACACA
>JACYFF010003369.1:37041898-37078307 GCA_017589665.1 Selenicereus undatus
GTACATACCGTCAACTATCATCTATCAGGTAACACATTTATAATAATATTTCCACCCAAAACTACAAAGAGCTGTGACGGCTGATTGGTGTAATATGTAGCTCTTAAACTATAGGTGTGAGGTTTGAATCTAAGGAGAGCTTTTTCCCACAATCTTTTCATTTGTTTCCCCCTGTTTCTCTCCTTTAACCTTCCAATCCTCTAATTTTTTTGTTAGGCTGTTATTTATTTTGAACTTCTTTTAATGATCTTATCAAATTTCATTAATAAATATATGTTGAAATTTACTTTTTTCATTTCTCTCTCTCCTAATAAATTTACGAATGTTTTTACCACATATAAATATAAATCTTCAATATCACATATTGAACTTTCGATATGTATTTAATGAATTCTTAGTTAAAAATGATAAATCTGTTATTTTTTTAAAGGATGAACTTTAGTTACAATAATTAATTCAACATTTCGCTTGACAAATGGATCTTTTTAGGGAGATTTTTGTTACTTAACTGATAAAAATGCTAATTTTGTGTGACCAATTCTTTTAAATTAAATGAAATTAGCTCATTATTCTCTTTGGTTAAGGTAATTTTCAATTGTTTTTAGGAAATCTATCACCGTTCAACCTTTTTCATGATTTGTTGATTGTAATTATAGGTTATTTCAAAGAATAGGGTTGCTACCGAAAAATGCATAAAGAGTGCTACAAAGGTTCCCTCCAGTTGGAAAAAGATTTACTACATTGAATAAAACATCTTAGTTTTGCTTATTGGCATAAAAAGTTTACTGCAATTTGGGAAAAGTTCACTGCAATTTAGAAAAGCTTCACTGCAATTTGGAAAAGCTTCACTGCATTGAATAAAGCATCTTCATTTTGCTTATTAGTAGAAAAGGTTCACAACAATTTGGGAAAGGTTCATTGCGGTTTGGAAATGGTTCACTGCAATTTAGAAAAGATTAACTGCAATTTGGAAAATGTTCATTGCAGTTTGCATTGAATAAAATACCTCAATCTTGCTTATTGACATAAAAGGTTCACAGTAGTTAGGAAAAGATTCACATTCACTACCTTGAATAAAATATTTTAATTTTGCTTATTGGAAGAAAAGGTTCACTGCAATTTGAGAAAGGTTCATTGCGGTTGGGAAAAGATTCACTGCATTACATAAAAGATTCATTGTGTAAAAATAAAGATATACAATTACAAACAATCCACCACCACCAAATAATAATCAATATGGCATCCACATCTACAATTTTAAATAAGCAAATAGCTCTAACAACCACAAATTCAATCAACTCTTTTATCAACAATATACTAATTTGTGTTAAAAGAAATGATGGTGTCATCATGCTATCAATTTTGCATTCATAGTTTCACCCAAATATTTTCAAGTGTACCATCTACGATAGATGCCATGGTATATGCCGCCTTCTACTAATATGTTCTTCATTTTTATTAGTAGCAACTCTGTTTGCATCATAAGTATTATATAAATCATATGCTTCTTGCTCAGATCTTACACTTTGTCCAATCAACTCAAGTTCATCATTCTTAGTATATTCTTGTTCAATGGGTTCTTGATGCTGAGAAACTGCAATTTAAGTTGCCAATAACATTAGAAGTTATTGTATTTATCAATACATTTTGAGCATATGTACAGATCATACCTGTCGATTGAGGACCATATTCTTGTTCGTTGAGTTCTTGATTCTGGGGACCTGCAATATATGAATAATGTCAATAATTAGTATGATCATTTGCTTATAGTTATTCTATTAATAAGCAAATTTGAGATTGTTATCAGTTCATATTTTTTTGTATATCTTTCCAACAATGCAGTGAACCTTTTATACACTGCAGTTAACCTTTTCATTAAATCAGTGTACCTTCTTTGTCAGCTTAATGTGCAACGATTTCATTATTACAATCGTCCCTTTGGAGAATTTCGTCAAACACCTTACGTGCAATGATTTCTGAATTTAAAAGTCGCTTTAGGTAGATATACTTTGCATTGAAGAGATGACAAATAATTGTTTCTTTGACAAATTTAAAAGTTTCTTTGATGAATTATCAACCATACATACCTCGAACGTGAACTCCTAATAGTTGTAACTTTTTAATTAGCAACTTTTGCACTTCAACTATAATTTGGTCCTCAAAAGCCATTGCTTTATAATTGAAGGATATTCTTGGTGCTTGTATTGCTGATTGTTGTTTAAATTTTCCTTGAATGGCACTGTCTCATAATGCAGGAAAACGATGAACTTGTGTTGAATATTTGCTTTTTGCTCAAAATTTGCTGCAATGAACGTGAATGTATATATGTCTGTGGCCTGCCCAAATTTAGAGACAGAATTTTGGTCCAATTCACAATAGGACATGATTATTTGTTAGGTCCAATTAAATACCTCTTTATATAGGTGTGTATATTACGATGGTACATGGGTATGTACCATAGACTAATTGCATACAATATTCATTCTCTCTCCTTAACCATTAAATTTTATTCCTTATATTTTGTTCATTAATCTAATGTTGTATAGCTTTCCTCTTAAACGTAAATTTTAGCATTTATTTTTATAGAGCTTATGCGTACGCGTTGTACAAATTACTTTTAAAATAGTAATATTTTTCACTGAAAGTCATCAAATTTACCCATCTCTAGAAACATATGAATATCTCTGTATGTTTTTTTAAGTTCTATATAATTGTCTGAATAATATTATAAATCTTAAATTAGTAGTGACTAACGTCATCCAAGCCCTGCAACATATAAAATTCTAGAAATTCAATTGTGTGCTCTTGATTTTATTAAAGTCCTTATAATTAGAAATAATTAAAAATGAGTTAAGTTTGGGCTATTACATCCTTTTCCCATTAAAATAAGTTTTTTCTCTGAAACATGTAAAATAGAATAAATTGCTTTTCAAAACAATTGAAAATATTTGTTTTCATATCTTTCTCAGTCGCCCATGTAACTTGTCATGAGGTATAATTTACTCACAAAAATTTATGCAGAGGAATGGTCTTGTTGTGGAACTATCGAGCTCTACGATTCAATATTTGCACTTGGTCCTCGTGATGTGCCACCCTCCCGCAACTTGCTTACATTGTATGCCACAGTTGTGACTTGCATTTGGTATGTACTTCCTAAGGTGTTAATTATTGAAAATGTTACGTGTACGCTTAAGTTATGCTAATGAACCTAATTTGTTGCTTGTATATTTTAGTTTTTGTAGAAAATGTATAAGAACACACCGAAGACATTGTTTCTCCTTTATATTGGATTCCTATTATTGTTTTTTTCTTTTCCTTGGTTTTACGCGATTCTTCCCCATCGTTGTATCTTCATGACCACTTCGAGTATAACTTAGGTCATAACACCTCAACATACAGCTATCCACATACAAATGTCCACATACAGAAATCCATACCCCTACTATGTGTAGTTTCAAGTAGGGCATTATGATAGTGACTAATTGACTGGTTAAGAGAAAAATGTTTTAGAACAGCATAGTTTTTCTATTGTCTCCCAGTTCTAATTTTCAAGCTCTTAACATATCCTCTACGATTTAATTAACTGCTTTGCTATGCCCAATGGTCTCTAAATAATATGAACAACCAATACAACAAAATCAATTTTTTGAGGCAATTTATAAATTGCCACAAAAACATAAACAATTTGAAATATTTGTAGCAAAACACAAATTGCCACAAAAATGAGGGTTTATTTTGGCAAATATAACAAAATTGCCACAATATATACGTTTATGGTAGAGAGTAAATAAACTACCGCAAAATTCAAAGAATTCACTTTTGGAAGGAAAGTGGGAAATTAATGAAATGTGAAAGTCCGGCAGAATAAATTTTGCAATACCTTCAAAGCAAAAATTGATGAAGAGGTGAGTGAATCCTTAATTAAATGTCACACAAACACACGTTCCATCATCCCCCTACCACAATAAAAGCTCTGCATGTAAATTGAAGGTCGGCACTTGGCGAGCAACCGCCCAATGCGTATATGGTAGACCTTGGGAGCATATGCTCCCAGGCTAACATGTCAAAAAAATATACATGTTGGCTTTTTGATTTTTTATTTTAAAAAAAATCACAATCAAACCCAAAACCAAAACTGCCTCAAATCTCCTAACCATGCTCCAACATTGCATAGAGTTTCATCCATGGCTGAGTTGCAACCCTTGATAAGAATCTATTTAATTGGTGAACCATTTTCAATTCTAGAATTTAAAAAAAAAAAAAACAAAATCAACCACAATCTGAAAATCCAAACTTCCATTGATCGCTAATTGCTTTCCTACTCCCATTAAAACACTATCTAGTTGGAATTCATCCATGGTTGAAACTCCTCTCCATATTTCAAACTATTTAATGGCGGTAGTCCATTCACGCAGTAGTTCATCTTGCTCCAGCCAATTACACCAATTTCAAGCGGAGTATTGGCTTTCTTGTTCAATTCCGGCGGTAACTATTCAATTCCGACAACAAAAGTTCAGGCATTTTTGTTCAGTTTGATTGAATGGATGAACCGAGGACAAAGGTAGACCTATTGACTTACAAGAGGAAGCCCAGGTAATTTTCGAGTGTTGAATTCACTTCTCCATTCTGATTGAACAGGCCTAGCTTTGAATTATTTTTGCTCTGAATTGTTTTTTTTCACTTCCTCATAGTGGAATCTGCTAGACAACAAACTTAAACATGAATCAATTACTGAACAAACCCAAAAAAAATTGTATAATTAATTGAATCAGAGAACTAAACCAAAATTTGAACACAAGAAACTGTAAACAGAATCAAACTAACAAATTCTGCATCCAAATTCACTTACCCAAAATTGAAGGAAACAGAATCAAATCGACTAGATCCCCATCCAAAAGCATATTCGTAAAACTGGGCTGTCAAGGAAATCGCTGGAATCCCCATCCAAAAATCAACAACCCAAAATCGTTGAAGCCTAGGGTTTTCAAACTTAGCTAATTATGCATCTTCTTGGGTTTGTTGTTGATGCTATGGACAACAAAGAGAACACAATCGAATTATTGAACGGTTTAGGAACAGAAAGCTCATATTTAGGAACCCAAACCCAACTCAAATTTAAGAAGATGAACCTGAAAACCATGGGTTTCGAAGGAGAGGGAAAAGCAATCAATGGAGAGGATAGAGAAGGTGCCGTTGATCGAGAGAGAATCAGAGGAACTCGAAACTGAAATTGCTTCATATGTTGCGCCATCTATGGAGGAGCATGACTTAATTTTTTCAGAGTTTAGAATTAGAGAGAGAGAGAGAGAGGACAAGAGTCAGAGGAGGCAAGCTGTCTTCGTCAATTAATGTTGTTTGCTTCATACTTTGTATGTGCATTCATTCCACATTAGTATAACTTAGAAAAGTTTTCTTTACGCAATTGCAAAAAATTTCAATAATATTTGTGGTTGATAATACTTAATTTGAGAAGGGATGATTTTATCTGTTCATGAGCAAAATAAATATTGTTCACTAATTTATTGGGCTTTTGTTCAATTACTTTGCCTTTTATTATACCCACCATATTATTCATGATTTCATCTCTTCATGTACCCATATATTGTTCATGGTTATGTTTGTTTATTTTAAATGAAAATCTATTCATGAGCAAAATAAATATTATTCACGCATTTATTGATCTTTTGTTCAATTACCTTGCTTTTTACTATACCCACAATATTATTCATGGTTTTATCTGTTCATGTACCCATATATTGTTCATGGTTATGTTTGTTCATTTTAAATGTGAGCTTCATTATTGCCTATTTACTTCAAAGAGTTGTTAATCTCTAACCTATATTGAGTAGATTTTATTGCTTGCAGTTTTTCCTATTTAAAATTTTCATATCTATATGTGTAATTGCAAAAAAAAAAAAATTCTTTAAGAAATGCAAAAAATGTCAATAATGTTTGTGGTTGCTAATTCTTTATTTAAGAAGGGTTGATTTTATCTATTCGTATATGCAAAATAACTATTTTTAACTAATATATTGGACTGTTGTTATATTACCTTGCCTTTTACTATATCCACAATATTGTTCATGGTTTTACCTATTCATGTACCCACAACATTGTTCATGGTTATGTTTGTTAATTTAAAATGTGAGGTTTATTATTATAGCATAGAAAAGCTTTTCGTTTAGCAACTGCAAAAAATTTCAATAATGTTTGTGGTTGATATTTCTTAATTTCAAAATGGATGATTTTATCTATTCATGAGCAAAATAAATATTGTTCACTAATATATTGGGCTTTTGTTCAATTACCTTGACATTTACTATACCCACAATATTATTCATGGTTTAATCCGTTCATGTGCCCACATATTTTTCATAGTTATGTTTGTTCATTTTAAATGTGAGCTTCATTCTTGCATATTTACTTCAAAGAGTTGTTAATGTCCAAACTCTATTGAGTAGATTTTATTTCTCACATCTTTTCATATTGCAATTTTTCATATCTATATGTGTAATTTCAAAAAAAAAAAATCTTTAAGCAATGCAAACAATGTCAATAATGTTTGGAGTTGCTAATTATTTATTTGAGAAGGGTTGATTTTATCTGTTCATAGGAAAAATAAATATTGCTCACTAATATATTAGACTTTTGTTATATTACCTTGCCTATTTACTATACCCACAATATTGTTCATAGTTTTATCTATTCACGTACCACAACATTGTTCATGGTTATGTTTGTTATTTTTAAATGTTAGGTTCATTATTATAACTTAGAAAAGCCTTCCTTTAGCAATTGCAAAAAATTTGAATAATGTTTGTGGTTGACATTTCTTATTTTGAGAAGGGATGATTTTATTTGTTCATGAGCAAAATAAATATTGTTCACTAATATATTGGGCTTTTGTTAATGAGAAGAAACCTTCTATATGACGTATAAATTATAGGTAATAATGTAATAGTTCATTGGTTGAACTTGAATTGTTCACTTTTATGCATTGATTTATTCAAAATTTTATATTTACTTTTCTTTATGCATTTAGTTGAACTTTTGTTTTTGTTTTATTTACTTTTCTCTTTATCCATTAAATTTATGTTGATAGGTATCACCTTTTTAAATGTGCATGAGAGGATAGTGTAGAAGATGACATTCAATTGGTGATGTTATTGTTAATATGTTTTTTATTTATAAATATATGCCAACCGCAATTAAGGATCTTTTGACTAAAGAATTGAACTTTTTAGTAGGGTTGATAGCGCAGAAGAAAATAATGATGCATGTGTCTTTCAACAGCCATTTCAAGAATCATATATTGTCGAAGATTCCGAGGATGAGCAAACTCTACAAGCTCGAAAAGAATCACTCATTTGCAAAAGGAAAGTTCAAACCATCACTAATGATAAACTCACTCGAGTTGAAAAGCGTGTTCGGTTTGAATTGCATCATGATCATTTTACATCTAGCTAATTAGAAACTCAAATGAACAATCTCACTATAGGAAGGCTGCAAAGAACCATTATGGAAAGGCTGACAAACAAAACAAACTTTGGGATGGTAATCTAAACCATAGGATGGCTTGTAATAAGCTGTTATTCCTAATTGAGAGGCTAGATTATGCACAATGGATAGCTGTAATGGAAACTGGTTTTGGAGGGTTCCTATCTGTTAGAACATCAACCATCCCCAAAGATCTCACAACATGGTTGCTTCAAAAGTTTGATCCAGTAAGTAACACATTGAAGCTCTCTGACAACAGAGTACTAGAGATAACTGAGGAAGATATTCATTCAACATTAGCACTATCTATGGGCCAATTCGAAGTTCAAGTAGCCTCGACATGCGAACCAAAAAATGAATACACCAAACTCCTTGAACAATGGAGAATAAGGTGGAATCTTGGTAGAACAAGGTCACCAAAAGTTGGAAAGATGGTTGGCTGAATTTTACAAAGAGGAGACCATGGAGACCAATTCAAAAGAGACTTTGTGTTATATATAATGTCAACATGTATTATTGGGAGTATGAATGGCGACTGTTTCTTCAGAATATTGAAGTCGTTGGTGGATGTTAATCAAATAGTAAGTACAATTGGCGTGCATTTCTCCTGCAATGTCTGAATGACACGATAGTAGAATGGAAACAAAATCGCACTAGATATTTCAGACGACCACTGTTGTTTCTCATGGTAAGTGGAATCCCACCTAAATAACATTGTTCATTGATTTAAATGTATTTGTTCATTACCCGATATATACTTGAGCGCTAATGTCTACTATGTCATTCATTCTAAGATGTACCAACTAAGATTTATCCTTGCTATGAATTACAACTCTTTTATCTGGATAGAGTTGAGTTTAGAGGGAGGATATGCAAAGATCGTTGGTTTCCCATAGCAATACATTAGACAACATATGCAGTTGAACAAAGGAATAAATATGAAAAGGAGTTCCCGGGAGATTATGAAAAAGACAAGACAATTGATAGAATAGACTATCAGTCAATTAATCGTGAAGGTGAAACTCACTTGCATGAGGAGTTCACAAGCCTAGCACTAGAAAGCCAAAAGCACATTGACCCTGCTGCATTAACCCATGACTCTCCACCAGCTGCTCAACCACCATGTTTAGAATGTGGAAAGGAAAGAGAACATCAATTGCCAGGGCCTAATGATCCAATTGAGGTATAATAATATACATATAATTTGAGTAATATATATATTTTTGACATCCTATTGCAAAAGTACCGCAGTGTACTTGTTTACTAGTGCATCATTAAATGTTATGTTATTCATATGAACTCATGTTTATTGTTGTACACCAGAATGTATTGTACTTGTTCACTGAAATGTTTTTCTGTTTTCATTTATTTGTATGAATTTGAATTATTTTACATGGTGCAATGAAATAATATTGCATTCACTTTATCAATGTTCTTCGTTAATCAACATGAGTCTAAATACAGGTGCATGCTAAACGGCTAGGTTATTATCTGGGCAAATTGTTTGAAGTTATAGCAGCCTCTGGACAAAGGTTTCCTATACAACAAGTCATATCACACATTGCACATGGAAACACAAACATTTAGAAATGTTCGAATGAGGTTGAAACTCATGGCTTGACTCAGGATGAGCATTTTTTCAATGAGCTTGTATTCTTTGATGCATATTTGAAAATGGAAGTTATGGCATTAAAGCATTACCAACATCGAACTCCAATAGACTACACTCTACCGACTTCTGATCTTGGCATCCCACTATCACCTGAGCAAAGAACTCCTACTGCAATCAGCTCCCCTATCAATGGAACTCATATAATAAGTAGTTCACCTGCGTATAATGATGAACAAGTGTGTCTAGATGAATCTGAAGGCCAACATACATCAATGCATGCAATAGCAGACATTGCTTTGTAATATTCTATATCAGCACATCACATAACGCAGCAGGAGAAAGATAATGGCAGACAACAGGTTGAAGACGAACTACTCCAAAAGCCAAAAGCACCTCAAAGAGAGAGACATGTTATAAAAATACCGCCATTCATATGTCGCTCACCATATTTGGGAGATCATAGGGACATTATCAAAGATAAGCTAACCCATAATGAGAAGGTTGTGGTGGATTATGCATTCATGCCTTTCGATCTAGACCACCCTGAAACGTAAGTATTTATCTAATTCAATGCTACTAAATTTTATTATATACGAAGTTGTCAATGCTATTTATTGCATCTACCTATTTATCAACAATGAGGAGCTATACGAGTTCAATGCTCATGACAAAGCATACAGGCTGTGGATAGATAAAGAGGCAATTGCTTCAATGGCATCTGCAGATAGCCATTTGGAAAATAGAATTTTGGATGTATGGTCTATCATAATGAACAAAAAGCAATTATCAAGGCCAAAAACACGTCCAAGTAGATTTTTCTTCACCACATATGCCTATGTAAGTCATACTTGTTGACGTACAGTAGAGGGTTGTCAAAAATTAGCATTATTCTTGTTTTCATTTGACTTTTACTCGATTTGTATGTTGTTATCCTGCATGCACAAAAACCATCCTTTGAGTACCAGGAGTTCTATAGAGTCATGGAGGTTGAAACCCAAAGAACCAACTAGCTTGATTTGAATACGGCAGATTTAGTAAGCTTCTCCAAACTCTATCACTTGTGTTTACTAATCCTCTTGTTCATTAAATTATATGGGTTTGTTCATTTAGATATTATAGTAAATGTACTGACCTATCCACTTGTTCATTATATTACATGGTATTATTCATTTTAACTAAATACTACTATGCATCCCAATCACACTATAGGTGTTTTTCCCAATTCCGACAAGTGAACACTTCTTCCTCGTTGTATTCCAATTTGCTGATAAGACAGTGAATATCATAGACAATCTTACATTGCCAGGAAAACCAAGTATAAGATATGGTGATTGTGATACATTACTGGTACGTAAGACTTCCTAAATACATACTTCAAATACATTTATATAAAATTAGAAGCTAATAGAACTCACTTTTGTCAAATGTAGAAACGCTTCTTCTCAAAGTATCTAATCCAAAGCGGTTGTCCCTGAGCAGAAGAAGCTAAACATTTTCAAACAGTGTATGTTAAAACTGATTATCAGGATAATATAAATCTTCATGATTGTGGAATCTATACCATGCGCCACATGGAGACATATTATGGTGATTTACAATCATGGGACCATGGGTTTGAAAAAGAAAAGGTGCTTATAGTTTAAATTATATCTACAAATAATTTCAATAACATTTATTATGGTATATAACTTATCTTGACATCTAAATAATTTTCAGGAAGCATTCTTAAGGACACTAAGAGCAAAGTATGCTGCACGAATTTTGCTAGATGAAGACAACCTGTTGGGAGACAGTACACTAAGTAAGGCGAAGTTGGAAGCAAGGGCAAGGCAACAACCGTAGATACATTAGAAGTTGACATTAGATAGTTTTATTTTAATTTTCACATTATTAAAAAATTACAAAATACTGTAGAAATGATTTTGTTCATTCACCAAATAAATGTTGTTCATTGAAATATTTAACGTTGTCCATTTAACCAATCATATATTCATAATCATATTTAATATTGTTCATTCACCCAAAAATATGGGGTTTTGTTACCAAACAACCTTAAACCATTAAATTCAATACCTTAAACCCCTAAACCCCAATCCTTAAACCCTAAAAACCCTAAACCCTAAACCGCCAAACCCTAAACCCTAAACCCTAACCCCTAAACCCCAACCCCTAAAGCCTAAACCCTAACTTCTAAACCCCTAATCCTAACCCTAAACCCTAAGCCCCAACCCCTAAACCCTAAACCGCAAACCCTAACCCTAAATCCTAAAACCAAAACCCTGCACCCTAAACACTAAACCCTAAACCCTAAAACCAAAACCCTAACCCCTAACCCCTAACCCCTAAACCTCCAACCCTAACCCCTACACCATAAACCCTAAACCCTAAACCCCAAAATCTAGAAACCCTAAACCCTAAACCCTAAACCCCAAACACTAAACCCTAACCCCTAAACCCCAAGCCCCAAACCCCAAACCCTAAACGCTAAACCGTAACCCCTAAACCCTAAACCTTTGTTCAGTGACCATTGTATTATTGTTCACTATATCATAAAATATTCTTCATTAAATTTCAAAAACCTTAAACCCTAAACCTTAAACTTTAACTCAAAAACCCTAAACCCTAAACCCTAATCCCTAACCCCTAAACCGATAAACCCTAAACCCTAAACTCTTAATTGTAACTCAAGAACCATAAACCCTAAACCCTATACCCCTAAAAAGTAAATAATATATACAATAATAAATACTACCTTGTTCAATTACGATTATATTATTGTTCATTATATCATAAAATGTTCTTCATTAGCAGTCCTAAACCCTAACTCCAAATTCGTAAACACTAACTCCTAAACCCTAGACCCTAAAACCTAACTCTAAATCCTGACCCTAAACCATACACCATAAATCCAAGACCTTGACTAACCTTAAACCCTAAAAATTCACGGCCATAACCCTAAACACTAAACCATACTATGTCTAAACTTCACACAACCTAAGAAAGGAATCTTTGTTACAATAAAAAAAATATAGAATATTATTAACCATTTCAGTATTGTTCATTATCTATTCAGATGTTGTTGATGGACAAAAATAGAATAGTTTACTAAACTTATGTTATCAAAACACATAAACTTTTCATTATAAATCTAGTCATAACCTATGACATGTATTTCCAAGATGTACTAATATTTCTAACAATAGTATTCAAAAAAAAAAACCTATCAATATACATCAATTACATATGTGAACCATACAATGTTTACCAAACATATCAAATAGGATATAGTCTACAAAAACTTTATTACAACCAAAGCATGGCTAATATTTATCAACCAATTATACTTGTTCATTATTACAAGATTGGTTAAATGCTCCGTTTATTGGCATTTGAACAATATATGATTGAAACATCATCGGCATCAAACCTCCTGTTGTTCTTGGATCATAACAAAATGGAGGACAATATCCAACTGGCGCAATTGTACTCTACAACAAAGAAGAAATTTTAAAATATAAGAAATGTTATATATAGAACAATCACAAGTAAATCCCAATACGACCACATAACTAGATGAACTCACCTGACTAAGACTTTGAACATTTCGATTGGAATTGGCTAGCAAATTCAATGTAGGCGCAACATTGCCTAAAGAACTTGATCCACCCTAACATATATTCATACTCAAAGGAGCACCATTCTAAAACAAAGTTGGAAAAACAACACCGACATATCAATCTATGACATTGTTCATTAGTAAGGTAAATATTGTTCAAAACCAATCATAGAATCGTTCATCACGTACCTGAGGCAACAAACCGCCACTTGGATCTTTATTTAACAACTCTCTTGAGACAACAAAAGGCATATTCATGTGGAATGGATCGAAATTCTGCAACATACTCCAAAATTTGGACAATATAAATAAATGAACAACGTAGATCAACTTAAGGAAAAATACACTTAGAATTGTTCATTATCAACCTGAGGCAACAAAACACCACTTGGATCTTTGGGTAAGGTCTCTCTTAATCCACAATAAGGTAAATTCATAGGAAATGAAGCAAAATTCTGTAACAAACTCCAAAGGTCGAACGATATAAATAACTTCATAACGTAGATTAAAATAAAAACAAATATGATAATTATACTATTCTTTTATCAACCTATATACAATCGGCATCTGCATTTTTTAGTGCAACTTTTGTGGATCTTCGAACTTCCAAATTAATCGACTATCACAATCAACAATATAAAAAAAAATTCACTTATTACAATTTTTGTTACAAAATAATAATCTATTCTATAAAGTGTAGATTAAGAAGTGTCAACCAAGAAATATAGTTATTCATAGTGCATGATTAAAGATATCTTACCTTCGGTAATTCCTGAACACCTGTAACATTTTCTAGTGTAACCTCTGCAGACTTCTTCATTTCCAAGTTAGTTGCCTACAAATAGTAATATCACCAAAAAGAAAAATTACATATGATAAACTACTCACAACATAATAATTAATTGTTCAAATGTTGTATTGACAATTGTTCACTAAAGAACAAAATCCTTCAAAGTAGATAATTGTACTTGTCATACCTTGGGTAATCCCTCTTCAATTATGAGATTATGTGTCGACAACTTCTTCTTTTTTCTTGCTTTTGCTTGATTACACTTCTTCTCATTGGTGCTCTTCAATCTCTTATTTCGTTGACCTTTCTCCCAGGATCCAGGAGGGTTTAAAACACTCTTTGCCGAACTTGAACCATTTTGGTGAATATCATCCTCTACATAAACTGACCCTACTTCTACTTCAATTAACTCCATCAGTTTACTAAAGTAATCCTCACAAAGGATCCTTGCCTCTCTATTCATTTGGCTAGCAATGACTAGTGCATTCAACTTTCTACCCATTTACATTCTCCACACACAAGAACACACCACAGTGTCTTTCATGCCATCTTCAACAATAAGTTAGTTGCTTTGGCTATCTTTAGCGTCTTTGCTCCATCTCTTCAAAATGTACCTATCTAGCACTTTTTGAACACAACAAGTATGCATAACTCGCAAACAATGTGAACATAAAAGTCCAACCTGAGTGAACTTTTGACAAGTGCAATCAATGAAGCCTCTCTCTATGTTCAAAACAATAGTATGCTCAAAATATATCCATTTAATCCTTCACCCCAAGATTCTTCCAAACAACTTACACCGAATACCTGGAATACCCTATTAGATGTATCGCTATGCAACTCACCTTGTTCATACGAAACTTCTTTAACAAACTCTTTCTCATATAAGTGACAACCTTGGTTGGCCCCTGAATCTACCTTTGTATTTTTTATAAGAAATGCAGGTCAGTGATGATTATTAATGGATAAATGCGTTTTATCCTTCTTTTCTGTATCAATTATCATTGAAATGAGATTTTAGATTGCGTAAGTTCATTACAGGCTATCCAATGCTTGATTTTTTGTTTTTATTTATAGTTAAGCAGCTTTTTTGTGGTTTTATCCAGAGTTTCTCTTTTTTTTTTAAAAAAAAAATCATTTTCTCAAGCCAATGAGAGATTGAGTGCTAAGGCGTACCATAGGCCTACAGTGTGCTTTTTTTTATATAGGTGTGAACATGTTTAGAAAGACCGGGGGATGTGTCGGAATAGAAAAGCGCCACCTGAATGAGATAAACTGATTGTAGCTGAAAATGGTGTGTTACTAAATTGGACCAAAACCTATAACATTTTTGTATCTGTTAGAAAGCGTTATAAGAATCCATCCTATGTTTACTATTCATCTTCCAAGACGACAGTTGAAGACTACGGAATCAAGCTTTATCATTTATACCGAAGCCAAAAATCTAGAGATTGACACATAGTGCACTTTTGACCCACATGGGTATGGTATGTACATTGCATCGATACAGCATTTGGTAAATAGTGATGTGTATGCTTTACATTATATAAATGGACCTATGTTATTTACCTTGTTTTCTTTGGTCTATGTATATGGCCAACCAGTCATTGCTTTTTTTAATATAGTGTGCCACTATTTAGGATACTACGGATCTATGTGATGCTGATGAAACAACCTCCCTCACCGATCTGATGTTTATAGTTGCCTTTGTCGTGCAAGGTTTTATCTTAAAGCTGTTAAGAAGTGCTAATTATTATGAATTGGTTGTTAAATAAACTCCTTCAGCATCAACAAAAAAGCGCTTGCAGAGATAAGTGACACTGTCAAAATTCTGGAAACTTTGAGAAAAATATTGTCAGTGATACTGATTAAGTTTTACAGTTTTCTAGCTTTCTAGTTACTACGAACCCAAAAAATAAAATAATAATAATAATATCTACAGCTTGTGAATCCCAGTGAATAATGATCCAACTAGGACATTTGGGTTAAGAGAATGTGGTAGTGTGATTTTCCATGAGCCAATATAACAGGCATTTGGGTTGTTACATAATCCAAGGCAATGAACTTGGACGAATTTTATGAGGATTTCAAATCAAAGTTAGATTTCTCATGCCTTCAATTTTTGTCAGTGGAATCTAACTTGTGTGCGATTGTTTACTAGATCAACAAACTCGCTTGTGAGGTAATTTTGGTCCTTCATTCGCCTTACTTTTCTTTTATTGTTTCTTTCCTTGTTTCTCCTGGGTTTACAAAGTTTTAAATTACCATTTAAATCATTTCACTCACACAAAGGTCCTAGTTTTTTCTCTAACTATTTTAGGCCTTGATCAATATTTCTGTTGGCATATATTTTGTTAGCTACTAATACTTATTTAAATCTTTCAAGTTTGTTGTAGATTCCTGATATTTATAGGGGACAATGCAAACATGATGATTAGTTTGGAGCTATAGAGCTAAGGATCCTGAAAAAGGTTAATTTTCGCCCTTTTTAGGATAAATGCTCCCCCTCCCCCTAAAAAAGAACATTTTATGGAGTTATTTTCTTTCATAGTTAGGAATTATGAACAAAATTTTGATTGTCAGTATTCCACTAGTTATGTTGTTAATAAACTTCATGTGGTGAAGATATACATCAATGAAATTTATTCATTAAATTTTTTACTATGACTTCATCTCCTTTCTTTTCATTTATATATTAAGATATGTTTAGAGAATATTATGAAGTTATTAACGGCCTATATTGACATTTAAAGCACATTTAATTTATAGAACAATTATTATAATAGTTTAAATATATATCTTGTTTGAATTATAGCACATTTATTTATAGCACAGTTATTATAATGTTTTAAATGTATATCTTGTGGAAATGTAAGTTGCCATAAATAAATTTTTACCACCAAAATATGGTTTGTAGCAAATCATGTTTGTCAGAAATATCATTGTTTTATAGCAAAATAACCTTCGTGACAGTGTCAAACTTGCTACAAAGTATCATATATTAATTGTAGCAATCCACATTTTTGGCAATGTCAAATTTGCCACAAAAGCTATACACCTTGTGGCAATTTTAAATTTGCCACAAAAGACTTTTGTCACAAGGTGTATGTGACATCCTTATTGCAATTTTTCAAAATGCCACAACAGACAATTGTAGCAAAATTTGGACATATAGTGGCAAAATTTAATAGTAAAAAACAAATTTTTTTTTGTAGTGAACCTTTCGCTCTTCCAAAATTTCATTTCGGGAATATAGAGCTTGAACTTGGTATTCTATCAAATATTATGCTTGATGATACATTATAAAATCTTTGCTTCTTTTTTTTGGTGGGGGGGGGGGGTGCTTTTCTCTTCACATGATTCCCCAAATGCCATGAATGACAATAAAGTGAGTGAACTTAGTATTTTCATAATGCTCCTCGAAGATAATCCTTTAGCCATAAATTAATATTATGCTTCAACTCAAGTCCTTATAATGGTAATATAATGCAATATTGTTATAACCCATCATGCTTCTGCTGGGCCTCCAACTAGAGAATCATCATCGCAGTAGCCCCCAACTTTGACCTTTCCACGCTTACGCGTAATTTCATATTTCCAATGCACAGTTTTGCTACAATGTTACATCCCTTTTCTCTTCGCCCTTTACAGCACACACTAATGTTCATTAGACATAGCTCATACTTTCAAGTCTCAATTCTGTTCGAGTTGTTCCCATTTTGCCTTACAAATTTTATTTCTAGTTCTCCTTTTATCTCGTGGTTATAATATGATCTATGCTTATACAAAAGAAGTATAATGAGTATGAACTAAGAGAATATATATGAAGCGGTTATTTAATGCTCCATTATAATTGAAAATTAATTGCTTTCATCAATTACCCAAATTCATGTTTGACTTCAAACTTAAACTCATACCAATAATGGACATGCTTATGGTATACCTTATGAGAATCCCAAATGCTTTTATTATCCATTTGGTCCGCGTAACCCATTGTAAGTCCAACTTACACGGAACCATTTGCCTACTATCTCTTTACACCTCAATGTTATATAGACACTGAACGTACACGCTTAGAGTCCTTTAGTTACCATTTATACAAAGCAAGAAACTTGTATTGTTGATTGCATTTCATTACCAGTGTCTTCAACAGGTTCAAGAACCATTCAAATGAATCGTGATCAAATAAAGTAAAGTAAAATACATTGCTCTTCTAGTGGGCTCCTTCTAACAACTCCCAATATCAGTATGTATATAGCCTATCAAAGATGGTTAGATGGACAATGGACATTCAACATACACGCTTAGGGTCCTTCAGTTATCATTGATACAGAGCAAGCGACTTGTATTGTTGATTACTTGATTACATATACTCATTCATTACCTGTGGCTTTAATAGGTTCAAGGCACCATTCAAACGAATCGTGATCAAAATAAACTGAAGCAAAATACATTGCTCTTTTAGCGGGTTACTTCTATCAACTCCCAATATCATTATAGCCTACCGAAGATGGTTGAATCTTGTGTTTTTGGCTTCAAGTATTATTATAGGGATTGCACCCGACAATGTCTAGTAATCAGTAGCTGGAAATTACATTATTTACCTTGATTGAGGAGTTGTCGGTGCAATATTCAAGGGGATTTGGAAAATTTTAAATTCACGATACAGTAAGGACTGATAAAGAAAATAACGTGAATAACTCAAACTCTAAGTCAAGAGGCTTCGAGTTTAACCGAAGAGGAAAGAATGGTGTACTATGCTCAGCGGTTGAAATAAAGAGGACGTGAACATAGTCAATAGATGCGAACTGGAGATAGATTGAACAAAAGTAACACCAAATAAGAAGAAAAATTGAATGGAATGGGAATAATAAACTAAATGTGCTCAATTATCGACCGTACCTAAAATCCAATTGGTGTAGATTGAAAGTGCGGTAGGCAATGAGGAAAACTTCACGTAAGCTTCCGAGCAAGGGTCTCATCAAAGGACTTATGTAATAGCCCGACCTTATATCACGTTTATTTATTTAATTAAGCTATGTTATTAATTTTCCGCTTTTACTTATCGTATTTAAACATTTTGATTAGGAAAAATTCATTTTAGGTCGTACTTTGCAATTCGAGTGTTAATTATCATAAAAATTTCTGGTTAATTGATAGCAGACATCGACAAATATGATTAAGTGATAAATTATTTTCCATAACATCACAGAAATTTAATTTTGAATTATGTAAAAATGTTATCGCAATGGAATTCTATTCTTCCAAGCGCAATTCATTTGAGCTCAATTAGTGGCCCAAAAAGTTGGTATAATTGAATTTAGCTAACTACCATTATTTATACTTAATTATAAGAAGCAAAAAGCTACTTTATAGAGGGATAAAATCAGCCAATTATAGTAGATAAGTCCCCCCCAAAAAAAAACAACCAAAGATAAATTCTTGTTCTTCTTCTCTCCCCTCCCCACGGCCAGCCCCTATTGTGCTTCTACTGCTGCTACTGGCCGTGCTCTGCTGCTGCCGCGAGCCACCCCAACCCCTCCAGCACAACCAGCCACCACAAACCTCACCTCCCACTACTCCCTCCTCTCTAAATCTAAGCTCAAGCGAGGTAAAACCGTAACTTTATCTTGATTTATTTTTGGTTTTTCTGATTGTTGTAGTCACGAATTGTGTTTATATGATCAAAATAAATAGTAGCATACAATTTTTATTGTGTTTGGAGATGTTGGATATTATGTATAGGTAAGCTTGAACTTGATCAAGTGAGTTTGTGCAAAAAAAGTTTAAATTTGAACTTGTTTATCTAAATGTTACGCTCTTCGGTATGAAAAATGAATTTAAGGTTGGGTGTGGTCTTCTTAAATCCATTTATGGTGGTTTGGATGTAATCTTGATTTGGGCATAACCTAGGGTTTCATGATCATGCATGAGTAATGTTTAATTTTTGAATCAAGTATGTTTACTTGGATTGAATTAGATGGAATTTGGAGGTTGGATATGCTATTGGTTAGAAAAATAATGTTGTGTGAGTTTTGCCAAAATTAATGGATATAGAAAATCCCATAAGTGATCAAAAGAGGTTGCTTGGTATAATAATGCAAGTAAGTGAGTTTATGGGAGCATTTTGAGTGTTTATGTGAAGAAAAGTATTGAAAAATATGTAAGGTTGATCATGAAGTAATTTTTTAGTGTATTAGCCAACATAAGGTAATGATAAGAAGGAAACAATGGTTAATGGACCTATAAAGGGGCATTTAGCTTGATCATGAGAGAAAAGAAGAAAATCATAAATTTTGGGAATAATAATAATGGATATTACGAAGAAGATACAAAGTTTAGTAAGTTCAAACAACTTTAATTGTGCTTAGAAACTCAGTTGGGTTGAAAAACCAAGTTAAATGGGCATGTGAAAGAAATTTGATGAGTGGGGAGAGCAATAGCTCAAGAACATTGGTTATCAGTCCAAGCTAGGGTGATTAAAGCTATCCCGAACCTAATCACAACCCTCTCGACCTTAAACCCTTATTATCCATATCAGAAATACTGAAAACCCATACTTTCATTTGTAAGCATCACAACCTTTTCATTATAATCTCAATCACTTTAATTTGTTCTATTTTACTCGAAACTATTTGACCTCCTTGAGTTGTGGAAGCCATTTAGTTAATGAATTTCTAGTAAAGTTACAAAATATGAGAGTGAGTGTTGTTTACTAACAATGGATACCTACAAGAACATTTCTAAAATAGAATCGGGGCCTAGTCTATCATTCCCCATTGTGCATAAATATTATCAAGTGAGACCGCATTTTAAATATTCCAGTTACGTCCATTACATGTACTTTTAGAATTAGAACGTGTTTATATTTTGGTAAGTATATCAATGAATCAATTTATTCAGTGATTAAATACCTAATAAGTGACCTAGTAAGTTATCGTTGATAGGACACTTGCCCTTCATTTACCCATGCGGCCTTAGGCCAGATTCCCCGATTGGTTTGATAGATATACACCTATCTATAGATCATATCAGTTACTAGGAGTTCACTACCAGATAATAACTAGCAATGTAGTTTTAAATTCATTTCATTCACTATTTTAAACTAAAACAAACTGCAAAACGGGTCCAACCAATTTTTTAGTGATCATTTAACAATATAGAAATGCATGTATTGAGCTTCGGCTTACATTTCACAATGTTGTGATGTTTTGTTTTATGCCGATGCTTAGCGAATTGCCCCTCATGCTAGCAAACCAGCTGAGAAAATAAGCGAGCAAGGAAATCTGGATGAATCAGAAGAGATGTCAGTTCATGAATATTTTGGGAACTATATTTTGAGATATTCAGTTGTTGGAGCTGTAAACTTTATGAGGAATTTCTCTATTCTGGTGTGTAAACCTTATGGTAGTTAGCAACTGTTTGTATATGGTTTTGATAATGTTTGAATGTGTATTGTTGTAATCTGTGCTTAACTATGTTACATCTAGTGCACATACTTAAAGTCTTGTCCTTCTAGACAGCGATAACTCCCCAACCATCGGAATTATGAGTTCTAATTAAGGGAATAATTAAAGAGTATATAATCAGTGAGACATGCGCGTTGGGGGTGTTATAGCCTAAATTGTTGGTCCAGTACTAATACTTTTATATAGAATAAAGAGCCAAAGTGACTTCCAAAAATAAACTATTAACGATGTCCTTCCACACCAAAAGATGTTGAAATGAATATGGTAAATTCCAAATTTCAAAAAGAAAAATAGTTCTGCAATTAAGGAGAAGTCGAAATGTTTTAGGATGTCAAAAATAATCATAAAGAGAAATTGAAAAACAATGCAGAAATCCCGAAGAAGTACTTTCCAACCATGAGGTCGTGAGAAACAAGGGACCTTAGTTTACAGGCGATTATCAGGAAGTATGAAGAGTATGAGTTTACCATAACACAAAAATCCAACAGAAAGATTTACATGCTCATTCTAATAGGTTCCATAGTTTCAAGGATTCAAATCAAAGGTGTAACAACTAATAACTAAAACAACATAGTTTTATAAGTGAGGTCTTCATATAGAGAGAGCAACATAAGCAATTCATCCAAAATGCATACGGTTACTGATTACAAGAAAAAACTCTTTTTTAGGGAGAGGGGCTTCGTGGAGATTATGGACGACAGGGAACTATGCTTGACAATTCTAAAATGTTTTGATTTTTCCAAATGGAGATATTTTAATAGATATAGGCCATTCTAAGAATGTCAGTAATGAATAATTTTTCTAACAGTCAACATTATGTCCACTCAATAAGCTAGCTTGTATACCTTATCCGAAAGAAATTTGTGAATCATGTTAGTCAGCATGCAATTAGATATACGGTTATGATCAATTCGAATAAGTAGTTAGTCAAGGAGTAACACAAGGTTGAACCTCAAGTTATCGAAGCTAGTTACAATAATAGGACGTAGCATTTAAGAAGCAGTAGGTTATAGGAAGTAGGCAAGCGTTCCCACCCCCCTTCCTAAGAGGATGGAAAACATGTATTGATTCAACTGAACTAACGAAATAATATGTGTGGAAATTTTCAACATATTAGGAATAACACACAATGTTTTCACAAAATCATTCTTCTATAAAATATTTTCACAAAATCCTTCTCCTATAAAATGTTTTCACAAAATTTTGTTTTGTAGGTCTCTTGGAATCAGTCACTCTATGGGGCAAGCATGCCGGTTGAGGTAAGGTTGGCTATATTTATATCTCCTCAGACCTCGCGAAAGCGGGACTCACACTGAGAGGTGGTGGTGGTGGTGGTGTTGTTGTTGTTGTTAGGAACAACACACAATCACGGTTAAAAGAATAAAATTGTCTGACTGAAACGAAACAATCTTATCATGGTATTCTTATTGAAGATCAATACTATTTGTCTAATTAGTGTCATAGATGTGTAAAGCTTGTCGTAGAGTTACAAATTAAACCACTACTTCAACTCATAAATAATATTTATAGCATAGGAAAGTAGGGATCGATTCCACGAGGAAAGATTTTGTCAAAAAGCTAGTTTAATTCTCAATGATTTTACTACTCTAATTTATTATTTCTTCTCTTTGTATTTCTAAAATAAATCAAATTTAATAAATAAAAATATGGAAAAATGCTTAATATTGATCCTAAATATTCTAAATTTAATTCTGGAAATAAAACAGCAAATAGCTATCCTGAATAATATGGAAAAATAAAAACAGAAATAATAACACAATATTCAACTAAAAACTAAAACAGAAAATAACAAGCAGAAACTTAATATTAAAAAATTACAAAAAGTAATCTAAACTAATATTATTCAAGTTTATAATTTTATAACCCCATAATTATAAGTAATTAATTTCATAAAAATTAAAACAGAAAATTTACTCCAGAAAATGCAACAGAAACTAAAATCTGAAATTAGGAAAAAAATGAACTGCACTAATATAGATACAAAATTAAATGAAAAAATAGCCCAAATTTAAGGATATCATTTTGTGGAATTAATAAAACCTAAAAAACGTGGAATAAAAATTAAAAACGTAATTTTCAGATTTATTGAAATAAAAACCTGCACTTATCCAATTCACGAAATAATTCTGAAAAATTATCAAATAATTTCCACAAATTCTGAAATTGAATGGAGGCAGATTAGGGCACTATATAAACCCTAGGATGGAACTTTAAAACAAAAACACAAAAGGAACTGTTTTTAGCCTAATTTCTAACAAACCGGTAATTAAACGCCAAAACAGAAAATCAATTAAATCTGAAAATTATAATCACACTAAAAATCAAAATCTAACTGATCTAATATTACCAAGACACTCCTAAAAGACTACTCTTGGGGGGGGGGGGGGCGTAAACGAAATTTATATTCAAGCTAATAATTGAAGAATATAAATTGACAAACTAAACAAATTAACTAAAAAGCAACAAATAATTATCAAAGATACCAAATTTATGAAAATTGCTTAGCATAATCTATATCCACCATACAAATTAATATTTATCGTTAACACACAAATCGATTTTTATCCATGAGTTACACTCTAGAAGACATCCACTAGCGGATCTTCCCCATTTTTCCTTAGTTTATAGTTTATTTAGGTCCAACCCTAATATAAACCCTAATAGTTTTGATAATCTTCATACCAACGCAAGAATTTAATCAAACTAGAGTATTATGTATTAGAAAAACATCATCTAACGCCTTGTAACCAATTTACCAGCAAACTAATTTAACAAATATCTATAACGATTACTTAATTAAAAGAGATGGATTTGAGCCATCCATAATTAGTTAGGGTGATACTAATGCCTAAAAGACTATAATTTTGACGTATTAAAACCTTTTAGACTATCATATGAGTTCGTATTAAACTAACTAGCATGCATTCTAATTTATATAACACGAATATCATGTATGATAAATACTAATGGCTATAGAATCATGAATAAAAATCAACTAGACAATAAACCATAAAGTTTGTTTCAAAATAATTAATTTAGCATGGTTTCAAATAGATTATACTATGCACGAAAAAATTACTCACTCATATTAAAAATTAAATTACACAGATTAACCAAATACTTCATGTTTAATAGTAAAATAAACACAAAAAAATATCAAACTAAAAGTAGGAAAAGAATTAGGAGTGGCGTGAGGAGTGAGGCAGCCGTGGCTGTTGGTTTATAGCGTGAAGCTTGATGCTTTATGGTGAAGGAGAAGACGATGTGATGAAGTTTGGTGCCATGGTGATTATTAGGATGGGTTAGGCATGGGGTTTTTATGGTGTGAGGGGGAGGATGATGAAGGTGATTTTATGGTGATGAAGATGATATGTGGTGGAGTGATGCAGCTGTGGAGGTTAGGCGTGAGATGGTCTGCCGTGATATGATGATGGTGAGGATGAGGGATTATGATGAGATAAAGGTGTGTGAAGGTGGGCGAAGGTTTTTTAGGGTTAGGCGTGGGATTGCCCACGGCTTCATATGTAGATGAGATGGTGATGATGCATGATTTTATGGTAGGGGAGGTAGCTAGGGTTTTTTTCTTAGACTCGTTCTCCCCTAGGTCTTCTAGCTTCTTTCCAACTCTTGTAACCCTAGTCCAAATAAATAATTACGAAAATAATATTTTTCATAAATTATTATTTTTGGACCGTTTTGATAGCCAAGCGTACAAAACCCGAACTTTGACGTCCTCTCTTCTCCTCTTTATTTTATTAATGCTAAACCTGAAAAATATATAAAATAAAGTAAATTAGACGAAATAATATCTATAATATAATCGAAATAATTATTAAAGCAATGCATGATTTTTGGCTTAACAAGATGCATGTATACACTTGCAGGCATACTATTGGAATTACCAAGGTTTGTTGTTTCCAATAGAGAGGTAGTCTAACTTTGAGCTTGAGCTCATTTCAAACTTGATCTCTCAATCACTCTATGTTCTTTTGTTCCTATGGCCAAAGTAAGAAATTGATATTGTTATTTTAACTCTTATACCCAGAATTGAACTTTACTAAGATGGTTAAAGACTTTTATACCACTTATGTATTATGGAGACTAAGTGTTATGGTTTTTGTCTGATTTAGGACACTCTACTCCGTCCTTAAAGTTTTAAATTTCTGATTCTCTTCTTTAACCCATCCATCTAGTAAGACTTTGCTATCACCCCTTCATCAACTAAAAGCAGAGATAGCATCATCAAAGCAAGGTAATATGGATGTCGTTAACTTCTTTTCAAAACTTATGGGCTTGTGGAATGAATTAGATAATTATGTCAAATATCCAAAGTGCACTTGTAAAGCTGCCGAGGAGTTCATGAAGATGATAGCGAGCGACAAAGCCCATCAATTTTTGATGGGGCTCGATGATGATCTATATTCAACGGTCCGGAGTCAAATTCTGGCTATGGATCCGCTGCCTTCCTTGGATCGAATGTTTAACATGGTACAACAAGAGGAAGCCCACAAACGAATGATGAATTGACGAGAAGCACGACCCGAGCAAGTTGCCTTTGCCACCATGGGTCAGCCCCGTAATGCGCAGCAACAGGAGAGATCTTCGTGCAAACATTGTGGCAAACGTAGGCATGAAGAATCGAACTATTTCGACCTCATCAGCTATACGGTGAACAGGGGTACTCGTGGTGGTGGCCAAGGATGTGGAAGAGGCCGAGGAGGAAGAGCAGCTCGCGGTGGAGGAGGCAGAGGTCGCGGTCATGAGGCAACATTTGCAGCTCAGGTAGAGGGAGAACCGACCTCAAGGACCGACTTTGCAGGCCCAAGTACATGGCCCAGCCTCGAGAGTCAGGGCACTCGACCCAGTTCACAACCCGTTATTCCAGGGTTGACTGCAGAACAGCTACATCGTTTGATGAGTCTCATCGAGACTCCGAAACCACGATACGAAAAGCTCTCATATATGAATAATTGGATTTTGGATAGTGGAGCGTCATACCTGATGGACTCCTATCTGGCAAAGATCTTGACCATGAAGAATCAAGTCTAACACATCCAAGAACAAGGTCCCAAGTGAAGAAGATGACTCACATTTTGCAAGAAGATCAAACAGCCACAAACGGGTTAACCGGCCAGAAAATGCCCGGTTTTGTGCACCTCATTTCTTAAGCGACACTGTGGCTTAAGCCTAATATTTTTGCATTTTTGGAATCCTCATGACGTTAACTTTTAGGTCCAAGAATTGATTTCAAATCATGCACACAAGAGGATGGGAGATCAAGGTGTTTTTCCTAGCCGGTTAGATTGGGCTCCATTATGCACGGCTAGAAGTTTGAGCCTAATTACCCTACTTACACAAGCTATAACCTTGATTTCTTTGGGGGGGGGGGGTTATACACATACCAAAGTTATCCCCCATGGCTGAAAAACAAATCATGCTCACTTTTACCCAGCTTAATTCAGGTTTGAAAATTGGGTAAATTCTGCCTGTGAACCCGGTTTAAAGAAGCCCGACTCTTTTACCTCCATCCGTGGGTTTACTCCTCACCAGCTAGAGTGGCACATAGCCCAATGCATGGCACACATCCCTAGGCTATCATCATTGGCTGCAACCTTGGGAAGAATAGCCAATGGGAAGCTAGCTGCAAGTGAAGGTGTCTCACGGCTCCCATTGGACAGCTGAAAAGGGAAGGCAACTTTAATTTACGGCTGAAGCACATGCTCTAGGCTTGGTTTCTGGTTGATTAGGCTTAAGTCCAAGTTGATTAAGTTTTAATGAACATTTGTTTTGCTTTCCTTGCTGTTTTGGTTGTACTTAGATTAGCCTTAAGTTTGCTTTAAACCCGGTTAGTCCTAACCGTGTATTTTAGGCTAAACTAATACCTTTCCTCCCTAGGAGGGAAAGGTGAGGAGCTTGCTTACTAGTGTGTTTGTTGGGCATGTACAAAAGGGAGCTCTCGGACATTATGAAAAGGACTTCAGTTTTTGAATAAGAAGAACCGTAGAGAGCATTTGAAGCTTTCTTCCAAACCTTGCTTGCTTATCCTTAATTAAGCCAATTAAGGTGGTGTTCAAGTCAAGTCTTAACCTTGATTAAGTGGTAATTTCAATATCTTAATCAAGATTAAGGGCCCTAGACTCATGTTTGGTGGTGTTTCTGTATCCATTCATTGAGTTTAGTCTATCCTATCTTTGTTTACTTCACACAGATTCAAGAGAAGCTAAGTGAGTTTACTAGCTTTAATTTTGAGTTAGTAATCCTTAACTTTGAATCTCTTCCAGTTTCAATTCATTATCAAGCTTTCTTACATCCATTCCCACGTTCATTCAAAGCTAGGACTACCCCCCTTTTGCCTAGCTTCCATTCAAAACACATAGCCAAATTCAACCGTGCAAGGTGACTAGTTTCGGCCTTTGCATTAAGCAAATTAGCACGGCCACCCCGTGCCTAAGAGCACGACCGTGCCACCCTTAGGCCGTGAGTTTCCCTTGGTTTTAAGCTGAGTTCTTGATTGGTGTTGGCTTGGGTGGTTCCTTCCCTTTTGCTTTACATCATATTTGGTATCAGAGCCAGGTTTCTCCTTGGCCTGGTATTCAATCCACGCATCGAAGTTCCTTTCTTCTCTATTTCTCAAACACAAGCCAGATTTTGTTCTTCACTTAAACCAAGTACAACATGAGTACTAGTTTAAGTCTAGAAGAGAAACTTGATGTTGTTTTGAAGAGTAATCACGAGATTACTTCTTCTAATCAAGAGTTAAAGAGTTCAAATCAAGAGTTAAAGGCCCAGAATGAGTATCTACGTAAGCAATTGGGTACTTTTCTCAAACAAAAGCAGAAGATGAATGAAGAACTAGTCTATTCTGACCCACGAGGACAAGAGCAAGTCTTCAGCCGTACCCTTGATTCTTCCAGTGATGAGGAACCATGGGGAAGGCCACAGCCAGAACCTAGAGTGCAAGCAAACTCTAATGATTTTAGAGTTGAGATTCCAGAATATGAAGGCACGCTCGACCCACAAGAATTCTTGGATTGGTTACACACGGTGGAGAGGGTATTCAAGTACAAAGAGGTTCCAGAAGACAAAACAGTCAAGTTGGTGGCATTGAGACTACGTAGGTATGCTTCCTTACGGTGGACCAATTTGTGTGCTAAAAGAGTTAGGGAACGTAAAGCTAAAAGCAGAACTTGGGAAAAGATGAAAACCAAGTTAAAGGCTAGATTCCTTCCACCCACGTATGTTCAAGATTGTTATTCACAACTTCATAATCTGAACCAAGGCAATCTAAATGTTGAAGAATATACTAGGGAGTTTGAAAAGCTTGTGATTAAATGTGATCTCCAAGAACCAGAAGGAGAAACAATAGTTAGATTAGCCTTAAGTTTGCTTTAAACCCGGTTAGTCCTAACCGTGTATTTTAGGCTAAACTAATACCTTTCCTCCCTAGGAGGGAAAGGTGAGGAGCTTGCTTGCTAGTGAGTTTGCTAGGCATGTACAAAAGGGAGCTCTCAGACATTATGAAAAGGACTTCAGTTTTTAAATGAGAAGAACCATAGAGAGCATTTGAAGCTTTCTTTCAAACCTTGCTTGCTTATCCTTAATTAGGCCAATTAAGGTGGTGGTCAAGTCAAGTCTTAACCTTGATTATGTGGTAATTTCTGTATCTTAATCAAGATTAAGGGCCCTAGACTCATGTTTGGTGGTGTTTCTGTATCCATTCATTGAGTTTAGTCTATCCTATCTTTGGTTACTTCACACAGATTCAAGAGAAGCTAAGTGAGTTTACTAGCTTTGATTTTGAGTTAGTAATCCTTAACTTTGAATCTCTTCCATTTTCAATTCATTATCAAGCTTTCTTACATCTATTCCCACGTTCATTCAAAGCTAGGACTACCCCCCTTTGGCCTAGCTTCCATTCAAAACACATAGCCAAATTCAACCGTGCAAGGTGACTAGTTTCGGCCTTTGCATTCAGCAAATTAGCACAACAACCCCGTGCCTAAGAGCACGACCGTGCCACCCTTACGCCGTGAGTTCCCTCGGTTTTAAGTTGAGTTTTTGATTGTTGTTGGCTTGGGTGGTTCCTTCCCTTGAGCTTTACATCAATACCACATGACGGGTAATTTGGCCCAATTGAGCAATGTGGAAGACACGAGACCCGTAACCATTCGCCTTCCTAATGGAGGCTGCAGCATGGCCATCAAGCATGGCTCAGTTCAATTTAGCCCAAAATTGACTTTACATGACGTGCTCTTTGTTCCCGATTTGGATTGTAGTTTGATTTCTATTGCGCAATTAATTAAGGAATTATTTTGAACAGTAACATTTACGAAATAGTTGTGTGTGATACAGGACCATACTACGAGGAGCCCGATTGGACTGGGTGAGCAACAAAGAGGGGTGTATCTACTTAAAGACACGTCTTTACCTAAAGAACGAGCTCATAAAGTAACACACATGGATCTTTGGCACTGCAGATTAGGGCATCCCTCCCATCAAGTTATGAAGCAACTTTCTATTATGTTTGGTAAACCACTTAATGGCATAAGTGATTTGCGTGATGTGTGCTATCGTGCTAAACAAACATGCTTACCTTTTCCTAATAGTGACAATAAAGCTTTGCACTGTTTTGATTTGATACACGGTGACATTTGGGGTGCGTATCATGTTGAAGCCTTTTATGGTGCTCATTATTTTTTGTCCATAATTGATGATGCAAGTAGGGGCATTTGGGTGTATTTGATGAAGGACAAAAGTGAGGCATCTCGATTAGTGATGAATTTTTGCATGAAGACCAAAACTCAATTTAATGCTAGTGTAAAAATGATAAGGAGTGATAACGGCAGTGAATTTACTTCTAGGCCCATGAAGAGATTTTATGGAGATCAAGGGATCATACACCAAACGTGTTGTACTAACACGCCCCAACAAAAATGGTCGAGCTGAAAGGAAAAATCGTCACTTATTGAATGTTGCTAGGGCCTTACGTTTTCAAGCCAATTTACTTATTGAGTTCTGGGGGGAGTGTGTTCTTACTGTAGCCTATCTCATAAATAGAACTCCAACACCAATCCTTAAAAATAACCCCTATGACAGATTATTTAAGGAGTCACCATATTATGATCATATCAAAGTATTTGGATGCCTGTGTTGTGCTCATTACAATCAGAAGACCAAAGATAAATTTGATTCTCGAAGTCAGCAATGCATCTTTGTAGGGTATCCCTTTGCCAAGAAGGGATGGAAGGTGTATGATGTGGAAACCGATGAAATCTTTATTAGCCGGGACGTCATCTTTCATGAGGACAAATTCCTTTTCCATTCCAACATGACAACCACGGGAACCCGGCAATTTAGTGATGATATTCTGGGCAGTGGGGGCCCAAAATGCAATGAAGGCTAGACTGGTAAGTGACCCAGTGATCATGGTGGGCCGGTGCACCATTACCAGACACTGCAGCATCTGGTGATGGATCGTCTGCTGACGATGGGCCTCTACCGAGACAAGGAGAGACAGGCCCAGCAATCACCGTTGGACAGGCGTGCATGGATCGACACAGTGGACCGCAGCCTGACCTGGGCCAGGATGTTGCACACGGCCCAACGGACCCGGTTCTACCGCCCGCAGACGGGGGGAGTGAGGACCGTCCAGAAGACCAAGAGATGGGCCACGGGTGTCGAGAAAAGAAACGACCTAGTCATTTGGAGGACTATGTGTGTTACTCTGCAAGCTCTTCTAACCCCTCTTCAACTGACTCATTACAAACGGTCTCCCAGGTAAGCCTTATCCCTTAACTCATTATGTTACTTGCGATAATTTTTCTAATGTGCATAAGAGCTATCTTGCTGCTATTTCTAAAATTGTGGAGCCTAGATATTTTCATCAAGCAGTAACTGATCCTAATTGGAGAGAAGCTATGGCAAAAGAAATCGACGCTTTAGAATTGAACCAAACTTGGACAATTGAGGACTTACCGCTAGGCAAGAAACCCATCAATTGCAAATGTATGTATAAAGTGAAATACAATTCAGAGGGATAGATCGAGCGATATAAGGCTCGACTTGTGATACTCAGGTTGAAGGGTTTGATTACCATGAAACCTTTAATGGTAAGTGTGCGCTGTTTTCTTTCGGTTGCCGCCACTAAAGGATGGGAATTGCATCAGATGTATGTACACAACGCATTCCTTCATGGTGATCTTGATGAAGAAGTTTTTATGAAGATGCCACCAGGTTTTAGGTCTTCCGATTCCCGTAAGGTATGTAGACTTTGTAAGTCTCTTTATGGGTTGCGTCAAGCTCCACGTCAATGGTTTTCCAAGCTATCTTCTAAACTGCTTGAGTATGGCTTTGTTCAGTCCTATGCTGATTATTCTCTGTTTACCTATCATAAAAACGACAAGTACATGGCTCTTTTGGTATACGTTGATGATTTGGTTCTCACCGGTAATGACTCTCCGACTTGTAGTCAATTCAAGGAATATCTCAATCAGTGCTTCCATATCAAGGATTTAGGTGTCTTGAAATATTTTCTAGGTCTTGAAGTTGCTCACAGATCCAAGGGGATATTCATGTGTCAACGGAAGTATGCCTTAGAAATTGTGGATGAATGTGGCATGCTTGGAAGCAAACCGGTTGCATTTCCTATGGAGACCAATCATAAACTTGCCTTGGCCACCGTAGAGCCATTGTTAGATCCTACACAATATTGTCGATTGGTGGGTCGTCTTATCTACCTCACAATTACCAGGCTAGAGTTGTGTTATACTATGCACATCTTGTCTGAGTTCATGCAACAGCCTAGAGTAGAACATATGGAAGCAGCTAAGCGGGTGCTAAGATATCTCAAGGGCAACCCAGGCCAAAGGATATTGTCGAAAAGTGACTCTAATTTGCAACTCTATGCCTTTTGTGACTCAGATTAGGGGGCATGTCCCATCACCAGGCATTCTTTAACAGGGTACTTCGTGACTCTTGGCACTTCTCCCATTTCATAGAAAACTAAAAAGCAAAGTACTGTGTCTTGATCATCAGCTAAGGCTAAATATAAAGCCATGGCTACCATTACTAGCGAGGTGATTTGGATCAAATTCTTTCTTGCCGCCATGGGAATCTTTCTTCCACAACCTATCAAACTTTTTTGCGACAATCAGGCCGCTTTGCGTATCACCAAGAATCCCTTTTTTCATGAAAGGACCAAACACATCGAAATTGATTGTCATTTTGTTCGTGAAAGGATTCTTTCTGGCGATCTCATCCCCTCCTACTTACCTTCCAGACATCAGCTAGCAGATATATTCACTAAAGCATTGGGAAAGCAACAGTTTCAATTTCTACAAGGCAAGTTGGGCATTGTGAATCCCCATGCTCTACCTTAAGGGTGAGTGTTATAGAATATAATATTGTAATATTGTACCTTCCTTAATGATAATATTGTATCTATTAGAAATAATATTTTCTACCTAACTTAGAGGCCAAGCTAGGCTTAGAGGTAAAGTCTTAGGCGTGCATATGTATATATATGTTGAGGGGCTCGGCTATGGCAATGAAAGTGAAGTCAGTTCTGTTCCTTCCTTTGCTATAATTCTACAATATGTCATCATTGTCTACACCATAATCCTAAATCACCACGTATCGTATGTCATGATCTTTAGCCTTACTATATTCTGTGGTCATAGTTCAAAATAAACTTCAAAACTTGCCCATATAGCATTCCACATTGTATTTACATTTTTGTCTCTACTAAGAGAGTAGTTCGATAACTACTTAATAATCTTCAAGTTTTCTTAGTAACCCCAATGCCTAATTAACTTCTATCAACAATTTTTCTTGATTTTCTTACTCTTTTCAATATCTTCGCAAATGTTAACATTTAATCTATATCATCTAAGTGCTAACACCAGTTAGTTTTTAAAGTGTGCTCTCACACGATTCCAATTGTATGGTTCTTCTAACACCAGTTAGTTTTTTAAGGTGTGCTCTCACACGATTCCAACTATATGGTTCTTCTATGCATTTACACTGTGTTTTTCAAAAGAAGTTTTTAAATTGTTTTAATGACTCAACCACCCATTTCCTTTGAACCATAAAAATAAGCTAATTAATTTCCGAAAACTCTTATTTTCTCAGTTTGACTGATGGGATCACTAAACTTTTCATTGTGCTTTCCACTCTATAACTCAAACTACAAGCATTCTTCCTCTTTGCCAATAAAGTGATGCTGCAAAGGGCTAACTGGGTCTCTCTGTCCCTCTTTTCTGTTCAAAACATCAGAACTTTTGGCACTAAATGCCATTTTTTGTGGAAATTCCCGCTTCTAAGTGTTTGACATTTTCTTGTAGTGGCTCATCCAATGAAAAAACTAAAGAAATTCAAGACAGATTTGAAGAAATTGAAGAAGATTAAGAGTGTTAACTTATTTTCGTGTGAACCTAGACCAATTGAAACCTATTGGTGGGATAGTTTCCGCCATAAAAGCTCCTCCACCCAAGTATCAAAACTCATTCCCCACTTTCCTCTGTAACAACCCAAGGACGTCTGTCACATGTACAACTCACACATAAAGATATGTGTTACAACTAACTAAATAAAGACTTCACATTGATTAGAAGCCTCTAAAACAATCCAAATTTTGAGTAGAAGATACAAAGCACAACTCACATAGAACAATATCTGTTACAACTACACCTACCAAAGAGAAAGAAAGAATTTTGAATCAAACCAAGGTAGGGATCCATGTTGTTAGTTAGGAAGCCATTGCTATAATATGACCTTACTATCAAGTCACACAATACCATAATTATCACCAACCATAGCATACGTTAGAGGCACTAAATTCCTCCATTTCATTTTTTCTTAATTAGGAATTCAAAATATGCTTATAATACTGAAATGTGAGAGCCCTTTAATCATCAACAAACCCAAGAAATATGTAATGTCCTAACCCTTAATTACTTAATTAACTTAAAAATCTTAACCTTAGCAGTTAATCCTATAGTAGAATCAGGATTAGGGCATTATCGCCATCCTCTAGAAGACATGGCTTAGTTACTTACATAAACATCCTAATGTATTTTATTTTACATAAAAATCAAAGGGTATAGAATTTATGAACACGATACTCAAATGGACGTCTAGTCCCCGCAAAACATGCTTGTCCTCGACCCCAAGACTTCATGAAACATCACTATGAGCTTGTTTGGATTCGCCGATCGACTTGTTACTTTATTTCTGTTGGCTGTTGTTTAAACTTTCCCAATAATCCACCTAAACAAAAAATACAAAAGTTTTCGAGTAATGAGCCAAAGCTTTATATGTTTATCCGATAGAGTAAAAATAGAAATTCAGTTTTAAGTGAGAGCACATATTTCAATTCATTTTAGTTCAAAATGAGGGGGAGCAGAAATTATATTAAAATTGTTACTGATATTATCTCGACATGGAACCTGAATTGATGAGCCCATATGTACAATGTGATCATTGAGTACAGTGTATACCTCTCAAACTCGTCAGGAGTTCTGAGCTAAAGCTGCACGGGTGAATTGATGGACTTAAGCTCTAATAATTTATAATTGGTGGACCACTTGATCATGTGACAAAATAATACATGAAAATGATTCATTAAATACTTGTATATTATGAGATTGTTTTAGTTCCAAAAGACATGTGAATTTTTGAAGAGTATAGGCAGTATATGTACCTTGACATGAAGGCCCCTTGCACCTCTTGAGAATATTTAATTACTGGCTTGAGTGATGAAAGTATCCTCACTTTTGTTTTAAATGAGTCTTTCATTATTAATTATCACACCATTTTTCACATGATAAATTTTAAGCGAATAAGTACACAGATTTGTACAGGCTATATTTGTAGTCCGTTTTATTCTCATTTAAGCCCATTAATCCATCAGCCTATTTGTCGGACTCCCTTATAGGTATAATTGCCCCCCATGTCATTTTATATCACTTTATTTAGTTATTGATTCATCTTTGTTAGGGCTCTTAATTTGTATTTAGGTGATGGAGGTCCATCCACAAGGCCCACTAATGTTCAATTGATCCAAAATAATCACGAAATCAAGTCCAAGTGCACGGCCATAAACTATTTAATGAAGGATATTCAAGTTGATGCGCTCGATCATCCATCCGAATTTTTACCCGGTTTTTGCTACTTGATTTCTTAAGCTTAATCCAAGTTTAACCTTTCATGTTTTGGTGTTATTACAAGTTCAAGGTCTTAGCTTTCAATTCCAAGTGGAATTATTAGGTTTGGAGTTTATTTGGTTAAGGAACGAAGCTGATTTTCAATCCTATGCTGTTTTGTACCCGATTATGCACGGTTTGGGAAATCAGCCTTTTTTAAGGGGCAAATGATGTCAAAAAGCTTTGATTCCAAATGAAGGGTATTATAGACATCTTAAGGTTTCCTACCATGCAAGGAAATCCCAGAATACTCAGCATTTGAGGTGTCAAATTAGGAGGACAAAACCGAGTAGAAAACAGCACCTAGATACCCGGTTGCTTAGCTTGTTGGTTTTCCTACGTAGGTAGGTTTGCTAGAGGTGTGTGCTTGCCTAATAGTTCATTTTGAGCTTCTTGGTAAGCTACCACCCAGCCACACATGAGCAAGACACGTGGGAGCAAGGAGAAGCTTCCATTTTGCAAGCATTAAACCGGCGACTCTAACACCACATGGCAGCCGTGTATTCTTCAGCATTTTGAGGTGGTGGCCGTGAGGAGAATACCTCCCTATGGAGGAAATTGATTCACCAAGGTTCCTTAATACTTAGGAAAGGTTTTTGTTAATGTAAAATTGTATTTTATGCCTTAAACTTTTGGTTTATGCTAGTTTACATTCTAACTGTGTACTAAGTAGTTTTAGGAGCTTAATGAATTTCCTAACTTAGAAGGAAAGCTCATTTTGTGTGTATTAGAAGGCCATATAAAAGCCTTAGTTGTTCATTTTGTAACGAAGATTTCGACTTTGAATGAAAAGAAAAGACTTTGTGTCTTGAGTTTCCTTAAACACTTTTCTTGCTTATCTTAGTTCTTCGCCGAGCTAAGTGGTGATCAAAGAGAGTCTTAATCTTTGGTTAGGTGGTGTATCTTATCCTAATCCAAGATTAAGGGCCCTAAACTAGTGATTAGTGGTGTATCTTATCTAATCATCTAGTTTAGAACTACCCAAATTCAATTGAAAACACTTGAAATTCCTTAAGGTAGCTTCCAGTTTCCTTTAAGCTGTGAGCTACTCTTGAGTTCTAGCTTGTGTTCTTCATTCTTCCTTGTTTTCCCTTGCACACTTCCATCATTAGGTACCACCATAAGTTCTTTCATTCAGTATGATGTTGGGTATGTTTTATTATTATTATTATTATTATTATTATTATTATTATTATTATTATT
>JACYFF010003369.1:37078317-37117924 GCA_017589665.1 Selenicereus undatus
TTATTATTATTATTATTATTATTATTATTATTATTATTATTATTATTATTATTATTATTATTATGTCCTCTTCCTTTTCGTATAGCCCACAACATCCATGCCTTGGTAATTAGTAATTTCCTATTAAAAATAATTGAATTAGGGGAGATTAGAGTGCTTTGCCGTATTTCAACGTAGTGTAATAAACAACAACAACAACACCTCCTAGTGTGGGTCCCGCTTTCGCGGGGTCTGGGGAGATCCAGTTGTAGGAAACCCTACCTCTACCGACATTCTTACTCGTAGAGAGGCTAACATAGTGTAATACTTCTCTAAACCTCATAATAAAGTGATTCATTAAAGAAGTCTAAGCAAATTCCACTCATTATTTGTTCAATCAAATTATAAGCAATCACTCATATATACTAATTCAAATTTAAAATACTAAACCTTATGCTTTGTTGTTAATAGAAGTAGTTCACTTTTAGGTAGCGTTTGGTTGGATGTAATGCAATTAGGTGGTAATGCAATCAATAATGTAATGTAATGTAATGGAAATGAGATATAATGCAATGGTGACTGCATTACCACGTTTGGTTGCTTATAATGTAATTGCATAAGTTAATGTAAATATCATTCCATTACCATGTTTGGTTAGCTATTTAATATGTAATGGAATCAACTTTGCATCCAACTTTATTTAGAAATATATGTTCTTAAGATTGTCAATATTCCAAGAAATAAAAGGACTAATTCAAACTTTAATACTAAACTTAGTAATTGTTTCAACAATTTTGAAACATTTTTGACCCAACATTAAGCATAAACATAGATGAGAAATTTCAATAACCACAAATATCTAAACTACGTAGCATAGGTTTCATAATGTTTCGTCAAATTAAAAGTCCAACAGCAACAGAGGTCTAAATATCCCCTCGAAGAAGAGCTTGCAACCAGTCTTTCGTTTCGGCATGAGGGGTACTGAAAAATACATCTACGCTCTCCGACTCAGATGCAATTTTTCTTGCCGCTCGATGCCTTTCCATTGTTGTCAAACCCAAGTTAGCCAATTCTTCATTCAATTTGGAGCGCTTCTCACTTAACTCGACATCAAAGCCGATAGCTCGACTGATGTTGCTACTAGCAGCCCTTATCTCTCTCCCAAGAATAGATGCAACTTTTGATAAGCCTTTACCTAAGTTATCAGATGCTCTTACCCGTTTTCCTAAATTCCCAGAACTTGCCTCAACCCCATAAGGCTCTTAAGTAGATGAGGATTCAGGTTCATCTTTCTTACTTGACTCTTCATTTTCTCCTTCTTCATTCACCTCATCTTCCATTTCTTCAAGGCCTTGAGCATCTTTCCCCGAAGCACGATCCTTTCCAAAGATAATGCACAAATCTTTATAATAGGGGCACGGTTTACCTCTCCAATCGTTAGCTCTAGGGTGATTCTGTATCATGAAGAATTAATAATATTAGAACACAACCACTAAAAAGAGCAACAAAAAACATTAAAGAACCTGGATAATACCACAAGGAGACTGAATATATGCAATTATCCCATAACAATCTGGATACACACCATAATCCCAAAACAATCTGACCAGTTTTATCAGCGATGGGAGGAAAGGATAGCCTCCCGGAAAGGGGTTCTTTGTAGTTTGTAGGAAACTCAAGGAAAGGGACCAACTTTCTGGGATCTTTGTTTGGTGTGCTGATGAGTCTCAGAGTTTGGGTTTTCATTATGAGAAGTAAGCTCGAGCATTGCCAGATACATAGCTAGCTAGCTGCATCTCATCATATTCATATGTACTTCGCTATTTTTCTCCATCAATATATTTATACTTCAGTAGAAGTTGTCAGATTCTTAATCAGGAGTGAATTGAAGAATAAGATTGTGGATCAAGATCTCATTTCAAGTGGATAATACCAAAACAATCTAGATAATATATTCCAGCAAAGACCAATTTTCAGTCAGACTTGTACACTTCAAGTATACAAGGTTAGATTGTGAAAATCCATCTTCATCAATATTCCATAAGTTTTCAAAAACTACAGAAGGTCATATTGTGGGCAATGCTTGTACAGCAGACTTGTACAGATTGAAACATACCAATTATCCCAGCAAGACCATAACCCCATAATCCCAGGAAAGACCAATTATCTCAGCAACATTCAATCACTAAAATTACACTTCAAGTATACAAACAGCATTTAATTATCAAAACTAGAAAATCCCAAAACAATATATTCCACAAGCAATCTGGATAATACCATATCCCCAAAACAAACTGAAAATCCATCTTCATCAATATTCCATAAGTATTCAAAAACTAGGGAAGGTCAGATTCTAGACAGTGGCTTGTACAACAAACTTGTACATACTGAAACAGACTAATTATCCCGACAAGACCATAATCCCATAATCTCAAGGTTGAATGAGCTTACCTTCGGATAAGCTTTCCAAAATCATTTCATTCTCTTTTAGGAAACTCCATCATCATATTTCAAACACCTTCATCACATTGTTCTTTTCTTTTTCTTTGTTTTTTTCTGGGGGGGGGGGATCGGAGCTTGCAAGTTACCATCAGATTTTGGGAAAAATAATAGTAGTAAGACATTGGGAGAGCAGTGAATCCAAAACTGTAGGACCCCATGTTCATAGATCAATCTCTTATTGCAAGTCCAAAAGTGAAGAATGAGAGCCAACAAATGAAGAACCAGAACCAGAAAATGATAGAGACAGAGACAGAGATAGAGACAGAAAATGAAGAAAATAAGGTTGAACGATCTTACCGTCACATAAGCTTTCCAAACTTCTTTCTCGGCCACCACTGACTTTGTTTCTGGATCCCATCCAAATCCACTTGTGCAACTTCCAACTATCATGTCATGTATAACATTATATATGCCTTTAAAGTGTCGAAGTCAAGAATGCACATGTGGCTGAGCTTTTAGATTTGATTCAGGCAATTTGGCCTTAAGTTTCTCTGCAACAGTGTTTAGAAACCTTGGTTTAAACCCATTATCAGCTTTGAATGATGTTCCACCGTTCACAAGATCTTTAAGAACTTCAATGAGTGCATCTTCTTCTTCTTCTTTCCATTTTCTTTTGTTTTTCCCCGGACCACGATATTTTGGTGAAGCCATTAACCTCAGAACCTGTAGTAAGGCTATTTGTACCTTACACAGCTTGAATAACAAGAGACCACACTAATATTAGGAATGCTTTCCAGACATGCTGAAGAATACACTTCTAAAGAGACCATAACACAAGACCAGAACGCACTTCCAAAGAGACCAGAATACAAGACCAGAACACAGCTTGAATAACAAGAAACCTGAAGTAAGTTGTACAATCTATCTAAGCAGAAACCTACAGTAAGTTGTACAATCAAATTTCAAGCAGTAGCAGCACTTTCTTTTTTGCTTTTACAAAAAGATCAACACAAAACTAATGGCCTAACTGCAACAAATATGCCAAGCACTTGACTGCAATTCAATATCCTTTAGAGAGTCACAATATATATATATATATATATATATATATATATATATATATGTCATAACGATCTACATTTATTCAATGAGTTAAAACTAAAAAGTAACGACAATATATGAGTATGTATCTATTAGCATTACATTTATGCAATTGTGAATGCTCATTATCAAAACTCGGGACTTGGAATTTAATTGTCCAAAATTCAAATGAGTCACATTATTATGATGTCATATGCAACCATACATTCTTGAATATGATTCTATGGAATTAAAGATGTTATGAAGATGATTTATAATCGTAGATGAGTAGTGTAAAATTTTTAACAGTACTCACAAAATGATATTATAAATTTATAATCATAGCGTGCATTGCATTAAGTCATTAAGTGAATCAAATAGTAAAATAGGATTGTTAGATCCTAATAAGTTCAATAAATTTTCTTAATTCCTATTATGACAAAATATTTTTTTTCTTATATTTTTACTACATATGTACCAAATTAAAAACTTAAAACCATCAACTATTTTATTTTTTCCTCTTAAGTTTTTAATTGATTTCATTTGTAAAAATTTCCTCTTAAGTTGTTTTTCTTTTCCCACCTAAACTCAACTAATTGAGTTTAAAAAATTCAAAATTCCTGCCAAAAGAGAAAGGACTAAAACCCCAAAAAAAAAGTTAGTACTTATTCGGGTGAAATCGAGTTAGGTAAGAATTGGATCGGTTTTAAATCAGGTACAGTTCAGTTTGGGTTCGGGTTGCCCATTTTCGCTTCACTTCGGGTTTGGTCACTACAGATCAGGTATGAATTGGGTCAGGTTATTTCGAGTGTGGGTCATTTCAGTTCATGCTGCAATTCGGGTTTCGTTTGGTTATGGATCGTTTTACTGGGGGTGTTCGGGTCTAAATCGGTTCATCCCATTTTGGATGTCGGTTCGGGTATGGATGCGGGTTGTTCGGTTTGAGTTTCGGGTCTCGGGTAAGTTTTGCAAGGTCTACTAATTATGATGACTTTGTCATAAAAATATTGAATGTGCCAAATACTGACATTATGTAGAGAACCTGGTTTGATGAAAAAAATATGATCATTCTATCACAATGTTAGATGGTAAAATTACGATCATGTTCACTAAATATTTTCCTATATGAGATAAACGATTAAATTCAATGTTTTTGAAAAAGGCGACAAAAGATGGGAACCATTAGCTAACCTTGGAAGTGAGCATTTGCCGCAACATCCTCACAACATTCATTCCTGTTGAACCATCACATATTGAATACGATGATCCTTATATAATTGACGATTTTGCTTTACATCTTTGTGAAATTATGATAAGAAAATAACTGATGTTTTTATATGTATATATCTTTAGAAATAACATTATCGTGAAATGCACATTGAAATTGCGCTCTTAATGAGCAAGGAAAGACAAATGGAAAAAAAAAAAGAACAATGAGATCCAAAAGCTAAAATTAAACAAAAATCTACAAATTAGGTATGCGGAATAAAATTGTATATTAGAAATCATACCTTATATTGAAATTTAGCCACGTTAACAATTTCCATTGATGACAACTACAACGCACAAAAAAAAAAGTTGCAGCAAACTGAATTGTAAGAATTATGATAATAAATTCAGTAAACATTGTACAACTTCAAACTTCATAAGACATTCAACAGTTAACCGCTTTAGAAGTAATGCTTAGCACTAATCCTAATGAATCAATCAAAGTGAATGAAGAAGGAATAGAGAAATAAAGCCAAATAAAAAATTATGTATGATATAATTGGAGAATAAGCATGCGCAAAAAAGACGAATAGTGCTCATAACATCAATAGATACTGGTGAAAAAGACAAATAGTGCTCATAATATTAAGAGATAATGATTGTCGATATTCCATATATAACATCTAGAGGTTGACAATGATCTCGGAGCCTTGCCATGCGGCCAAAATTTTGAACAAAAAAAAGAAAAAGAAAAAACAGACTTTAAATTAGAAGTTGAAGTTGTAACTAAGAGATTTCGTAGTAGAAATAGAGTGGGACATTTGAAGTTCACTTTTGGACAAAATTTTGCAACTTCATTCAATTGAAAGAATAAGAAAAATTAAAGACAAATGAAATTAATAAACATGTAATTGTTGCTTCAATCATTTAAAAGAATGATAAAGACTGAAGCTAGAGGAACTAATAAACTTGTTGTTGTGGGGACTGAGCAAGCATCCATATCAATGCCTATGGATTAGAAAATTGATATTGTATTATCTAAACTTTTTTTCTCCATTCGTACTTGTTAATTCTTAAGATAAGGTAACATATTGTTCTGGGATAATACTTAGGTAATTACGAATTTTCTTTAGAAAAAATATTAATATGATCATATTTGTTAGCTATAAAGGTGGAGATTACATGATCATTGATCTAATGGTTTTGATTTTTTTAATAACTAGTTCGTACTTGTGCTCTTGCACGACCATTTAAATTATAATCTAACTTAGATATAATTAGTTCTAAAATGGAAAAGAAATAATTTGATAGTCTAAATAATTAATTTGAGTTCACAATGTAAATAGTGAAAAATTGTTCTTATGATAATCTTCTATTTCAATAGAGAAGTTAATATATTCAATCCCTCAAAAGCACATAAGGAGGATATTAGATAGGAATTTGGATAGAGATGTTGCAAATTTCAAAAAATACACAATGTATAGCAGTGATAACATGATAAAATTATACAATAAAAAATAGAATATAGATAATTAAATATATACGTAGAGCAAAATATTAAGAAGCAGTAGAATTAAAACAAAATAATGCACGACAACTAATACCCAAAAAGAGTAAAACTTCAAAGATTTTATTATAAATTTAACTCTTATCTTCTTAAAAATTGAAACTATTTTTTTTCATTATATCTTATTTTTAAAACTTGGAAAAGTCAAAAAGACTATCATCAATATCATCCTATAATTTATTATTTTTTTCAAATGTGAACCTATGCAATGCTAAGTTAGGGTGTGGGCATCAAGAGTTTTAAGGTTTATGGTTAGTTTGAAGATTTATAGCTTGTGGGTTTAAGATTATTGTTTTGGGTTTAGGGCTTAATGTGCTCTTTGATTTAATATTCATATGTTTATCGAGATTTTAAACTGTTCCTACTGATATGTAGTTTAATACTTACACGGGTGTTAGAATTCAAGGCTCACAAGGACACAACAGGGGGGTGAATTGTGTCCTCTGTTTTTTCTGTTCGTTTCAAAACACTCATGAGAACCGTTTGGAGATGTGTTTGCAGTGAGGCAGAAACAGAACTAATTGCGGAAATAATAAAGGAGATACAATATTTTTACATGGAAAACCACCTCTGGCCCAATTGAGGTGTAAAACCCATGACCTACCTTAGTAGGATTTCAGCAACACTTTCACTAACACGGGTCGAATCCGTTACACATGTAAGTCACACGTGACTACGTCACACACACATAACTTAGTCTCCCCCGAGACCCTCCCTCATTGCAAACACGTAACTAGCCTCCACTTGAGAACTAGTCACACATCACGCCCAAAGTCTCCTAAGACTTGGACACACTCTAAACTTCACTAATGACAGAAAAGAATAGAAAAGAAAAACCACCTCACGTTAAATGCTTCTAACCAAGCTGAATGTAAGTTATAATTACAATCCCTATTATGCCAATAGAAACAACTCAATTCAGCACACTCCTTGAAGGTTTTTCACTCAGAAAAATAACCTCACAAAAACTCAATTTTTAGCCTTCAAAAACTGTGAGAATAGTATTGAGAGGTGAGAGATTTTTATACCCACAAAAGGTATTTTGATTTTTGCAATGACTCCCCAAAAATACTTAGCAGATAATAGGAATTAAATTTCTCAGCAATATCTTTTTAGGAAATTATATCTTAAAAGATAAGATAGAATCTTTTAAAAATATCTTTTTAGGAAAACAATATTATTTATAAGACAAAATATTAATAGAAAATCAATCCCAAAATATGTTAGGAATTTTGATAGTAGAAAAACGCTTAAAAATCTTTTGGGACAAGAGTTTTATACATTGCCCTCAGAACACTGCAGACCTGATTGTTCAACCTGTTCTGAGTAGTGTTCGGAGTTAGCGCAAGAAATTCCTTCAAGGTGAGGGTTAAGTCAAGATCTTCTAATTGACATATTAACAAGAATCTAGATGAATACAACTTCTAATTAACCTAAGACTCTAAGACTCCTATACTTTGTTGATGTTGAGCACATATTCCACTTTTGATGTTCCAAGCTCCTTCGAACTGATCTCCAGGGTGTTTGCAACCTGAACTCAAACATGCAATTCTTCAAACCGTTCCACAGGGTGTTTGGAACGTATCTCAACACACAGTTGTAGCTCACAGCTCACGCAAAGCATAATAGCATTTTGACTTGGTACATTTGAGTTGTTATCATCAAAACCTTACACATGATTGGTTTAACAAATTCCCCCTTTTTTATGATGACAAACCAAATGACCATTAAAAAATGAGACAAGGCAAAGGGCAAAATGTTAGTGCCAACACAGTTCAAGAAGCCAATTCACATAAGAGAGAATAATAAGAATAGGAAGTCAGTTTAAAACAGGTAGACCAATCAAAGCATGGTCATACTTATCTTCCCCCCTTTTGACATCATCGAAAAGGTCGAGGGAACCATCTGCATAAATTCAGTAGGGATGCACACACCACCATGGGTAATGAGGGAAATAACCACGATACACTCAAGTATATGGTAGAGTAATGATATTAGCCATTCAAGTCACGCACAAACAGGTAACACATGCAACAGGCTAAGTTGTAGCATAAATGCAGATACTATCCAAAAACAGCCATAAACCGTGAGTAGGCACATACATAACCAAGTGTTTGAAAAATAGTGTTAGAAACAAGGGAAGGAACAGATTCAGGAAGAGGAAGGTGGATGAGGGAATTTGGCCATGAGGGCACGAAGGGCACTCAGCAGATCCTCATGACGCTTTGCATTAAGAGCCTTTTCCTCTGTAAGCGCTTACTTCACTTCAGCTATCTCTCCCTTCAAAGTGATTTGATCCTGCAATAGAGTCTCAATGGTAGGACCACTGGATGTAGAGGCATCATTGGGAACAGGGCTAACGGGTGTTTGGAACCCTTGTTCTGAAGATGCACTGACACCTTTTGTAATCTTGAACCCACACCTAATCAATGTATTGTTGCCAATCTCATCACTAAGTTGAAGGCCTACTCTCTTCTGTAATGGAATCCCAAGCTTCTCAAACACTGACATCGGCAAGAACCCATACCCCATGTCATGAACCTTGGTTGTGTTGGCAATTCTCCCAATATGGCTAATCATGATTGCGGGCAAGTTAATTTGCTCACCCATATCCAACAAATCAGTGTGGCCCATATCCATGGGATCAACAAGGTTGCATCTCTGACCTCAGGGAACAACATTTTTAATCACCAACCAAAACAACAATCGATGCAATGGCATCATTTCTCCATTTCTCATAGACCGGGACATACTCAAATGGGGCTTTTGGGCCTGTCTTTGGGTCAGCGCCAACAACTGTTCTTCACCTAAGATGCTATTGTCCTCTCTCACATACACATCAAAACCTTCAGAGGACACCCCAAGTAACTCACTTGACTTCTTAGCATCAAACCGCACTTCATGACCATTAACTATACTTGTCACCACTCCATTGGTGACAACACAGTTTGCATAGAACTCAACTAAATCTAGGACCGAACACCCTCTTTTAAGGTCTTTGAACAATTCCAAACATCCCTGGGCTTCTAACGTCTCTACAAACACCCCAAGCCCCTGTTCCTGAAAGTATGACACCTTAACTATCTTCCCCCAAACCACATATTTCAGGAGGAAATGCTCATATCTCTCAGCAAGTGTCATGTTCTTCCTGACTTTCTTTTTCTTTGGTTCATCAGACTCTTCAACTAGTTCGGACACTTGTTTCGGGACAACCCGTTCATCCTCATCACTATCTTCAGCATCCTCAACAACAAAATCATGACCCATATGGTCAACATCAAAACCCTTTGATTCACCAACCAACTTGGCTTCATTCCCCCTTAATCTAGACTCGACCACAAGCAGGTCATATACCATTAACTCCCAACCCGTAACTAGGTGTACTAAGGGTACCATATCAGGGTTCAAATCAAATGTCTTTAAGTCTGAGCTTTTCAAGAACCCAAAAATAGAGGGATTAAAGAAAAAGAAAGTGAGGGAGTATTTTCCATACCAACTGAGGACGCTTGTGGCGATGGTGCCGATGATTCTTCCTCAAAATTCATCCAATTTCCTCCCCTTTTCATTGATAATTGGTCCCGTAGTGATCTTGGGTGAGAAGCCTTGCACTTGGAGGATTCTTAACCATCACGAGTTCTTGCCATGGTGAGGATTTGGGAGAATTTGGAGTTGGGGTTTAAGTGGGTTTAAGGAAGGAGAGGGAAATCAAGTTCTTTGTGGGAGAGAGAGAGAGAGAGAGAGAGGGATAGATGGGTTATGGAGAGAGAAACTCAAGGTATATGAGGTGCCTGAAAATCAAGGAAGTTTATGAGAGAGTTTATTTCGGCCCTTCTTGGAGAGAGAATATTTTGTATGCAACACATCATTACACTATGCATGGTATAAATTATAGGTTATGTGTAATGAAAAAGGAAATTTTGGTTTCCAACATTCCATTAATAACGCCACTTGGTCAGCACATGATACAAACAGTGGCCAGGTCTGTTCCTCGAGTCTGTTCTTGCTATTAAAAGTTCGGTGTCTCAGGACACTAACGGCAATATCATTAGACCTCAACGACTGTCAGCATGTCACATTCGACAAATATGCTAATAACAGCATAGAAAATTGAATGCATCCATTAAATCGATTTATTTAGTCTCAAAACCTTACTAGTCAATCATTAGGAGTTGATGAAGTACTCTCACATTCTCTTAATCATACCTAATTCAAGTCTATTCCTCTCAATCCGTTCTCTACTCAGTGCCTTGGAGAAAATATCAGCAATTTGTTTGTCAGTGGCACAAAAATTCATTGAAATCAAGCCCTTTTCTACATTGTCTCTTAAAAAGTGATGATGAACGTCAATATGCTTAGTGCTTTTATGTTGACACGGGTTCTTGGCAATGTTAATTGCACTTGGGTTATCACAGAATATGAGAATGCATCCTGTGTCAACACCAACGTCCTTAAGTTGTTGCCGTATCCACAGCAATTGAACACAACAAGAAGCAGCCGCTACATACTCGACTTTTGCTGTGGACATGGCAACTGTGTGCTGTTTCTGTGTAGACCAAGAGACCAAACAGGGTCTAAGAAAATGATCCATACCTTCTCTTCTTGATTGTAACCCTGAACCATCAGCCTGGCCCTGTTACGAGTGACTGTTCAGAACTCATCTAGTTTGTTCTTTAACACTCACTTGGTGCCAATTATCGATATGTCCTTAGGCCTTAGTTCAAGGTGTCATACCTTGTTCCTTTCAAACTGATGAAACTCTTCTTGCATAGCAGTAAAACAGTCAGAATCTGCAAGGGCTTCATAAACATTCTTTGGCTCAACGTTAGATAAAAAGCATAGAAAACACATAAGTTTCTAAGTTTGGATCTGGTTTGCACCCCTGTATTAATGTCAGACATGATCTGGTCAAGAGGGTGCGAGCTCTGGTGCTTCCAGGGTCGTAGAGCAAATGAATCTACAGACATGTTTTCCAATCTTTCTAGAACACTTGATGAAACAGGTTCTGGATTTGTTCGGGAGCCTGTTCCCACAATTGTTCGGGAAGGATCAGGTCGAGTGGGTCGGTTCTGTCCCAAATCAGGTTCAGTAAAGCTTGCCCCTGACTGGCTTGCTCCCTGCCCCACCTTCCATATTTCCAAATCTAGGACTTGTTTCACCTTCAGGAGACTTACCATTATCCACCACAGAGTTTTGAGTGAGTGTGAGGTCTTTTCTTACAAGACCAAGTTCGAACTCTTCATCCTGCATATCATGCTCAATCATGGATTTAGTTTCATCAAACAATACATACCTCTTCCCTGCTCTACTTGTGATCCTTATGGGACCTCACAAATCAACATGTAGTAGTTCAAGAGGTCGGGAAGTACTAACACCGTTCTTTGACTTGAAAGAAGCTCTAACTTACTTTCCTCTAGCACAAGCGTCGCACACGTTGTCATCATAATACTTGATGGAAGGTAGTTCGACTACTAGGTCATTGGAAACAAGTCTATTCAAGAGAGAAAGGCTTGCATGACCTAGCCTCTTGTGCCAAAGCATAACATCATCATCAAGAGCATTTAAACAAGTCAAATAATTTTGCGGAAGTGAAAGAACACATACTTTATACACATTGTTGTGTCGCTTCCCCCTCAACACAACACTACCAGAATTAACATTGGTAATCAAGCATTGATCTGATGAGAATTCAACATGATTACCTCCATCACACAATTTGAGACACACTTAGCAAGTTATGTTGTAACCCATCAACCAAGTATACATTATCAATAGAGTGTGAGAGTGATTTACCTATCTTACCTACACCGATAATTTTTCCAGATTTGCCGTTTCCGAATGCCACTCTCTCCATCGAAGGCTGTAAGTGAGAGGAAGTTTGATATGTCTCCCTTCATGTGCCTTGAGCAACCGCTATCCAAGTACCATAGTTGGTTGCCTCCTCTCACTTTACCTTGCCAAATAGCTAAGTGTTTGTCTTAGGAACCTAGATCCACTTGGGGCCCGTTCTTTTCATGGAATTGAATTCATCTTTTCTGATCCATATTTGTTTAACATATAATGAGTTTCTTTCTATGGCCTTTTTTTGTCAATGAAGAAGCATAATGATAATGACCAGTTTTTCCACAATGAAAACAAATTATATTCTCTGGAAGACCAACATATTTTCTGTCCATTAGCTTTGTAACACGCCTATTCACAAATCCTATTCCCTTTTTATTACAACTATGGTAAGTGTTTAACCAATTTAGTGCTTCTGAGGAACTGTTCCAGTGCCTGTTTTGAACAAGGTTAGATTCAACCTTATGGAGCTTTTCAAGCAACTGACTATTTTCATTTATCGGGGCTTCTATTCTGAGTGCTTCAGAGGAACTGTTCCTGTGCCTGTTCTGAACGAGGTCAGATTTGACCTTATGAACCTTTTCAAGCAACTGATTGTTTTCACTTACTAATAATTCTATCTTAAGTTCTAGTTCTCGGGACTCTTCTTCTAGCTTTAAGAGATCAGTGTGAAAGACTTCTTCTTTCTTGTTCGTTAGTTCCTTAAGGGTGTCTAGTTCATTACATAAAACAAGAACTTTTTCATCACTTTTGAGTTTTTCATAAATGAGAACCTCATTCATATGCCCAAGTTCTTGCTTCTTTCTTTCCAGTCTTTTAACATCCTTTTCTAATCCTGAGCAGGTATTTTTAAGCATGCAATTTTCAGAATTTACTATCTCACATTCTTCCATCAATGTAAAAACTAATTTTTCAAGTTTCCTCTTGCTAAGATTACCTACCTCTTCCTTGAGTTGGGATAAACTCTTGATCGAATTAGAATCTGAATCTGAATCTCTTCGGGCCATAAGAGCTACTACTTCCTCTCCATCTTGACAGCCCTCTTCTTCTTTTGAGGTATCACCCCAGGCTGCCATCATTGCCTTGGTGAACCATTTTTCAGCATTAGTTAACTGCGTCTTTTTACCTCTGGTTCGGACCTATTCTAACCCTTGTTCTTCCTTTAGCAAAGGGCAATTCTTCACAACATGATCTTATCTTCCACAGTTAAAGCATCTTGAGAACTGATCTCGATCGCTGTTCTTGGCCCTGCTGGTATTGCCATTCTTGTATTTGCTTTCGGCCTCTTTGAAAAAAATTTTGAACTTTCGAGCGATCATGGCCATCCCTTCTTCATCAAAATCCGAGCTATCGCTTTCTCTAGCTTTTAGTGCCAGTCCTCGGTCTTTCTTCACTTCTTCCTTCATCTGGGAATTCCTTCTTAGTTCATACGTTTGTGGATTCCCAATAAGCTCATCCAAGGAGATCTCATTCATCTTCCTGGCTTCTTGGATAGTAGTGACTTTTGATTCCCATGATTGAGGTAAAATTCGTAGGATCTTCCTTATCAACTCTTTGGTGGTAAAGGATTTTCCCAATGATTTTAACTCATTAGTGATATGGGTAAACCGAGTATACATGTCCATAACTGTCTCTTCATTGCTCATCTCGAACAGCTCATACTTCCTTACCAATAGCTCGATTCTAGATTGCTTAACTTGATTTGTTCCTTCATGAGCTATTTGAAGAGCATTCCGTATCTCCTTTGCGGTTTCACACTCTGAGATGCGAGTGTACTCGTCCTGTCCGAGTCCAAAATACAGCAGTTTCTTGGCCTTGGCATTCTTCTCCATCTTCCTGAAGTCGTCTGAGTTGAATTCCTTCGGCTCCTTAGGAATAGTCTTCCCATTAGTTGTAAATTTCACTCGAATGTAAGGACCATTCACAAGGAGCATCCATAACACATAATCCTCACCTTGGATATAGTTCTCCATTCGATTTTGCCACTAGTTGTAGTGTTGTCCATTGAAATATGGAGGTCTGGTCACAGATTGACCTTCTAAGATTCCTCATGGAGCATTCATCTTTTTAGGATCACTCAAAGTGTTAACCTAACTATGAGAACTCTGCTCTTACATGGGTGTTAGAATTCAAGGCTCATAAAGACACAAGAGAGGCGGTGAATTGTGTCCTTCGATTTTTCTGTTCGTTTCAAAACACTCATCAGAACTGTTTAAAGACGTGTTCACAATGAGGCAAAGACAAAACTAATTGTGGAAATAATAAAGGAGACACAATATTTTTACGTGAAAAACCACCTCTGGCCCAATTGAGGTGTAAAAACCATGACCTACCTTAGTAGGATTTTAGCAACACTTTCACTAACACGGGCTGAATCCGTTACACATATAACTCACACGTGATTAGGTCACACACACGTAACTTAGTCTCCCTTGAGAACCTCGTTACAAACACGTAACTAGCCTCCACTTGGGAACTAGTCACACACTACATCCAAAGTCTCCTAAGACTTGGACACACTCTAAACTTCACTGATGATAGAAAAGAACAGAAAAGAAAAACCACCTTACGTTAAATGCTTCTAACCAAGCTGAGTGGAAGGTACATTTACAATCCCTATTATGCCAATAGAAACAACTCAATTCAGCACACTCCTTGAACGTTTTTCACCCAGAAAAATAAGCTCACAAAAACTCGATTTTTAGCCTTGAAAGACTGTGAGAATATTATTGAGAGGTGAGAGTTTTATACCCACAAAAAGGTATTTTGATTTTTGCATTGACTCCCAAAAAATACTCAGTGGATAATAGGAATTAAATTTCTCAACAATATCTTTTTAGGAAATCATATCTTAAAAGATAAGATAGAATCTTTTGAAAATATCTTTTCAGGAAAACAATATTATTTGTAAGACAATATTATCAGAAAATCAATCCCAAATATGTTAGGAATTTTGACAGTAGAAAAATGTTTAAAAATTTGAGACAAGAGTTTTATACATTGCCCTCAGAACACTGCAGACCTAATTGCTCAGCCTGTTCTGAGCAGTGTTTTGAGTTAGCACAAGAAATTCCTTCAAGGTGAGTGTTAAGTCAAGATCTTCTAATTGGCATATTAACAAGAATCTAGATGAATACAACCAGTAATTAACCTAAGACTCTAAGACTCCTGTACTTTGTTGATGTCGTGCACATATTCCACTTTTGATGTTCCAAGCTCCTTAGAACTGATCTCCAGGGTGTTTGCAACCTGAACTCAAACATGCAATTCTTCAAATTGTTCCACTGGGTGTTGGAATGTATCTCAACACATAATTCTAGCTCACAGCTCACGCAAAGCCTAATAGCATTTTGACTTCGTACATTGGAGATGTTATCATCAAAACTTTACACATAGTTGGTTCAACAATAGGTTAAAACATAAGGTAAGCACTTGAACTATTGGTCTTTCGCAACACTGGGATCCAAAATTTATGCATTGGAGTTTCTAAAATGACAATAATTTTTTAAAGAAACAAAATGGTGACAATTAAAAATAGCATTGATCAAACAACTATCAACTTCTAATTTTTGAAGATTTAGTTAAAGAATAGGGCCTACAACCTTGCTATTATGTATTATATAGATAATTTTTCGTTTTGATTTATCCCAGATGACGATCACGTTTAAATAGTTAATTAAAAATTAAACAATTAGCCAACTTTAATCTTCCAAATTAGTATTTTAAATAGTTAGACAATTAATTACTGTTTTCTTGGTTTTGGAAACTATAAAGACAACAAATTAATTTAGAAATAATATCTTATAAGTAAGCTCAGGAGATAATTCACTTCTTTAAATGCAGATTTTTTTTTCCAACTACGATAATAACATTGGGTTGGATGGAGTATTGTAGAAGATATAATTTATCTAGCTATCTCTGTTAGAAAGAACACTCGTTTTTCATGTTATAAACCCAAATGCACTTCGAAATTTGTAGTTTCATTATTACTTAATTAAGCAGTTTTTGTCAATTCATTGAATCGCAGGAGCTGTAACACTAGTTGTTTAGTATGCCAAAATACTAATTTGTTATTTCGTTTATTGGTTTTTTGCATACGTTTACAACACTATAGCCTGTGAGTAATTTTATAGCCTAATATAGTCAATCCAATTCTTTATACTAGTATAGACCCGTGCTTTGCACGGTGCATAATACAGTACAGTTATATATAGTCAAAATAATCGAGGAATGTTCATTGTATACATAGTTAATATTGTAATTTAGAAAATGATACTTAAATTTATTGAAAAATATGAATAGATAGCACTTTTATGTATAACCATTGAAACTCAATAATTAAAACAACATATGATTATCAAATATGCGATATAAAGTATGACAGAGATTGTAGGTAGTCAAAATGAAACTAAAAATCATGTTAAATGATATGATAATTCGTTAATTTGTGGTGGCAGTGACGAAGAATTCACATTCTCTTCTTCTACCTACATTAAAAATTAAGTTCTTAGTAATAATTTGATTAGCAATGATATAATGAAGATTACAATTATATCTTGTGTACATGGTGTATCTAACGTTAGTGTTTCGTAAGTAATACACATCCGCCTTCCAACTTACTGGCGCAATAAGAGTGATAGACAATTCTACTTCATGGCATCGTCGATGCTCCATAACAAATACCCATTGTTTATCCATACAATTATTTATAATCGCATATACTGATAGATGACCATACGGCTGTAGAGAATGTTATAATGAGATAGTAATCAAAAAATAAAGCATCCAAAACGTGATTGACACAACTTCAGTCTGGCCTAGATTTGAGTTTTCGGTGTTGGTCGTTCTTTGGATAACTGGATTCTCTATTCGGTTCATATATACGTTCAGATCCGGTTTTTCATTCTAGGTCAGAGATGAATGAAGTTAGAGGTGAAGAGGTTAAGTTTAATTTCTCTCCTATTTGTTAAGTTCTCTGTTTGTATTTTGGTTATTCAAGTTGATTTTGCTTTGCATAATTTGCCTATAATTAAAGTTAATGGTGATGGATAGGGTAGTGTCTTCCTGATATTGATCTTCCAGTGTAGCGTGCTGAAATAATTGGTTATTAATTAACTAAACCTTGACAATTTAATTCAATCGTATCACATTTAGTTTTATAGCGATCTAATTTTATAACACTTCCCTAAAGATCAACACTCGTACTTGCTACAACGATCAACCATACACTTGCGAAATTCATAACATAAATATACAACTGAAAATGTATAATCAATAGTACCTAACAATGAATAAATTAGATAATTTTTTTAGACTATCATAATTTTCAAATTATTATAGAGAAATTAAGATATTATAACTGCGATCGAAAATATTTGCTAAACTTATTGTAGTATATTTCGATATATTAGAAATTTTAGTTGATAGTTTCTCACAATTTGCACTTGTCAATCATTGCTTCTTCTTAAAAAGTTATTAATTATTTTATTTAAAAAACTCAAAATATTGTATATGACATGGTTGCTATATGGAATATTGTAATATTTTATAAATAATTATTACCAATAAAAACCTATAATTTTTTTCACTTACTATATGGGTATAGAAATAATTGTTACAAATAAAAAAAAATATAAAACTTCATCAACCTCTTAAAAGGAACATTTTTCGACCATTAATTAATAGTCATTGTGCGAATTTTTGTTCATAAAAAAAATAGTGATTTTATGAACTTTAATTCATGACCAAGAAATATAAGAAGAAAAATACCTTATCCCGCATTAAGAATGTTTGGAAAGAAAATTCTTTTGTCTAGGTCTAGCTCTTCTATTAATTCATATATCTATTTTATTTAATCTAAAAATAATATGCAAAGTGGCTAATTTCGGGTTTACCATTAAAATAAGAAAAGTGAAACTTTAATACTTTATTCCTTCCTTGGATCACTAAAATATTAATACCATCCATAAACATCAGTACACATATTTTCAGTGATTTAGAAAAAGTTATTAAAGTATATTTTGCTTTTAGGTAGTTAATAGATTCCACTATAAAAATGGGTCAAGAAATAATATACTTTTAATTATGATGGTAATTATTTTTATTGAAAATCTGATGGTTATGATTATATAATCAAATAACCTAATGATATTATGATGATAATTATTTTTATTGATTTAGGAAATGATATCAAAATATATTTTGTTTTTAGGTAGTTAAGAGATTCTGTTGCCACAAAAAAATCAAGATATTATATATTTTTAATTATGACGGTAATTATTTTATTAAAAATCCGACGGTTGTGATTATATAATCAAATAATCTAACGGTTCAAAATCTCAAATTTATGAGAAAATTCGAAAAAGCCACGTCATCACAACATTGCTTTTATATATAGTATAGATTAATGTCATAAACTCATGAGGAAATAATGATTTAAAGGCCTAGTACACTAGTCCCGATCAAGGTCATAAACTCAGCTAATCACATGATAACAAGCGACGTCAGCCACACATGCTGAAGAGATCAAAGGGGAGGCAAGCAAACAATAGGCAATCAAAACTCTCTATCTTGTTGTCCTTTATTCATGTAAAAAAAATACAGTAGATATACAAGTATCTTAGCTCAATACTTTAGGAAATAAAAAGATAAAATTGGAAAATACAATAAAAATAATATCTATAATAATATTTACAATATTCCTTCCTTATAACTCTCCCTCAAGGCAGAGCATATGGATTACGAATGCCCAACTTGGCTTGTAGATATGTCAACAGTTGCTTCCCAAGTGCCTTAGTGAAGATATCTGCTAACTAATGTCGAGAAGGAACGTAATCAGTGAAGATAACACTAGAAAGCATATGCTCTCGAATGAAGTGATAGTCAATCTCGATGTGTTTAGTCCTCTCATGAAAAATTGGATTCTTGACTATGTGCAGAGCAGCCTAATTGTCACAATAAATTCGCATGGGTTTATATCATGAAACACCCATGGATGCCAAAAGTGATTTAAGCCAAACCAGCTCACCAATGATTGTTTCCATTACTCTAAATTCAGCCTCAGTTGAAGACCAGGACACCATAGTCTGCTTCTTAGTTTTCCAAGATGTAGGAGATCCACCAAGTGTCACAAAATAGCCTATGAGAGACAGTCTAGTTGTTGAGTTATTATATTTAAGTTTTGATGATAACAAATCCAAGTGTAAAAATTTGTCCAAGTAATGTTGCTCCAAACACGATCTCCAAACAGGCCTAACTGGTGTTTGTAATCTTTATTGTGTTAACTGGTTTGCTACATGTGAGAGCAAGTCTTCAAAACAGGTTTTAATTGGTGATTCTATATTAAGTCAAGAACGCCATCTCGACAGTTGATTGTAAGGCATGTTCCTGAACTCTAGCAATGCAAAGAACAACCCCAGCAAACAAGGTGGCCTTGGTGTTCACAGCAGCTCTACAAATCTTGGACAAGATGATTGGTTCAAAACAAGAAGTCTTAGGTACATAGGTTTTATTTATTTAGACTCTTGTTAATATGCCAATATTGAAAATGCTTTTTAAACACCTCTTGAATCGGTATTTGCGCTAAGTGCTTCAGAACACCAGTTGCGAACAACCCTGCAAACAGGGTACCTAGGGTGTTTCTGAACTGAAGTGGCCATACCCGGTTATCTTTGAAAATTCATTTCGGTTGGCCAAGATCTCCAGAATACTTTCTTTAAACTCTAAGATTGCTATTTTTCTGGAAAGGATATTTCTTGAAAATATTATGGGAGATTTGCGAAAATAGGTTTTGGGAGATTTGCCAAAACTAAAAGATTCCCTTTGCCTATATTTTCGGATATGATAAAGGTTCAAAAACTGAAGAGTTCTGGTTGCTTTTTTTTGAATCCTCTTCACGGCTATGGGAAGATAAGGGTTATCTCTTAAGATAACAAATCCCTTATACTTTGGGAAAAACTTATCACTAGCCGTTGGGGAGTATTTTTCTTGAAAATCGTTTTCCATACTTAGCTGATTCTTTTTGGTCTTGACCGTTGGATTTTTGTGTATAAAATCTCAGCTCTTTCACTCCCACAAGGTGAAAGAAAAGAAAGGAAGAAAAAAACTAGAAACACACAACATACGCAAAAAGGAAAATTTCAAAAGTGGTTTTCTAGTTAGAAGAATTTTTCGAGCTACACTTGAGAAAAGAAAACCGACACAAGTTGTGTTTAAGCTGAGCTTTCAATATATTGGCATATTAGGACTTCATTGTACCTTACATCTGCTTAAGACAGAAGCACCCAGTAAGGTGTTTTGTAACCCTGATCTTGAATCAGAAAAGTGAGTGAGTGGTCCTCAGTCGTGTGGACTTTGGACGTGTCCAATCTGGTGAGATTTGGACGTGGTGTAACCTATCTTAGTGAAGAAGGTTACGTGGTTGCAAGTTGTAACAAGGTGTGTTGCATTTGTAACGTTTGAAGCCCGATAGTGAAAGTGGTTAAATCCTACACGAGGTAGGTCGTGGTTTTTCACACCTCAGTTGGGATAGAGGTGTGTTTTCCACGTAAAAATTGTGTGTACTTTATTTTCCGCATTTATCTTGGTGATTTTCGCATTTGCAATATTTGAGAACACCCTCTGCAAACAAGTCACAAGGGTGTTTGTTATTCACAACGCGAAAATCAGACACCACAATTCACCCCCCTCTTGTGGTAGAATACTCACGATCTTAACACTAGTGATGGGACAGGCCCCCAATCTGAGTCACAAAATGCATACTATTGCAAATTTGAATCTTTGCACAACAAAATACCTTGTCCAAGATGAGGTTTAAGGTATCGTAGAACCCTCGTAGCAGCATCCATATGTGCTTCTTTAGGCACCTATATAAATTATAAAAGAATGTGGGCTACATAGCAAAGTTCTGGTCGAGTGATGGTGAGATAGATAAGTCTACTAATCAATCGACGATATTAAGTTGGATTTGATAAACCTGGACCCATCGCGAGTGCAAGTTTATGATTAGTCTCAATAGGAAAATCGATGGATTTGCACCAAAGAAGACCACACTCTTCCACAATCTCAAGAGCATATTCTCTCTGACTAAGAAACAAGCCCACAGGGCTTTTGGCAACTTGAAGTCCCAAAAAATACTTAAGCGGGCCCAAATCTTTGATGTGAAAACGACTATGAAGATATGTCTTAAGTTGAGTACATGCGAGAGATTCATTGCTGGTGAGAATCAAGTCGTCAACGTAGACTAAGAGAGCCATAAAATTAGCACCTGTTTTATATGTAAAAACGGAATAATCAACATAAGAACGAATTAACCCATAGTCCTCTTGCTTGGATGACAACTTGGCAAACCATTGTTGAGGCATTTGTTTTAAACCATATAAGGACTTATGAAGTTTGCAAATTTGATTCGGATGAGAACCCTTGAATCCTAGAGGAAGAGCTATGTACACTTCTTCCCCAAGATCAACGTGTAAGAATGCGTTATTTACGTCCATTTAATGGAAATCCCAACCTTTAGCTGCCGTTACAGAGAGAAAAGTTCTCACACTCATCATTTTAGCAAATGGTGCAAAGGTTTCATGGTGGCCAAAACCTTCAACTTGCTTATCTCCTCTAATCACAAGGTGAGCATTAAAGTATCCAATGCTTCTATCCGATTTATATTGCACTTTATAAACCCATTTCCAGTTAATGACCTTTTTGCCTTTTGGTGTGTCAACAAAGGACCAAATCTAATTCTGCTCTAAGGGCTCAATCTTGTTTCCATAGCTTCATGCCATCTAGAGTCTTTAACAGCTTCATAAAAATGCCTGGGATAAATAATTTTTGTAATAGTAGCCAAATAATTTCTATGCGATTTAGAAAAATTTGCACAAGTAATATAATCAGTAATAGGATAATGATTGCCTGAGGATACCTTATGGAGTGAGCTAGGTGAGGATGGGATGGGATCTTTAACCTGAGTCGTGTAGCACATGTAGTTCTGACGGTGAATTAGTGTTCGTTTCACCCTTTGTCCTCTTCCTAGTTCAATTGATTTTCCACAACCGTGGAACTCCCTCTTTCTTCTTGCATCCCTGCTGCGTCACTATCCTACTGTGAAGCATGCATGTTTCCTTCTTGGCTAGCTACCCTTGGACTATCATGTGTGGCACTAGATGAAGTGGGTACTGCCTAATCATCATCAATATAAACAATAGGAGAATGATCATCCATGTGGCCTGGGTGAGAAACTGCCATAGGAGAGCTTGCACATGCTTTGCCAAAAGGGAATTCTTTCCCAATGAACGACCCCATCTCGACTCACAAATATTTCCACGATTTAAGATCACACACCTTTCATCCTTTCTTGGCAAAAGGATATCCAACAAGCACACATTTTCAACTTCGTTCTCCAAATTTATCTTTGTGTCTTTGATGATGATAAGCATAGCATAAAGACCCAAAAGTCTTAATATCATCATAAGTAGCTGTTTCTCTAAATAAAACCTCATACTGTTGTTGTCCTTTTCAAAACTGAACTTGGAGTTCGATTAATTAAATAACCTGTCGCTAGGGCACATTCGCCTCAAAATGGAATAAGCAAATTAGCTTGAAATCATAGCGATCTCATGACCTCCAAAATATGACCATGTTTCCTTTCCAACCGTCCATTCTGTTGGGGGGTGTCAACTCAGCTTGTAACACCCCCAGATCTCTAATTCATTATTAAACACCATTATTAACGAAAATGCAGCGAAAACCTAAATGGGGTGTTACCACCGTGTTTCCTTCTTGGAAACACCAGGTTGGGTATCAAGTCTAACAATTAATACCAATTCTTCGCAAAAAAAGTCAACCTTACACTGTTCAAAACTTTAACATCATAAATTAAATCAACTATTGTCTATTACAACTTCTATCATTCATTTCATTCATATTCCGCATTCGAATCCCGCCCTACTTTCGCGTCCCCAGCCCCAAGCATAGCTAGATCACCTGAAAACAAAACATTTTGCACCAGTGAGAGAAACTCAGTAACAAGCACCCCTAACAGTCAAGCACGCACACAAATCCATTTTGAAAACATTTGAGGGAAGGGGGCAACGATACGTCTTCCAAGCACACAACCCATTATCAGAATCTTCCTTGATCATCATTTTCAAAATCATAGTTCCACAATTTAATTGAAATTGCATTTGTTCCAGTGAACGTTTGGGTGAGCGACCCCAATGGGTCTCATGGCCTGCGCTTCGACATAGCGCAACCACTTAACTCATTCCTGGCATACCGCTTCTCAGGCGGTTATCGCTTATCTTTTCCTGGCCTACCACCATTATGGGTGGTTACCGATAATCCTGGCCCATGTCTCAACTGAGCACGTGGCCGCTTACATGCATGCACTTGTTGCCCGGGGAAGGCAATGACCTTCAATCAATCCAAATCTATTTAACTCACCCCATTCAGTTCGTTTTAATTAATGAGTCCTTACGTCTTACCGGAGGTAAACTTAGCATAATCAATTCGTTCATATTCAAACACCTTCCCCCACAAAACTTGCAATAGAAATCCAAGAATTCCAAACACAATCGAAATAAATTTCAACTCTCACGACATGGTAAGTTTCAACTTCCAGACATAACACAACATATAGTTTTCATCATGCAGTCACTTTCATTTCATACACCAGTGTTCCTTCAGTTTTGAAAAGAAATGTCAGAAATTCTTACTCAAGTTGCAAAACGTTCATGGTTTCAACAACGCAGGGGAAGGATTAGGGCATGATTGTTACCTGGATACCGTATAATTTATGGGCTCGGTTACTTAAGCAAGTTCACTGCTCCACATCTGGGCCCACACACTGCCAACGGTTAGTCCACGCTCAATATAGGACATACTTGGCCTTCCCATAAATTTATAAAAGGATTTCTAGATTATTAATCCATCTAAACCTTAACCCTGGTTAAGGTTCAGGCTCGCCAGTTTCTGAGTTCAATTCCAGAAGCCATAACTTTGGTTCCCAATATCCAATTCCAGTGTTCTAAGTCAATCCCGAATCCTTAAGTCATCCCCTACATTTCTTGTGTTCAGGGTTTGGCCTGGCTTTGACCCAAACTAGGTCAAAATCTCAGTTATTACAGAATAGTCAGTGACTGTTTTCCCATGACATTCCCTTGAAGAATTTATTGCATTGTGGGCTATGCTACTCAAAACGGTCCAATTTTAAAATGGAAATTTTTGCTACATCCAGAAGTTCACCCCCAAAAAATTTCAAAATTTTTAGCAACCAATTATGACCTAGGGAGTTTTTCCAATCCGTGGTTGCAACCGTGCCAGTTTTAGCTTCCCAGTTTCTGCTCAGGTTTTCAACCTCACCTCCAAAATTCATAACTTTTTCTACTGAACTCAAAAAAATGACCTCTTCCCGTAAATGGAAAGCTAATTTTGTATAATACAACTTTAATGTTTAAAGCTTTTGCCAATTCAAACAGTAACTAGGCCAAAAAGATCAATAACCGAAACCTACACCAACAGTCTTAATTTTTATAGTGTTTGGTATTTTAGCCCTAAGTCCTTCATTTTAAGTCTGATTCACTTGATTCAAAACCCACATAATTTTCACATTCCAATCCATCTATCATAAAAATTTTAGAATTTTTAAACAACTAGATTAATTCTCACGAATTTCCGAAGTCAGGGTAAAGTAGGGATGACTCTAAGTATTTTTTTGTCCTCCCTCTTATGGATGGTTTTTGCTTAGTTTTGGTGCACCAAAAATTTATCCATTCTCAAAAACATCATTAAATCCTTACCCAAACCCAATCATGCCAAAATAAGCCACTTTTACTGAGCCTAAAAATAAAACGCCATTAAATTATCATTATGAATTACCTTGAGTCGGGGTCAGTTCAATGGGGTTTCCGCCTTGCTCAAATTCAATGGAGAAAAAGCTGAGAGAACAATAAATTTTTAATGAAAACTCTCAATCACAAAGATCATGAAAATCACAAAAAGAAAAAGAAGTTAAGAGTGAAAAAATTTCTTTTGATGTATGGGGATGCATGGATCTCAAGCATTTCCCTTTTGTGTAAACTTTACCAAGACAAGGAAGATGACCGTGGGGAGAGGTGGTGGCGGCACGGCGGTGGCGGCGTGGTGGCGGTGGTGGTCCGGTGGCAGTGAGGGAGTTGAGAGAGAGAGAGAGATACGTTAGGAAGAGTTGGGGTTTTGGGTTTGGGGGGGTGGGGTGCGTGTAAAATAAAAGGAGGGGAAAATTTTGATTTCAATTTTTTTTTTCTTTGTGAGGGAGGCGACTGAACGGGGTAAAGTAGGGTTTCCTTTTTTTTTGAATAATAATAATAAAAAAAAATGTTAATAAGAATAATAATAAAATAATAATAGTAATAACAATGGATTTTATAGACAAGAAATAAAAAGGAAAATTTTGGAGATTTTAGAACTTCCAAAAATATAATTTTTTTTTATTAGAAAATTCCACAAGGACTCATTTGGGATTGACTTGGGTCTAAGTGGGTCCAACTGGATATAATTTTCCAAATCGAATTTATGGGGTGTTACACACTACCCACTTAAGAAAGTTTCGTCCCCGAAACTTCACTATGCCGCGACGAACTACTATTACAACCTGAATTTCTGAGGTTTTACATGCTACCCCACTTAAGAACTTTCGTCCTCGAAACTGATACGCACTTGATTATGAAAATAGATGGGGGTATTTGTCTCGCATCTCCTGCCCCGACTCCCAAGTGGATTTAGATGTCTCATGGTTGGCCCAAAGGACCTTCACCAGGGGCACTATCTTTCTACGGAGGTGCTTCTCCCGCTGATCCAGGATTTGTATGGGTTGCTCCTCATACGATAAATCTTTTTGGAGCTATATGGGATCGGGTTCGATCACGTGCGAGGGATCTGAAATGTATTTCCGCAACTGCGACACATGGAATACATTATGCACCCTCTAAAGTTCAGTCGGTAGCTCTAGTTGGTAGGCTACCTCTCCAACTCTCTGTATGATCGGATACAGTCCGATATAACTCGGGCTAAGCTTCCCTGCCTTCCCAACTCTTGTGACTCCTTCGGTTGGAGAGACTCAGAGAAATACATGATCGCCTACCCGGAACTCAAGTGGCCTACGCCTCTGGTCGGCATAGCTTTTCTCGCGGCTCTGGGCAGCTTTTATCCTTTCCTGGATTACCTTTACTTTGTCTGTGGTCGCTTGGATCAATTCTGGTCCGATAGTCACGACCTCGTCAATCTCCTGCCAACAGAGCGGAGTCCTACATTTCCTCCCATACAGTGCCTCGTACGGGGCCATGCCAATGCTCGCGTGGCAGCTGTTGTTGTACGAGAATTCGATCAATGCCAGTTGTTCATCCCATGCGCTCTTAAAATCCAAAGCACAAGCTTGTAACATATCTTCCAAGGTTTGAATAGTACGCTCCGTCTGCCGTCGGTTACAGGGTGAAAGGCAGTGTTAAAATGTAACAACGTTCCGAATGCTTCCTGCAGCTTCTGCCAGAATGCCGATTGAAACCGGGTATCCCGATCCGACACTATGGAACTGGGTACCACCAAAACCCGTGTAGCCGTACTATCTCCTCGAGGTAGGCTCGAGCTAACTGATCCAAGGTCCAAGTATTTTTCATGGCTATGAAATGCGCCGACTTTGTTAGCCTATCCACTATAACCCAGATCGCATTGTGCTTCCGTTGGGTCAATGGCAACCCTATGACAAAATCCATGGACGCAGAATCCCATTTCCACTGAGGGACATCCAGCGATTGTAAAAGTCCTACTGGTCGTTGGTGCTCGATTTTTACTTGCTGGCAGGTCAGGCACTTTGCCACATAATCAGCCACCTCCTATTTCATATTACTCCACCAAAATGTCTGCCTCAGGTCCTTATACAATTTATTACCCCCAGGGTGTACCGAATGTGGAGTATTGTGCCCTTCGTCTAGGATCTTTTTCTTAAGTGCCTCTACGGCTGGAACACATACCCGAGTATGAAATCATATAGTACCATCCTTATGAATTATGAATCTGGGTGCTTTACCCACCAATATCTCTTCTCTAATCTGTTCGAGTTGAGGATCCGTGTTCTGGGCTACTCGGATTTCCTCTATGAGAGTCGGTTGCACCTCTAGGGTGTAGAGTATAGGTTTCGACCTCGGGGTAATCACATTAAGCTCCAACTTGCGAAACTCCTCACACAACTCGCTTGGGAGCACCAGTAAATAGCTCAGTGTTGGATACGGTCGATGACTTAATGCGTCCGCCAGTACATTAGCCTTCCCCGGATGGTACTGGAAATGGACGTCATAATCTTTCAACAATTCCAGCCACCTAGTCTGTCTCAAGTTCAGATCCTTCTGTGAGAAAAGGTACTTCAAGCTCTGGTGGTCAGTGAAGACTTCACAACATACCCCATACAGGTAATGCCTCTAGATTTTAAGGGCAAACACTACTGCCGCTAACTTCAGGTCATGAGTCGGGCAGTTTCACTCATGTGTTTTCAGTTGTCGGGAGGCATAGGCTGTGACACGACCTTCTTGCATCAGCACACACCCCACACCACTCTTAGAGGCATTGTTGTACGCTGTAAAGTCTTTGTCAGCAGTTGGTTAGGCGAGTATTGGTGCACTCGTTAGTCTCTTTTTGAGCTCCTGGAACGCTTCCTCACATTGGCTCGTCCATTCATACCTAGTGACCTTCTTGGTTAGGTTCGTAAGCGGAGCGGCAATTTTTGAGAAGTTTTGAACAAACTGGCGATAGTAACCTGCCAAACCCAAGAAACTCCTTACCTCAGTCGGGTTATTAGGTCTGGGCCAGTTTGACACTGCCTCAATCTTTTGGAGAGCCACTAACACACCCTCATTAGATACTATGTGTCCCAGGAATGCTAGTTTTCTCAACCAGAACTCACATTTCGACAACTTGGCATACAACTCGTTTTTCCTCAAAACTTCTAGGGTTGTTCACAAGTGGCGAGCGTGGTCCTCTGGGGTCCTCGAGTAAATGAGGATATTGTCTATGAACACCACCACGAACTGATCCAAGTAAAGTTTAAAGACCCTGTTCCTAAGATCCATGAGGCTGTCGGGGCATTGGTGAGGCCAAAGGGCATCACCACAAACTCGTAGTGTCCATATCGGGTACGAAACGCAGTCTTGGGTATATCATCATCCTTAATTCGGAGTTGGTGGTACCCCGAACGAAGATCAATTTTGAAAAACGTTCTCGCGCCCCGTAGCTGGTCGAATAAGTCGTCTATCCGGGGCAGGGGGTAACGGTTCTTGATTGTTATCTTATTAAGCTCCCGGTAGTCTATGCACATTCTTAGGGTTCCATCCTTCTTCTTCACGAATAAGACCGGAGCTCCACAGGGAGATGTGCTAGGTCGGATATACCCTTTCTTTAAGAGTTCCTCCAACTGGGTCTTCAATTCTTTAAGTTCAGCTGGTGCCATCCAGTAGGGTGCCTTAAAAATGGGGGTGGCTCCAGGGGTGAAGTCGATACAGAACTCCACCTCCCTAAGAGGTGGCATGTCGGAGATTTCATCGGGAAACACCTCCGGGAATTCCATTACTACAGGGATGTCCTCCAGGGAGGACTTGGCATCTTCAGTATTCACCGCATGACACAGAAATCCCTCGCATCTTTTACCCAACAACTTACGAGCTTTCATTGCTAATACCAATCTCACTCCCATTCTGGGACTCTGTCCTCCAGGGAGGACTTGGTATCCTCAGTATTCACTGTATAACAAAGAAATCTGTTGCATCATTTACCCAACAACTTACGAGCTTTCATTGCTGATACCAATTTCACTCCCATTCTGGGACTTTGACCCCTATGCACTATCTTCTCCCCGTTGGGCGCTTTCAGAGTAATTTTTCGTTTCAAGCAGTCTACCTGAGCCTGGTACTTAGCTAACCAATCCATCCCCAAAATAACCCCAAAATCAGTTAACTCAAACTTATACAGGTCCGTTAGGAATTCACATTCATACATTCTAAGAGGGCAATCCTCGTATAGCTCCTCACACGACACAGTCTTCCCATCTGGTAGAGTCACAGATAGTAATAAAGATTTACAAGTGGGGATGAGTCCTAACGTCGCAACTAGCCTAGTAGAAATAAATGAGTGTGTGGCTCCCGAATCAAACAACACATCTATTAGTTGAGTTAGGAGAGATAAAGTACCCGTCATAACATTAGGAGCATCCTCCGCTTCTTCCTTTCGCATCACATAGACTATGCCCCGATTGTTCCGAGGCAGTTGATAGGGAGGTCGGGCATGGGTTTGCTGAGGTGCCCGATTTTGTTGGTTGGGGTTTGCCACCTGTCGTCCCCTGTTTTAATATGGCTGCTGAGGTCTTTGCCCTTGCCCTTGACTCTGGCCCTATCCTTGCACAGTAGGAGGTGGAGGGAGCGGGCAATCTCGAAACTGGTGTTGGTGGCTTCCACAACGAAAGCATCTCTTCGCTGTCCGACACTCCCTGGCAAAATGTCCTGGTTTCCCACAAAGGTTGTAGGTCACCTTGGGCCGTGTATTGGGATACTGGCCACCTCGACTGAAGTTGCCAGAGTATTGGCCCCCAGCCGGTCGACGGTTCTGCTCTTGTGACTGAAAGTTTCCTCGGTTATCCCAGTTATCCCCCCTCCTTTTGGCTCCCCGCTGCTCATTAAAATAATTGCTCCACTCCTTCATCACCCTCTTTACGTTGACCGTCGTATCATATAGATCAATGTAGGAGGTGTACTGACGGATGGACATCCTCTCCTTGATTGTAGGGTTCAGCCCAACCTCGAACCAGTTCATCTTCAGCCTTTCATCAGCTACGAAGGCTGGAGCGAATCGTGAAAGCTCTATAAATTTCAAGGCATACTCGAGTACGCTCATGTTCCCCTGCTGCAGTTGCATAAACTCGCCCTCCTTAGCCTTTTGGAGGGAGATAGGGTGAAAATGATCCTTGATCATCTCCTTGAACTTGTTCCATTCGAATCCTGGTTCGTGTTGTCTCTCCCTCACCGTGGCCCACCATAAGTCAGCCTTGTCCTTCAAATAGAAAACTGCGAAGATCTTCCACTCCTCAGGGCATTGGAGTGCGTTGAATAGTTTCTCCATGCCCCTAATCCAGTCTTCGAAGGTCTTGGAGTCAGGAGTGCCATCATAGACAGGTGGATGATGGCTTGCGAACCGCTTGATCATGTAGGAGTTATCCTCCTCTACCCTTTTCTCCCACACCACCATTAGTCTCTGTATCTGTTCGTTCTGGAGTCATAGTTGTTCTCCTTGTTTCTGCAGCATCTTCAGCAACAACAAATTGGTAAGCTCAGCTCCTGTTGGCGGGTTAGTCTCGTCAATCTGACTACGAGACCCATTCCCATTTCAAGGACGTAGAGCCTCCAGTCGTTCCCTTAGGGCCGCCATAGGGATGTCCTGGTTCGTAGGGACCCTTGTCTCAAGATGGGGTCCAGTCCAGGATTCACTGTTTTCCCGCCATTCTGGTTGGGGAAAATAATTCGGGCTTAGTTCCTCTCGTAATAGTTCACAACCTAAGTTCTACAGAATTTCCAACAAATAGTACATGCCAGTGCATTATGCCAAATTGGACAGGAGTTCGATTTCAACATATTACTAAGTTTAGGTGGTACAACCACCACGTCACATGTTCAAATAATTCACATCAAAGAGGCATCACATTCACACGATTCATGATTAACACTATGATCATTCTATTGCATAGCATTTCAATAACATAAGAGTTCCACACTAACACTTTTCAACAAGGGATGCTGATATTCAAATAATCTAGGGAGATTTTATTGCATATCATTTTAATAACATAAGAATTCCACACTAACACTTTTCATTACATCTCAGTGTATAACTTTAGTAGCCCCAGAGTCTTAATAAGATACAAAGAAACAACTACCAAAACTGTCTTAGCAAAGGAAAAGAAAATTTCCAACTTCCTAACTACCTCCAGCTTCTATTGGTCAGGGGCGTCTACGGGGCAGGTACCTTTACACATCCGGAGAAAATCTATCCCGCTTCCAGCGATTCACCCCGATCTCGCACTCGGCCCTGCACCACAAGGAATTCATCTCTTCCTCTAAGTCTTCTGGTCCTCGAGGTTGCTCATCCTGAATGGTGTGATCCTTCCTTTCTTCTTCCCAATCCCCCATAAGGTCTTCACTTTCCATCAGCTGCCCCTTACTTACCTCAAAGTCATCATCGGGGTCTTCCTCTCCCACTTGGCTTCCCTCACTGGGGTCCTCCTCAGGGTCTTCCTCAGGGTCTTCCTCTTCCCCAGTCTTTCCTCCTCCAGTACTCCCTCCATAGTCTCCTCCCTCCTTCGAACTCACCTTCATAGGAATACTCTTCACTTCTCTATAATCTCCCTCATCATCTGTTGACCCCTCTACCGGGGGTGGTGCATCCTCTTCACTAGCTATTGGTAGATAATCTAGGTCGTGGGGTCACCTTATCCTCAAGTAGTCTACTAGGTCCTCCATATCCATCTCTGCTGGTTCCCAGTCGCACCAACAACAGCTTCTCGGTGGGCGGCAATTACGGGGCCGGGGAAGCAACTCATCCACTCGACAACGCCACTCTGGGTCTCCCTTCAAGGTCTGCAACACAAACACTACTCGGTTATACTCAATCTCCAGACAGCTATTGGGCATATCCCCCAAGTATCGGGCTAACACCCACCTCTTATGACGTATATGGTCCCATACCACCTGACCAGGATTCTTGGTTAACTGCTCGTGTAAACATTGCCTTTCGACACAACCACAGTGTTGGATACCCTCCATTCCTATACAAGATAATGCATCAATAAGACACATATTCAAGTAATATTACATATTCAAACAATAATGGATGCATGCAGCCCTTATCCTGATGCTACACTCACCCTCCGCGTAATCCTTAAGTCTAAAATTTTATTGCTCTACTTCCGTAAAATCTTTTAGACAAGCCTTCAGGTCAGTAAACCTGAGCTCTGATACCACTTTATAATACCCTCAGATCTCTAATTCATTATTAAACACCATTATTAACAAAAATACAGCAGAAACCTAAACAGGGTGTTACCGCCGTGTTTCCTTCTTGGAAACACCAGGCTGGATATCAAGCCTAAAAATTAATACCAAGTCTTTGCAAAAAAAGTCAACCATACAGTGTTTAAAACTTTAACAACACAAATTAAATCAACTATTGTCTATTACAACTTCTATCATTCATTTCATTCATATTTCGCATTCGAATCTCGCCCTACTTTCGAGTCCCCGGCCCCAAGCATACCCAGATCACCTGAAAATAAAACATTTTATCACTATGAGATAAACTCAGTAACAAACACCCCTAATAGTCAAACACGCACACAAATCCATTTTGAAAACATTTGAGGGAAGGGGGCAACGATACGTCTTCCAAGTACATAACCCATTATCACAATTTTCCTTGATCATCACTTTCAAAATCATAATTCCACAATTTAATTGAAACTTCATCTGTTCCAGTGAACGTTTGGGTGAGCGACCCCAGTGGGTCTCATGGCCTAAGCTCCGACATAGTGCAACCGCTTAACTTATTCTTGGCCTACTGCTTCTCAGGCGGTTACCACTTATCTTTTTCTGGCCTACCACCATTATGGATGGTTACTGATAGTCTTGGCCCACGTCTCAAATGAGCACGTGGCCGCTCACATGCATGCACTTGTTGCCCGGGGAAGGCAGTAACCTTTAATCAATCCAAATCTATTTAACTCACCCCATTCAGCTCTTTTTAATTAATGAGTCCTTACCTCTTACCGGAGGTAAACTTACCATAATTAGTTCATTCATATTCAAACACCTTCCCCCACAAAACTCGCAATAGAAATGCAGGAATTCCAAACACAATCGAAATAAATTTCAACTCTCATGGCATGGTAAGTTTTAACTTCCAGACATAACACAACATACAATTTTCATCATGCAGTCACTTTCATTTCATACACCAGTGTTCCTTCAGTTTTGAAAAGAAAAGCCAGAAATTCTTACTCAAGTTCCAAAACATTCATGGTTTGAACAACGCAAGGGAGGGGTTAGGGCATGATTGTTACCTGGATACTGTATAATTTACGGGCTCGGTTACTTAAGCAAGTTCACTGCTCCACATCTGGGCCCACACACTACCCACAGTCAGTCCATGCTCAATATAGGACATCCTTGGCCCTCCCACAAATTTATAAAAGGATTTCTAGATTTTTAATCCATCCAAAGCTTAACCCTAGTTAAGGTTTAGGCTGGCCAATTTCTGAGTTCAACTTCCAGAAGCTATAACTTTGGTTCCCGATATCCAATTCCGGTGTTCAAAGTCAATCCTGAATCCTTACGTCATCCCCTACATTTCCTGTGTTCGGGGTTTGGCCTGGTTCTCACCCAGACTAGGTCAAAATCTTAGTTATTATAGAACGGTCAGTTATTGTTCTCCCATGACAGTCCCTTGAAGAATTTGTTGCATTGTGGGCTATGCTACTCAAAAAGGTCTGATTCTAAAACGGGAATTTTTTTTACATCCATAAGTTCATCCCCAATAAATTTCATAATTTTTAGCAACCAATTATGACCTAGGGAATGTTTCCAATTCCTGGTTACAACTGTCCCAGTTTCAGCTTCCTAGTTTCTGCCCAGGTTTTTAACCTCACTTCCAAAATTCATAACTTTTTCTTTGGAACTCAAACAAATAACCTCTTCCCCACCTTGGAAGGATACTTTTGTGTAATACAAATTTCATGTTTAAAGCTTTTACCAAATCAAACAGTAACTAGACCAAAAACTTCAAAAATTGAAACCTACACCAACAGTCTTGATTTTTACAGTGCTCGGTATTTCAGCCCTAAGTCCTTCATTTCAACCCTGATTCACTTGATTAAAAAACCCACGTAATTTTCACATTCTAATCCATCTACCATAAAAATTTTAGAATTTTTAAACAACTAGATTAATTCTCACAAATTTCCGAAGTCAGGGTAAAGCAGGGATGAATCTGAGTATTTTTTTCTCCTCCCTCATATGCATGGTTTTTGCTTAGTTTTGGTGCACCAAAAATTTATCCATTCTCAACAACATCATTAAACCCTTACCCAGACCCAATCATGCCAAAATAAACCACTTTTACCGAGACTGAAAATAAAACGCCATTAAATCATCGTTATGAATTGCCTTGAGTCGAAACCGGGGTTAGTTCAATGGGGTTTCTTCCTTGCTCAAATTCAACGGAGAAAAAGCTGAGAGATCAATAAATTTTTAATTAAAACTCTCATTCAGAAAGATCATGAAAATCACATAAAGAAAAAGAAGTTAAGAGTGAAAAATTTTCATTTGATGCATGGGGACGCATGGATCTCAAGCATCCCCCTTTTGTGTAAACTTTACCAAGACAAGGAGGATGGCCGTGGGGAGAGGTGGTGACGGCACAACGGTGGCGGCGTGGTGGCGGTGGTGGTTCGGTGGCAATGAGGGAGTTGAGAGAGAGAGGGGGAGAGAGAGAGAGAGAGATGTTAGAGAGAGTTAGGGTATTGGGTTTGGGGGGGTGGTGTGCGTGTAAAATAAAAGGGGAGAAAAATTTTGATTTCAATTTTTTTTTTCTTTGTGAGGGAGGCGGCTGAAGGGGGGTAAAGTAGGGTTTCCTTTTTCTTTTTTGAATAATAATAATAATAAAATATTAAGAACAATAATAATACAATAATGATAGTAATAACAATGGATTTTATAGAAAAGAAATAAAAAGGAAAATTTTGAAGATTTTAAAACTTCCAAAAATGTAAATTTTTTTTAATTAGAAAACTCCACGAGGACTCATTTGGCATTGACTTGGTTCTAAGTGGGTCCAACTGGACATAATTTTCCAAATCAAATTTATGGGGTTTTACACACCTAGTTTTATGTATTATCGCATGTTCTCCATAAAAGTTTTTCATAGGTCCAGAAATAAACTCTAACCCGTTATCACTTCTTATTATTTTGATGTTGGCCTTGAATTGAGTCTTGGCCATCAAGCAAATGTTTCTTAATAAATGGGTTGCTTCTCCTTTTTCTTTCATTAAGTACACCCAAACGGCTCTACTTGCGTCATCCAAAATAGTATAAAAATAATAAGCACCACATAAAGAAGCAATATGATAGGGACCCCATATATCGCAATGAATCAAGTAAAAACAATTTGACGCTTTATTGGCATCAAAGGAAAATGTACACGAGTGTGTGTTTGGCCCTAAAACACACATCACAGGCTTCATTTTTAACATGACTAGGAAATGATTTCTTAAGACTATGAGATACATAAGATAGCATCTGACTTGAAGGATGTCCCATTCTTTGGTGCCAAAGACTCACCGCATTAACTTGGGCTTTTGACAGTGGCGCTCGCTTGTAATAATAGACCTCACCCCGGCGTTCACCAACTCCAATCAGGCTCCTCATAGAATGGCCATGTATCACACAAAATTGATCGGTGAATATTACTATGCATTTTAATTTGTATATAGTTGTGCAATAGATATTAAGTTGCTTTTTAGAGTTGGCACAAATAAAACATTTTGCAAATGAACGTTGGGGCTCAACGCCACCCATCCTTGCTTGATTGCTATTGCCTTCTCCCCGTTAGGAAGGTCAAACCACATACAGATACAACATCATCAACATCTTCAAGCATATCAAAACTTCTAGTCATAAGAAGTGAGGCTCCACCATCTAAAAGCCAAGAATTCTTATCAATGAACTTTTCATACCCATCCTTCAGCTCCTCTATTACTGAGAGGATCCTTTGTACCTGATCAGCAGTGAGCCCTGGAGCAGCAACGACAACAGTAAAAGCACGATTTTTATCACCACTCGTACCTGGTGCAACAGTGATGTGGCCAACGTGTGCCATTTTGGTACCTTGTCCCCGTGCTGTCTCCATTCGTCATGCACTACTTTCTCCCCCCCTTTCACGGCCTTAGTATCCTCCTCGTGTATCCCAATTTGTGGGATACCTAATCAGCTCAAAACAATTGGGCTCTTCATGTTCAAGTCTACCATAATATTTGCGTACCTTCTCACGAGAAGACTGTGGATAGGATTTGAAGGCAAATGCAGCTGGTGTTCCTCCTCGGCTGTCTCGGCTCTTTTTAATCTTTTTACGATTATGTTCTTGTTCCACCATGTTCAATATCTTCTCTAATGATGGCAGCAAATCAAGAGCCAAAATCTAACCTCTTCGAGTCGAGTAGAGTTCACCATCTAAACCCATCAAAAACTTACTGGCTTTCTCATCTTCCATCATCTTTGCGTTTTTCCCAGGAGTGTTACACTCACACTTACCAAATGAACAGCTAGGGTATTTCACATAGTTCCCTAACTCATTCCATAAACCTAAAGCTTTGGAGTAGAAATCTACCACTGGTATGTTAGCTTGTTTTGATGAAGCAATCTGAGTCTTTACTTGATGTATACGTGGAGCATTGACGACTGCATATCTCTAGGCAATATTCTCCCACATATTCTTAGCAATGTCCTCGTACACCACACTTGATTGTAATTTTGAATCAATCACATTTAAGATCCATGATCTTATCCTTGAATTTGCAACTGCCCATGCTCTGATCTCAGCCGGATTTGACATTGAGCTAGGATGTGCTATGGTTCCATTGATAAAATCTAGTTTGTTCTCGACCATTAAGGCCATTGTTATAACTTGTTGCCATAACTCATAATTTTCACCATTAAGTTTGATGACGGTGATGTTTGCTCTGGGTTCATCAGATGGTTGAAGAAAGTAAGGTAATTGTGGATCAATCACAAAAGTTTTTGAGTCACTCATATTTCTGATCTTCTCGTCTCTTTTGAATTTTTTTAGGTGATTAACGCTCTGATACCATGAAGAGATTAGAGAGGATGCAAGCAAAGAATAGGCAATCAAAATTCTCTATCTTGCTGCTGTTCATTCACGTAAAAAAATACAGTTAATATACTAGTAGCCTAGCTCATCACTTTAGGAAATACAAAGATAAAATAGGAAAATACAATATATATAATGTCTACAATAATATCTACAATATTCCTTCCTGATCACATGCCACATATGACCCTCCTCTCACCATTCTTGTATAGCCTTATATGACTATCCTCTCGCCATTCTTCACCTCAAGAGTTCTACGCTATCCAAAAGTCGGTGCCACCTTTGTCAGTTCCATACCCACAAAGGGTAACGAGATGGTTGAAGTCCATCCCACAGTCACTGTTATAGGTGCCTCTTGCGTAGTCCCTAAAATCTTGTGCTTCCCCTTCGAGCCCAATCCCGACACCCCTCTTAAAAAAAAAATTAATATGTGTTGGAAATTTAAAACATAAGAGGTTTAATATATATACCAAATAAGCTCAAATTGAACACAAAGAAGGGCCTGGGTTAGCGGTGCAAGGAGTCTGTGTTTGTGTTTGATGAGTTTGAGGTCACGTGTTCAACTTGTCAAACCTAACTTTGCAAAAAAAATTTCAATTTTTTTTTAAAAATATAAACCTTATAACTACCCCTAAATCCCCACCTTCAGTCTTCGCTTTTTCGACAGTTCGGTGTTCGCACAACCGAAAACCCCAAACCCCACCACACACTTAGCCACCAAAAACAAAGGACAAACACCAACTCCCACTGCCCACCGGCCCGATGCCAACTAGTCACCTCCCAACAGCCACTGCACGACCCACCAACCCTGCGTCCCTTAACCAAATTTGTGAATTCTCCTTTCACTAAAACTAGGTTAAATGTTCTAATTGACTTGAATTTATTACTTAATTCTTCAATTTGTAGATTAATAAGTTTGTATTATTAGATTTGTGAGTTTGTTTGTCAATTTCAATTCCAAATTTGTTTAATTTATATATTTAATTTCTATTCTAGGTTAATTCTCAATTTGTAGATTAGTTTGTTTTTATTGTTTAATTTGTGAAAGTATTTGCCAATTTCAATTATGTGTAATGTAACCGTTATTTAATTTTAGTTTATGGCTATGATTGAATTTTAAATTGTGTACTATTAATTTGGATGCCCTTGTTCAAATTTCTTAGCTTCGCCACTACCCAAGGGAGACGGTCTGGTTGGCACTGGCAGATCCACACTATGCTTAGGGGGTGTTAGATTAGTTTGTTTTTATTGTTTAATTTGTGAAAGTATTTGCCAATTTCAATTAGGTGTAATGTAACCGTTATTTAATTTTAGTTTATGGCTATTATTGAATTTTAAATTGTGTACTATTAATTTAGACGCCCTTGTTCAAATTTTTTAGCTTCGCCACTACCCAAGGGAGACGGTTTGGTTGGCACTGGCAGATCCACACTATGCTTAGGGGTGCCCATGGACACCCCTAAGTCCCAAAAAAAAAAAATTCTATTTTAAAATAGGTTAATTTAGTAACGATGTTGGTTTATGGACACTCCTAAAAAAAATAAAATAGTGTATATTAGTACCAATATTAATTTATGGACACCCCTATCCTAAATGTTTGGATCCGTCACCGCTGGTTGGCCACAGCTTGCATGAGGTCGTCACCATCACCTTCAGGCACATTTTTATAGCCATCGAAGATGACTGCACCTTCCTTTGCGGCCCTGCATTAGTGGGGGTAGTCTTCTTGAGTTGGAAGCCCTTGATTTTCTTGCATGAACGTGGGAGCCCTATCCATTCTACCGTTGCCGTCACATCTGTGGTTGTCGGCCTCATAGTCAGCTAGTTGGTGCCCTGGAAGAGGGGTTAATTCTCCCGGTTTGATGTGGTTTACCGCCTCTATTGCTGCCACTGATGAGGATGCCCAACAAGACGCTGCAAGATATGATTAAGTCAGTTTAGTTGAAAATACATGCGCACATATATACAATCATATGTAATCAAAAAAATTTTTGGGTGATGATAAATATCTTACAATGCCATACCTGATGCTAACATGTACATGCTTTAAAATTACCATTTTTCAATAGTTATAACTAATTTATTAGTTTTGAAACTTTACTATTAGCCGAATATGTAGACAAGAACAAATGACACTCTAATTGGATCTTTTGTCTACGGACACGTATTTTTTGTGGAATTTTATAAATATGAAAAATTATTAATAAAAGATGTAATTGTGATTTTTTTAATTTTAAACATGGTTATGTGATTCTTAAGATAAGAAAACACACTTAAGAGGTGTTTTCTAGCAAAATATCTATTATATTGCATACATTAAGGCCCTGTTCTTTTTGGCAATAGATGAGCATTTACGTTGAAGCTCGCATTTCCTTTGCACCTTCTTACAACTCCTTGCAACTCTTTACATCTTTAATAAAGTTTTTATAGCTTTTTACATCTCCTTACATCTTCTTGCATTTCTTTATCTAGTTTTCTATAACATTGAACTTGTCATTTTTTGCCTCACATTTACAAGAATATGTACATATATATATATGTATGTGTGTGTGT
>JACYFF010003369.1:37118324-37183287 GCA_017589665.1 Selenicereus undatus
AGAACTCGTAGAAAATAATAGTAAAATATTTCAGAATAGAAGACCTGTAAGTCATGTTCAAATTGAAAATATTTCATAAGGTTATACAATGTTGCAAAAAGAAGTAAAACGATTGACTTTACGAAAGACGATTTCATAATTACTTGCCACACTAGCCTTGGAACTTGATGGGAGTTACGACTCCATCCTTTCTCCAGTTCTTTGCTTCTAGAGGTTGAGTGTTGGTACATAAATCGGGCAGTTGACCTTGAATGAGAGGAAATTCGTCCTTGTAGATTGGTGAACTTGACTTGAAACTCTTCAAAGTTAAGTCAGTAAAGGAATTAACACCAACTTTGAAGTGATATTTTCTGCCATTTTGAGTTTGCTTAAAACATTCAATGCGTTTCACATTTTTCTGGGAAATTTTGAAAGATTTGCTTCATTTCAGCTGGGTCACGGTAGACACAGCTGTGTTGAGCCATCTATTGTTCAAACCTCATCCTCATTGATAAGTTGGTGGTTCCTTCATCATCTGGAGGCCGGGGGGAAGATAGGGGCGGCCAAATCCCAAACTGATTACAAGCGCAAGGCATAAATACTGTGAGTACGGGGTTGTGAAAGCCATATTCAACCCAACGATAGTAGTGTATGTATCTTATGAGTTATGACCTAGGTACTTGGATGCTCTCGAGCTGAACTTTTTTGTGTATGATCTTTATAGGGAACCTTTTCCATTACACAACGTACAAACTATCTAGATCAAAAGAGACATAGAGGGATCCACCTACTTGGCTACTTCAGTGCATCATACTTCCATGGGCAGAAAGTGCAGAAATTTAATCCAAAATTTTATGGGTTCAGAAACGTTTGTAAGTGGGAAACTGTTGGAAATAATTAGGACTAACCTGGATGTGGAAGTATACCGTCGATAATAGTCCACAATAAGAATACCAAATCTCCTGTATGAATGAATCCCAGCGGCTACTAGAGTCGCTTTGTAATATCCACGTTCTAAACCCGATTACTCCACAGCGATGGTAGAGTAATTATGAGGAGAGAGAGAAATAATATTTCTGTATCTATCAGTATATTCAGCTGACCCTCCCAAACCTCCTTATATAAGTATTGGGGGGTTAGCTACTAGGGTTTAAGGAGGCCTATTAGTGGCCGTCGGGCCTCAACTAATGGGCCCGGCCTACAGCTCCCACTCGGCCACAAAAGGCCGTTACAACACATGTTCCCCATGAATCATGTCTCCTCACATTCCATACTGGGAATAGAATATGCGACCAAAAATAACAAGTAGTGTTATATTAAGTTACCATCCAACTAACATAACACTTTCACGAAATACGATACCCCAAAAATATCCCAAGACATCACCAGTGGCATCTTTTGTCCCTTATGCCTGATATATCATATGATTATGTTCTCAACATAATCGCCCGGGCTTGATATGGTGATGGTGGATAGATTTTCCTTAAACACTTATGAAATCTCATCTTAACTTAATTGCTTTCCTAACGTGTTCCCGCTGAACCGTATACATCGTGGCTCTTGAGAATCACATTAAAGTAGCATCATTAAGCTTCGACTTAATATCATAACTTTAAGTCAAAGGGTCATCGTCCATAGGGTCACACAGTGACAAGTGACAGGGAATTCAATCTTCACCCCTCATATGGGTCGTCTTACAAGCACACGCAGTATGAGATGTGTGTCACGGCATAGCTCCCACTTAGCTAGGTTCGTCACTCTTTATGCCATGCGAATCGCCAGTCTAGATTTTTTACTAAAAAATCTAACCTGAGCCACTAGATCAACATACTGAATGTTTGACCTTGGCACTCAAGATTCGGCTTTTAGGGCTTCAATATGAAAACTCATCTCATATTCGACTCCTTTGAGTCTCATCTTAGTCTTACTAAGGCGACTATTCCTCATTCATACATCTTCAGTATGAGTTATCGATATTGCACACCTAGTGTCAATATGATTACGTCTCATCCTGCTCGCTACTCAAGCGTCAGGGTGATTGCCTGTGTGACTAGGCCAATCAGAAGCCTGTGACTTTTCAACATGTCTAACAGATAAATTACAAAACATTTAGAAAAAGAACACTTTAACCTTTATTTCATAAATGCCTTTTACATGAAGAACGTATCTATCATACATAACAAGATTCCATCCAAAACTAAACCCTGCGGAGTCCTAGACTCAACGAATGTGCTTTGAAAGCATCTCTAGGAATTGGCTTAGTTAATGGATCGGCGATCATCTTGTTAGTGGGTATATACTTGATGGCAATTTCCTTCATCTTTACGGCATCTCGCACGAAGTGATAACGCCTCTTGATGTGCTTGGTCTTCCGATGAAACTTCGGATCCTTGGTAAATTGGATGGCAGCTGTATTGTCACATAACATCTCTACAGGATCATCGGTTCTCGGGGTGAGATTAAGATCCTGGAGGAAGCTCCTAAGCCATATTGCCTCCTGCGTGGCTAGACTGCATGCGACATATTTTGCTTCCATGGTTGACAGAGCTATGCAGTCTTGCTTCTTACTGCACCATGATATGGCCCCCCCACCTAGGGTGAACACATATCCTGAGGTTGACCTGGACTCGTCCAGGTCACCACCCCAATCAGCATCTGAGTATCCTCTCAACTTAAGATCCCTGCCCTGAAAGCATAGGATCAAGTCGGTTGTACCACGAAGGTAGCGCATGATTCTCTTAACAGCTTGCCAATGAGCATGTCCAGGATTGCTTTGGTAACGACTTACCAGACCAACGGCAAAGCAAATGTCCGGCCGTGTACATAACATGGCGTACATTAGGCTCCCTATGGCACTAGCGTAGGGGACATTACTCATAGCATCTTTCTCTTTGTCTGTTTTTGGGCATTGGTCAAGGCTCAAGGTTAAACCCTTCTCAACTGGAGTGTCTACGGGCTTAGAATAATGCATGCGAAACCGTTCCAAGACCTTTTTGATATATGCCTCTTGGCTCATACCTAAGAGTTTCTTGGGATGATTCCTCACTATTTCCACACCTAGGACATACCTGGCTTCACCCATATCCTTCATCTCAAAGACGGAGGATAACCACTTTTTAGTAGCTTCGATCATCTCCAAATTATTCCCAGCCAATAGTATGTCATCAACATATAAGGTGAGAAACATAATCCCTCCGGTTGATCTTTTGACATACACACAATGGTCCTCTGAAACCATGGATAAGCCAAAAGAGGTTATGGCTTCATGGAATCTTAAGTACCAAGACCTGGAAGACTGCTTAAGACCATATATGGACCTTTTAAGACGACACACTTTGTCCTCTTCCCCCTTTGATACAAAACCAAAGGGTTGGTCCATGTAGATCTCTTCCTCAAGGTTGCCATTGAGGAAAGCAGTTTTTACGTCCATTTGAAACAACTCTAAGTCCAAATGGGCAACCAAGGCTAGGAGTAGGCGAATAGAGGCGAATCTCACCACAGGAGAAAATGTCTCTTCAAAATCTACACCTTCAATTTGTGTAAACCCTTTCGCCACTAAACGGGCTTTGAACTTGTCGATCGATCCATCTGCCCGACGTTTTATCTTGAAAACCCACTTGTTTCCAATAGACTTACGCTGGGGTGGAAGATCAACAAGTTCCCAAACCTTGTTTCTTGCCATCGAGTCCATCTCATCCCTCATGGCATCCATCCACTCTTTGTGGCTTGGTGAGTCAATTGCTTCTTGGTAAGAGGTAGGTTCCTCGACTTCCAAGGGAGTACATAGGAATATTTCCCCTTCAATTTGAAAATATCGTCGAAGAATTCTTCCACGTTCACTCCTTCGGAGCCTAGGGCCTTCATGGTTCGTTTGCCTGGTTGAAGTGTCCCTCCCCCTATCTCTAAGGGGTGTGGGGCTCTGAATATGTGGAAAGTTACTCCCACTATCCCTCTGGGGCGTGGGATCCTGAACATGTGGATTTACTGCATGTTCGACAACTGGAGATTGAGGACAGACCTCACTCTCAAGTTGACTTTCCTCATGTACAGGAGATTGAGGACGAGTCTCAATTTCCTGGTCAGGCAGGTCTCCCCCATTCCCTCTGGATAGGGGAGGCATACCATCTTCGGTGACTTGGTTAGAATCCAAATTCTCCCCCTCACCGAATGATGGTTGGATGTCTGGTTGTAGCTCAAATAGTTCGACATCCTTTTTGACTTCACCAATGGTCGGGAACTCATCCTCGAGAAAATCAACGTTGCGGGAGTCTATTTCTTTCATGCCACCATTTGGATGTTCCCCGTACATCACATATCCTTTTGATTGTGCGGGGTATCTAATGAACACCATTTTGGTGGCTCTTGGACCAAGTTTCCCATATTTATGGGTTGGGTTGTGCACATAGCCGGCCGAACCCCATGGGCGTAGATGGGCCAAGGAAGGTTTCTTACCAAACCATAACTCATATGGTGTGGCAGGTACAGTCTCGCTTGGCACACGATTGAGTATGTAGGCTGCCGTAAGCAGCGCATCCCCCCAAAAACTGACTGGGAGGCTAGCATGTGCCATCATTGACCTGACCATGTCAAGTAATGTACGATTCCTACGTTCCGCAACACCGTTTTGTTGTGGAGTGCGTGGAATCGTTAACTGCCTTTGTATACCTTTTTCCTCACAAAACTCTTTGAACATATCAGAGAGGTATTCACGACCTCGATCAGTTCGAAGGATCTTAACCCTTCGTTCCAATTGAGTCTCTACTTCGGCTACGAAGCGTTTGAATATATCAAGTGCCTCGTAGCGGTGAGATAATAGGTGCACATACCCATATCGTGAATAATCGTCTATGAGGGTAATGAAATAGATAGCCCCATGTCGTGCTTTAACGTTCATGGGTCCGCATATGTCTGAGTGGATTAATTCTAAGGGACTAGATGCTCTCATGGCTTTACCGAAAGGCTTCATAGTTGCCTTTCCAGCTAAACATGACTCACAACTAGGTAACTTAACCCTAGTGAGTCGGTCTAGGAGACCTTCTTTAGCTAGCCTATTTATTCTATCTTGACCTACATGGCCAAGTCTAGCATGCCACTTAACAAATTCAGAGTTGGAGTCGAAATAAGAAACATAAGCAGAGGATATATTATTATAGTTGTCATCCAAATCCAAAACAATGAAATCTCCTTTCAAAGTTGCTTGGCCAAACAAATTGCCATTATAGAACAAATCTAAACCGTTTGGATGAAAACCAAAGACAAAACCTAATCTTACTAAAGAAACATAAGAGACTAAGGAGCATCGCACCCCAGGTGCATAGAGGGCGTCATGAAGAAGCAACTTGTTTCCTCCACGGAGTTTGAGCTGATATGTTCCTACTCCAAGGACATCTTCTTCGCTGCCGTTCCCCAGTACGACAGTCCGTGAACCCATCGGGTAGCGATGGTACTCCATGAATCCAGCCCTATCTTGAACTATGTGCTTTGTTGCCCCCGTATCTACAATCCATTGAGGAAGAGAGTTAGCAACAAATGCATGGGAACAAACATATAATTCAGGATTGTTAGTGGAAGTAGGTACCTTAGCTGGCTCAGGACAATCCCGAGCGAAATGACCTTTCTTCCCACAGTTATAGCACTTCACACGTGCCATATCCTTAGCTCCGTTGCCTTTGGTCTTGTGCTTCTTAGCAGTACCAGCATTAGAGCGAGAGTTCTGAGGGGGACGAGGGCCTTTCATAGGTTTCTTACCACGGTAAGGTTTCCTGTTCCTGGGCCCCGATCCTTTGGCAACGAATGCCATACTGGAAGGCGTATATTGCTTTAAACGCTCTTCCTCCATTTCAAGGTGTTTGGAGATTGCCTCGAAAGTGTTGATATGATCGCTGTGTGCCATGAATGTTTTAAAACTTTTCCAATGTCCATTATCATTGGGAAGAGCCCTAATCACATTCAGGACTTGTTCTTGCTCAGAAACCTCTTGCCCCGCAGCCTTAAGGTCTCGAACCATAGCACTCATGATTCGAAGGTGTTCGGGGATACTACGACTGGAATCTATAGTATATTGCATCCATCTTAGCTGCAAGGTACGTAACCTTGTAGCAGACGTCTGCCCGAATCTAACCTTAAGCTGTATCCACATGTCCTTAGCAGTGCGGAAACGCTCAAACTCTCCCAGGAGATCGTCCCGCATGCAAGACAGCATGGTGTAGCGTGCGGAACGATCGCGTTTGAACCATGCTTGGTATGTTTTCAGGTTTTCTTTATACTGCTCAGTTGCAGTAATATCTCTGCCTTGTTCATCTCTTTCAGCCGGAGGAACCATGGAGGCAGTCAAGTGGTCCAGCATATCATCGTTGTTGAGATAAAACTGGACCTTTAGATGCCAAACATCATAGTTCGTGCCATCCAACTTGTCATATGACTGCATACATCCTATCATATTTCTAGCTGCCATATCTGAAAGTATATTTTATCTGTTAGACATATTGTTTAATAATTAAATTTCCTAGAAAGCTCCATAATTTACTATGTACGTTCGAAAATTTCGCTAAGCTTATAATCATCACGCCCAGTTGTGAATTTGGAGTTTCTTTAATTTAATTATTAATTTCACAAAAATATTTAGAAGTTTTGTTAAACTTTAGTTAACATTTTTAATTCTATGAATATCACAAAGATATTCACTTTTTATTACGTAAATATATATTTAGTTAATGTTTATGAAACTAATTCATTTAACACAACTTCATTATATATATATGTATAACACAAAGTTATATAATCAATCTCAAATTATCATAACATAATTAATGATAATATAAAAATAGAAACCAAAAATAATTTTGCAACTTATAACGAAGATAATGGCCAAAAAAAAAAAATTCATGAAAACATATATTTCATATTTGGAACAACCATAAACAAAACAAAAAAAACAAACAAAAACAAATTTGCCCTAAAAAAAAAAAACTTAATGAACTGGGGAGGGAGAAAACAAACCGGCCCAAAAATTGTTTAAGGTTAAAAGAAGCTCTTTCTCTTTTATCCTCTAAACCTAGCCCCCATCCCTCTGCCTCTTCATTTGACTCCCGACCTCATTTATCCTCTGACCCTAGCCCCCCCTCCCTCTGCCTTTTCATTTGACTCTCGACCTCTCTCTCTTTCTTCAGTTTACGGTCTTCCTCTCACCGAGATGAACAAAGCCCCAATTCTTCGCTCTTCGGCTTGCTTCACTACCACGATTACCCTTTTCCTTCTGGGTAGCCATGGCCGCCGTAGAGGTCTTCCCACCACCAGATGATGAAAACCCCCCAAATTGATGAATAAACTCCCCTTCTAACCTTTGATTCTACCTCTCCTGACCAAAACGCGTGACATCATTGTATAGATCGGCCAAAACCGAGTCTAACGGGGCACCCCACGCCCCCAACGCGCCACGTAGGTGGTGGTGCGTGGGGCCACGCGCCTTCAATCGGTGGTGTCTTTGCTTCTTTTTGGTCGGCGTTGGGTAGATCGGAGGCTACATCGGTGATTTGGAGGAAAGAGGGAGCCAAAGCGACCTCTGTCGGCGGCGCGTGACATACACGCGCCACCCCTCCGGGAGGTTTCTGATGGTATGGTTCGATTCCCTTATTTCGGTTTTCCCTTTCTTTTTTTTTCTTTTTTTTTTGTTGCTATTGGAGTTGAAATCGAGGGTTTAGGCAGAGGGAGATTCGGGTTAGGGTTCGGGGTCGAAGTCGAGAGTTTTTAGGCAAAGGGAGACTAGGGTTAGGGTTTTGGGTCTCGGGTTTGTCTCTATCCCGTTCCCCCTTTGATTATCAAGCTCCTCTTTGCTTTGGGCAGGGGATTTTCGGGTTGAAGTCTTGGATTTCGATGATTTGGGCTCATTCGAGAGGTGTGGTTCTCTCGGTCCTTTTCCAAAAAAAATTGCCTTTCATGGTTTAGCATTGAACTTGTCTAAATATCATGATAAGACAAGGCATACACACACGCAGTGACACTAATTGGATGTTAGCCGTGAACCACCACCGAAAGTGTATTATTTCTGATGTCGTGAAAACTGGATTTCAACATGAGACATGTTCATGATTAGTAGATTTTCAGTTTCTTGCATGTTATAGGCATCAGAATAACATGGGCATGCTTCAAATTTCAGTAGTTTGCATAATCACGAAAATTAAACGAATAAAACAAGTAGCATGCTTTAACAAACCAATTTTGACAGATTATGCCGTGAATATTTTGAGAACAGTTATATATGTGCCTGTAGTATCTAACGTTCTTGGCAAATAATTATTTGTTAGCAAATTAGGATGAACATATCATCGGTAAATAATAGGATATTGGAACAGAGCTTCTGTTAATTTTCTTGACTAAAATTTCCAACCTTTTAGTCAATTCAGGGCATTGTTATTGCAGAAACATGCTATTTGACAATTAGTTTCATAAAGGCATAAATTTTCATGAACCTGATTTATCAGAACTCTATTTGTCCTTTGATTCTTGACGCAGACACATAAGCATGCTATGTATATGCAAAATTATAGAAATTGGGCAACTAATCATGTAAAAAAGGGCATGCTTTTAATGAATCAGATTATTAATCCATTAATTGGGACTATTTCGAACAGTTCTAGCTCTGATACCACTGTTGGAAATAATTAGGACTAACCTGGATGCGGAAGTATACCGTCGATAATAGTCCACAATAAGAATACCAAATCTCCTGTGTGAATGAATCCCAGCGGCTACTAGAGTCGCTTTGTAATATCCACGTTCTAAACCCGATTACTCCGCAGCGATGGTAGAGTAATTATGAGGAGAGAGAGAAATAATATTTCTGTATCTATCAGTATATTCAGCTGACCCTCCCAAACCTCCTTATATAGGTATTGGGGGGTCAGCTACTAGGGTTTAAGGAGGCCTATTAGTGGCCGTCGGACCTCAACTAATGGGCCTGGCCTACAGAAACAATAAAGTGGAAACTCTTGTCCCACGTAAGAAGAGTAGAAAGATAAAATGTGGTTGCTATATTTTTGTTTCCTAAGTCCACCTTAGTAATCTTTGGATGTATATTATGGATGGCCTAGAAGACACATGAAAATGTGTGGGGGTTGGGCTTGGGTCAGCGCACATGGCGCAATGTGGTAAGTTCGTCAAATATTTCCTTGCCTTATGAGATTTATTTTGTGACCATTTTTGCTTATTTCCTCTACAAGATTTCAATGTTGATTCGTGTCATTATGTTAGCTTCCTTCTTTGCCCAAATTTTTGGCCTGTAAATATTGGTTTTCTCCAGTTTGCAGAAGAGACAGAAACATTTAGTTTTCTTCTCCTTACAAATTCTCTCCCAAAGTATTGGGTGTTCAAATTGTTCCATTTCTACTCGATTTGCCTAAACTGAACGAGGACAATAGGGATTGTGTGGCCTGGAGATGAACCGTTGACTGGCAATGACTCCGCCAATGACTGTACGTAATTGATCTTTGATCTAGTGGTTCATACTATGCCACAGTAGTTGCTTACATACTACCTATACTAATAAGATCGTTCTAATCTCTATTCCATGTTGCTTGTGACTATTAGTTTGATGATAAGCATTTCCTATTAATTGATTTCCAGCAATTCGGAGATCAATTATTATTGCTTCATAAGCAAAGATGGCTCCAAATTCTTTCGTGTCCGATATGTAAAAAATGGAACACTTGCATGGTAACAACTATGGGAGATGGTATGAGCACATGCTGTTTTACTTTGCTCAAATTGAGATTGCATTGTTCAAGAAATACAGAAAAGACTAATGGAAAAGATGTTATTGATCCCAATAGAAAATATGAAAATGATAACTTGACTAGTAGGGGCATGCTGTTGCATTATATGTCTAATGTCCTCTTTGAGATTTATCCAAATATGGAATTCACAAAGACGTTTGGGATTTACTTAAGGCAAGATATGGAAATGAGAACTTAGGGACCAAAAGGTATGCTTTGAGTCACTGGAATAAGTTTTAGATGGAAGATAGTAAACCTATAATGCCTTCAATCTATGAATATGAGACTTAGTTCAAAAGTTTTAGCTAATGGAATGAAAACGTTTGAATATTTACAAGTTAGTGGCCTACTTTAGAAAATGCCCCATTCTATTAGGATTATCATGACCTATTGAAATGCAAGAGAAATGACTTCAACCTTAAGGAATTGATTGGTTATATCAAGATTGAGGAGGAAAACTGACTATAGAGAAAAGGGTATTACATCCATTTGAATATTTGCAAGCTGGTATCCTACTTGAGAAACTGCTCTGGAAGGATTATGATGAACAATAGAAATACAAGATGACTTCACGCTTAAGGAATTGATTGGTCATATTAAGATCGAGTGGGAAAACCGACTATAGATAAAACGGTATTACATCTATATCTCTGTAAATGCAAACCGTCTTGAATCTTTTAAATTTGATAGGTTTGAAGGGAGAAACTAGAAGCGAGGAGGTCCAAAATTTTAGAAAGGAGGGTTGAACTGCTGATCAAAGCAAAAGATAAGATCATTTGGAGGAGTCCAAAGGTCTAAATCGAAGGGAGTCTTCTTTGCTTGTGGGAAGTCTAGACACATTGCCATGTACTGTCCTCAAAGGAAGAAGAAGCCACAAGCAACCTTTGTTGAAGTGCCAAAAATCATTACTGCTATGGTCTCAGATGCAAACTTGGTGGGTAATCCGGTTGAATGGATAGTGGACACAGGTGCCTCTAGGCTCACTTATGCAGCCGAAGACTATTCAAGGAGTGTGAGAAGGCGAGTGATGGTGATTATTGCAAAAATATCTGAAAAAGAAAATATAAGCCTCAAACTCACCTTTGAAAATGCTAACTTTAAGCAATGTTTTGTATGTTCTTAATATGCACAGGGAATTATTTTCTAGTTATATTCTTAGTAAGGTTAACATTAAAATGATGTTTAGATCTGACAAATTACTTCTGACTCGAGGTAGTGATTTTATTAGTTGGTGTTATAGTTGTAATGCTGGATTATTTGTTCTTGATACAACCTGTGAGGTTCTTAATGGTGTTGAATATGCTTCTACTTCTGCTTATATTGCTGAGTTCTTGAAAATGTGGCATGCTAGACGTGGACATTAATATATGGATTCTATCAAATGATTAAAAGAATTGTGTTTAATTTCTAATTTGTCTAACACCGAAGAGGATAAATGTCAAGTATGTGTAGAAGACAAATATCCCGAGAAGTCCTTTAATACGTTAATAGACAGACAAATAGATCTACTAGAACTGATTCATAGTGACTTGGGGGATTTCAAAAATACCATGGGTCGAGTGCTAAAAGGTATTATATGAGCTTTGTAGATGACCATTCTAGGTTCACCAAAGTCTACCTACTTAGATTGATAAGATATAGGCTGACTAATGATGGGAATATGATGTGAATACACTTAAAACTTTTTGTGAGAAGAATGGAGTAATCCATGAAAGAACAACCCCTTATACATGACAAAGGAATGTGATAGTCAAAAGAAAGAATAGGGCCCTTAAAGATATGGTGAATGACACGCTCATTAGTTCAAGTTTACTTGATAATATGTGCGGTGAGACTATCATTTCTATATATCATGTTCTTAATAAGTGCTTAGAAGAAACTTAATAGGATTCCTTATAAAATATAGAAGGGACATGCCCACATGCCTAACCTGAGATACCTTGAACTGTAGGATTATCTAGCCAAAGTTGGTATATTAGATCCTTAAAAGAGTAAGACATATATTAAAACAATTGATTTTACCTTTATTGTCCATGCTCAAAATAGGGTAGCTTATAGATTTATTCCTGTTGATGAAAATGGTGTGATTTGGTGCTATCCATGCATCCAGAGATGCTAAATTTTTTAAGAATGTGCTTCCTATGAAATCTTGTGCTTATCATATGTTGCCTACTACGACGACACTACTTATTAGTATGCATCTACTCGTAATAATGAAATTGTTGAGCATAGACATAGTGGAAGGCCCAAAATTGAATCCTCTTGTGGCCCCAACTTTGTTACTATTTTCTTAATTGTAAACGGTGATAGAAATTACCTAGATGATTTGAATGAAAACCTTTTGCAAACCTTTATCTTAAATAGGACCCTAGAACCTTTCAGGAAGTCATGAGTTCAATAAACTCTCAATTCCCAAAAGTGGCTATCAATGATGAGCTTGACTCTATCATGTCTAATCAAACTTAGATATTGATTGATCTACCAAAACGGTGTAAGCCTTAAAGCAGTAAATGGATGTTTAAAAAAAATTGAAAGCTAAATGGTCAATTGATAAATTCAAAGCCAAATTGGTAATGAGAGGTAATAACTAAAAAAAAAACATATAGATCATTTGATATGTACATACTCACCAGTGATAAAAGTTACCACATTTGGAGTATTAATTACTCTCACATCATTACATGACTTGCTTGTTCATCAACTGGATGTGAAAATAAATTTCTTGAATGGAGACCTAGAAGAAGAGATTTACATGATACAACATGAGGGAATGATAGTCCATGACAAGAGCATAAGGTATGCAATTTAGTAAAATCTCTATATGGTCTAAACCAAGCACTAAAAGAGTTGTATGAAAATTTACATGAAAAAGTTTTGTCATATGCTGTTGTCAATGAATCTGATTTATGTGTGTATTCTAAATCTGATGAACATGATGTTCTCAGTATATGCTTGTATATTGACGACATGCTTATATTTGGAACAAGCATAGAAGTGATAAAACTGAGTAAGGATTTTCTAATCTAAGATTGAAATGAAGGATCTTGGTGAAGCTGATTTGATTCTTTAAGTCCAAGTGAAAAAAAAAAGTGGGTTGGGATTTTCCCTTAATGAAGCTCATTATGTTGAAAATATTTTGAAAAACGTTTAATCACTTTCATGTAGACCCTTTAAAGACACCATATGATTCTAGTGTTCATTTGAAAAAGAGCATAGGGGATTCAATTTGCCAAAGTAGGCAGTGTCATCTTTTAATGAATTCTATTAGACCAGACATTGCTTATATCATTACCTAATTGAGTAGCTATACACATACTTAGTCGAGGACATTGGAATGCTCTTACTTATTTGCTCAAATATCTAAGGGGCACTATAAATTGGGGTTTACATCATAGTAAATACCCTTCAATATTAGAAGGATATACTAATGCAGCTGGGTCAAAGGAAGTGACGTAATATACCTGACTAATGGCAATATGTCGACCTTGGCTGTAGGCATAATATCTTAGAAATTAGCTAAACAATCATGTACAACTAACTCAACTGTGGAATCTGAATTTGTTGCTCTTGAGTTGGCAGGTAAGGAAGCTGAATGGTTCGACAACTTGCTATCAAATATGCCATTACATAGGAAACCGAATCAACCAATTTCCGTATGTTCTCACAACGAAGCGTCAACTGTAGTAGCAAAGAATAGTGTCTATAATGGGAAAATGAGACATATTCACTTGAGACACAATATTGTGAGAAGCCTCATTAAAAAATGGTGTTATATCTTAGGATTTTGGAAAATTAGGGAGCAATGTGACTAACCTATGAATAAAGGCCTATGTAAGGGAATGATCATTTAAACATCGAATGGGATGGGGTTATAGCCCGTTGTATGTATTTATTTATAGTAAGGCCAAACCCCTTGGGGTTTATTTGGTCAACTGAAAGCGGGCCTCCTTCTATGAGAGTATGTGCTACTGTCTAGAGCATCAATGAGCAACTAGCAACAAGCAAAGACCTATTAGTAGTGCAAATGTTCGTAGAAATAGAATCAATATTTGAGATAAAGTGAGTGAACTAGTGATATATATCACACTTTCTTGCAAGGTTCCAGATTTGTTCATCTGACAAGACATGATTGGATACTATGGTCAATCAGTGCTCAATTCAAGTCCACATGGCACTAGCACTTAAACCTCTTCTCCTTTTGTTCACCTAAGTCTTTAATAAAATTTATTTCTTAAAGTTTTGTATTATGTGTGGAATGTTGGTATTTAATACAAAATTTTATGGGTTTGGGAGGATTGCAAGTAACAAGAAAGTGGAACTCTTGTCCCACATAGAAGGATTACGATCAGAAAAAGTGGTTTATATAATTTTGTCTCCCATGACCCCTGAAATAAAGTTCGACACACATGCACGCATGTACCGGCAAGGGCTCATGCATTGGGCGAGGCGCGATTGGTTTGATGTGGTGTGGAAAAATTATAATTTTTATATAAAATCAGCTTAAAAATTTCAAAACTGTTAAATTAATTTCGTCAAATGTTTTCTTATCTTATGAGATTTATTTTGTGACCATTTTTGTTGATTCCATCGGTAAGATTTTGACCGTTATTTCAGTTGTTGCATTATCTTCCTTCTTTGCTTAAATTTTTTGCATATAAATACTAGCTTCCTCTAGTTTGTAAAAGTCGCAGAAACAATAAGTTTTCTTCTTATTACAAATTCTCTTCAAAAATCTTGGGTGTAAGAATTGTTTTATTTCTACTCGGTTCTCCTTGAGTGCATGATCAAGGACAGCCGGGGCCATGTACCTTGGAGATCAATCGTTGACGAGCAGCGATTGCACAAGTGCTTGAGCATAATTGACCTTTGAGCTTGTGGTTCATACCACACCATGAAAATAGGTTACATACTACCTATATAGGTAAGATCATTCCAAGCTCTATTCCCTATTGTTTGTGACTGTCAGTCTGATTATAAGCATTTGACAATAATTCATTTCCAATAAAAGGCACAAAGACTTACTTTTTGATTTTTAGGGAATAAGTTATAGTTTGTTTTGGAATCAATCATTTAGGTAACAATGTACACAGTTAGCACAAATGTCTAATTACAACATTATAAAATGATACACATCTTACTAGAAGACACATCTTAAGTGTCTTGTTTTAACTTACAAATTATATTAACATGCATTAAATTGAAAAAAAGATTGCATAATTGAATAGAGCAAACGTATTGTTAGTTATAAAATGTGTAAAATCATGTTTCCAAACATAAATTTTCATGCTTATAAAATCACGTAAATCAAACGCCTTTGTGGATATGGTTCATCCAATTAGCATATTATTCATCATTTTACATTGTCGGTGATGATATACAATTTTATACAATATATACCATGGTTTATATGATTACTAATTATGATCATATTGATTAGCAAAAGAACTACATGATCCTCGAGGACCTTAAATTAGCATGGAGGAGTGCCTTTCAAATTATCCTATATAACAAGGATTTTAAAAGGCACGTTAGGCTAAATGAGCGAAAGGCACGTTAGGCAAAAAGATGCCCAGCTCAAGGAGGGCATTAGCCTTTTTAGGCTAAAGGTGAAAAAGAGCGTTGGGTGGGAGGATGCCCAACTCAAGGAGCTAGACCACCACTGGTAGAGGACACCCAGCTAAAGGCATTGAAGAACACGTAGCTAAAGGAATAGGAGGGCATTGGTATGGGAGAACACCCAACTTGAGGATGACCTTAGCCTACTGGGGCTAAAGATGCCCAGAACAAGGAGGCCTTAGACCCTTGAGGCTAAAGCCAAGGAAAGAGTGTTGGCTTAGAGGTTAGCTAGCTCAAGGACCACCTTAGCCCCTCGAGGATAAAGGCGTAAAAGGAGTGTTGGATAGAAGGACACCCGGCTCAAAGCATGGGAGGAGCGTTTGTGTGGAAGAGCACCCAGCTCACGGACGATCATAACCTCTTGGGCCTAAAGGCGAAAAAGAGCATGGAACGGGAGGGAATGCAATGCATGTACAACCTCAGCCTCTTGGTGCCAAAGGTGTGGAAGGGGCTTTGGGTTGAAGTACGCCCAACCCAAGGTAGGCGTTAAACATGAAATTATGTCATTTTATACCTTATTGTTATCTGATATTTGCTCAAAACAAATAATTAACTTAGAATTTTAATATATTTTTATTTATTTTGTAGGAATTATAAAGGAGTTGGAAGAAAAGAAATTGGATCAGCTAAAAAAAGAGAAAAAAAGAAGAACTCAAGCGCGGCCCAATCAAGCTCCGAGCCCAGCGGTTACCAGGGCGTAGTCCCCAACCCCCAGAGTCCATCCCTTTCCCTTCTTTGTTACCTTCCTCTCTTTCTTTCTCCTCAAATCTCCTGTTCTCGTTCTCTCTCTCTCATGGGCTTTACATGTGGGCCAAAATTTTTCCAGCACTCACGAGGCCTAGCTCCTCCCTTTACCCCATTTTTCTGTCTTCCCAAGTGTGGGCCTATTGTCTCGCCCATCTGATGGGGATCAAGCCTCTAATGATCAAGTCAACATCCCTACTGTCCAACCAAGTCAAGAGAAGGAGTTCAAGGCACAAGAATTAGCTCAAATGATCAAGAACGTCCTGACTGCCCAATCTACCCAAATTCCAGCAAAGCTACCCGGTTTTGTGAGCTTGATTATTCAAGCTTAAATTGCATTTAGGAAGCCGCAAATCCACTTTTTGGAACCCTTAATATGTCAGATTTAAGGGCATACAAAAAGTTCTAGGTTATGTCGTTGGGTAATAAGTCAAATGGGGTCACTTTTAGAATGCTACAAAATCTTATCCAATTTGGACAACCTGGACGTTTTGGACCACAAATTTTAAACGGTAGCTCTAAATCCATTCTAACTTAAGCCATCTAAAAACAAACTTTCCAAGCTTTCCAACAACAGTTGTTGGAGCGGATTTGGGAAAGAATTGCAGAAGTTATAGCTGTTAGAAGTTTAGTTAAGCATTCCCCAACCACCGTCCCCCATTCTCACCCCTTTTGTTTGACAACTGCAAACTAAGCGAAAGAGAAATACCTCCCAATCATTATTAATGCTCAATCTATGCCCAAAATATAATCCAACTTGTAACTTTATCTTTGAAATTATAATTATGCACATTCACAAAAAAAAAATAAAAATTTTCCACTTAGCGCCTTTCTCCATCCTTAAACCTGATAACTCTATTCTTCCTCTACAAGCCCATCAATGGAGATAACCTAACACAATATCAACCACTAGATTTCTATTACAGATCAAACAGGAGAACTCATTCCAAAAGACTAGCCTATTAGGTGAGAGAGTGTATTTAGTCTATAAACCCCCCATTAGTTGTCTATACAACCGATGTGGGACAAGTCCCACACCTTGCAATTGGTCCAATCCATAAAATTCAACCCCCCTTAAGGGCCGACGTCCTCGCTGGTCACGATTGGCTTTCCCAAGCCACCACTCCGTGGGCCTCCACTCTGAGTTCTCGTTGGTCACGGCCACATTGGTCACGGTTGGCTCTCCCAGGCCACCACTTCAAGCTGGCTCTAATATCAACTGTTACAGACCAAATAGGAGAACTCATCCCAAGACTAGCCTATTAGGCAAGAGAGCCCATTTGGTCTATAAACCCCTCATCAGTTGCCCATACAACTGATATGCGATGAGTTCCATACTTTGCAATTGGTCCAATCCACAACAATTTCCTACAAAATAATGGCAAGTTATTCTGAGTTTCATTCATCCATAAAAAATTTAGGACTTCCAAATCATACTTTATAATCAATTCAACCCATTTCAATTCAATATCCAATAGCTTCTATCTGCTCAAATCAAAAAATCATAATGATGAAACGTCCAATTCACAACCCAAACACTCATCCCAGACAAAAGAATACATAGGTATGTCATCCTTATGGACAAAATCATGCCGCACTAGAAGGATATGAGGAGTTGAGCCTTTTACCTTGAAAAGCATAGAGATTTGTCAAGAAAAATAGCCAGCCTTCCTGGTCACTGTGAGGCCATGCTTCAGTGTGTCCCTGGCGGCACCGACATCAGCTTTAAACAGGAGGACAGGGGTGCCACTGGCGGGTAACGACAGAGCAGGGAAGAGCACGGGAAGATGGCATGGGAAGCAAAGTGTTGCTTGGACTCTTTAGTTACTTGACTTAATTTTTCTTTCATAAAATTAAAAAATAAGAATCTGCCCCCCCCCCCCCCCGCTTTTATTCCCAGCTGAGCGGCATACCTTCTTTCAACACAAACAAATTAGGCCCAAAAATCTTTGGTTGAGTTCTTTTAACTCCCACGTACACAATACTCATTCTCACTCCTTAACTATTAAATTTGATTCCATATATTTTGTTTATTAATCCACTGTTTCATAGCTTTCCACTTAAACTTATGTATTAACGTTTTATTTTGATGGAGTTTATGTGTACATGTTGTAGAAATTACTTTAAATAATAATATTTTGACCTAAAATAATCTAATTTACCCATCTCCATATATAAATATATATATATATATATATATATATATATATATGTATGTATGTATGTATGTATATATATAGCACACACACACACGCATGTATATATTTATATGTGTGTGTGTGGGTGTGTGTGTGTATGAATACACACACACACACACACACACACACACACACACACACACATACATATATATATATATATATATATATATATATATATATATATATTGTAAATCTTAAATTAGAGGCCACCAATGTTGTCCTAGCCCTACAACATATAAAATTCTAGTAATTCAATTGAAGTGCACGCTCCAGATTTTGTTAAAGATCTTATAATTAGAAATAATTAAAAATGAGTTAGGTTCAAGCTATTACAAAATCAAAGGAGTCTACCAACTTATGTTCATTGTTAAGCAATTGTATATCTTAAAAGTTTTAGATAACTAAATGGTTCAACGTGCAATTTGTATGTTCTGCAATTTGTCTAATAAAACCTTATCAACGATGTGTGCCATGCCCATGAGGTAACAGAGAGTCAAAAGCATCTTCATGAACGTAATTTCTAATCGAATCAGAATTGTTTTCTAGGATCCCTTCAGTTATCTCAACAACTTCTTCATAACTCAACTAGCAAAACAGGCTTATATGGGTTTGAATATGAGAAGAAGGATGTAGAACAATAAACAAAGAAGTTGCAGGTCTTGTATGAGTTGACTCTTATAAGGATCAACAAAGAAAGTTTATTCACCCAAAAAAAATCATAGGAGCTCAATCAAAGGCTTAAAATTTCTAAGTTTTCATTAATGGGGAGTGGAGTGTTTACAAAGGATAAGGTAGACAGAGGAAATAGCTATTAAAAACTTAGATAAAACCTAAAAACCTCCAAAAAGCACCTTTTATAGCCCTTACATCACTCTAAAATAAAAGGCATAACAGAGTTGGGCATGGTGCCCCATGCAAAATTATTTTCATCACTTTTTTTCAGTTTTTTACTTCATGACACACCCTACACAGTTTGGCACTCCCTAGTCAGCTCCATTGGTACGATCAATAAATTGAACTTCATAGTGTGTTGGCCCTTGCTCCAACTTGGAACTTTTTCCTCATCTATCCCTACAGAACAAAAAACACTTACAATTAGCTACATTAAACATTATTTGTGAGCTTAAATCAAGTGTGATGTAGGTCAAAACTTTGCTCGGTTGAGAACTGAACCCACAACGCCAGTCGCATCGTCCAGTTTCCTCCTTATCTAGTTTCTTTATCTAGTGTATTTGGGTTTAGACAAATGTTTAAACATGAACGGGCAATGACTTTGGATGATCAAGATTAAACGAGTTAAAGTTTGGGTGGTGGATGAACTTAAGGTTGTGGTTGATGTGGATTTGATGATTATGTTGTGAATTAAACCTATATTTAGCATGTTATGGGTTCCCTCATAAAATATTTGGATTAGAAGAATGAAAAGGGGGGGAAAAAAGAATTTTTGAATGTTGTCCCAAATTCATCCACTATTTTACTTTTTGGGAATTATTGGATTGGCCAAAAATTCAGAAAATGTTACTTTAGGTTCTCTATGATCTTTGGAAATTTCCTAAAAGTTTTCATGAATTTGAGATGTGAATTTTATGGGTTCTGATTTTGCAATTAAAACTACCTTATTTTAGTGTGTAATTTCAGCCACTATTTTAATTTATGTGGAGGATGAGCTGGGAAGAAAATATTTGAAAATTTTAGTGTAGATTACTCATACTACTTGACAATTTCTAGTAAAATATTGTGAATTGTGGATGTGTATCTTATGAATTGTGAATTTTGGAATGAACGTACCATTTTTAGGGAAGGTTTGACTTTATGGATGAAGCTGGATTTTCATATCAGAGGTGGGTCAACTATGGGAGTGAAAGTCATGCATTTTGTTTTGATTGCTTAGCATTTCCTTGCTCGCTGAACATACTTTAAGGTGTTATACGCATGGTTTGGCATGATTGTTCATTCCCATAGTGGTCCTCTAACAAAGGAAAAAAAAACATACGAAATTGATGATCATCTATGTAAGTAATTACGAAATCATTTACAAAGAGAAATTTCAAATTATAACATATCTTTCAATTTTCCCTTTGGAAAACCTTTGATGATGTGCTAACATGAAGTGAAGTCCCACGTAAAGTAGGATTCTCATTTCCCTTACGCTCATAATAGGTCTAGCGTTGTCATGATGGAAAGAGCCCGGATTTGTTTGTTTCGGAATTAGTGTACCACCGCCACAACCACCTCCATTAGCAAATGCGAAGTTAGGTTGCTCATAAGTATGACACCTAGTAGTAGGATTAAGAGACCCAGTTATGACTTCATAACTTGATGGCTTCAACACACAGAGATAATGATTTTTATTTTTTATTGCACAATAATCCTAGGCAGTGGACCGGTTTGGCCAGGTCAGGGCAAGCCCAATGGCAAAAGGGGCGAGGCGGGTCAGCAGTAAAATTTAGTGGGGAGGGTCGGGTCATGGGGTAGGTGACCCTAACATGCCCATGACCCATCCTCACTTTAACATTGTTAAAAATCTGGGAACTTTCTGCATAGTGAGCTAGACTTCAAATTTACTAAAAAGACTACAAATCTGAAAGTTCATAAATAAAAGGCCCACATGAGGAGTCCAACTATCCACATTTTATTACAAAGACTTATTTTCTCTCTACAGGTATTAAAATTTTCAATGGCCCAAGAACGCTGCTATTTCCAAATGGCCAACTGCTCACTACCTTAGATCACTAACCCCTTCGCTGTTGTCGACCAAACTCTAGCCTTCAAAATTCAGCTCACCCCTGATTTAAAATTTGATTGAGAATTCGAAAACATACCCAGAGACTCAATAGAGAGAGACAATTGTAGACATAAAAAACGTTCAGAAATAAAAAAAAATTTAGAGAGAGACAATTCCCAAGTTGTCGTGTGAAGAAATTGGGTCACTGTCAAGGAAGAAGCCCGTAGCAAGAGCCTCATTAAACAATCTCAAGTAAGCCCTTACCCATATCCCGACCCTTGAGGAACCCGATTTTGCCCATAATTAAATGACCCGTTAAAAGCCCAGCCTATTTATCATTTAAGTGGGTGTTGGACCGTTTTTTACGGGCCTAACCCAGGGGGCTCATTGGGGACCCTACCTATTGCCTAGGCTTGTTACACAATAAAGGTTTCATTGAAATGTGTAATGTGTACATATACCTGGAGACATTTTTATGCCTTTTGTTATCCCCTTGGTACTTCATCGATATTCTTAGATGAAGTGGGTCTTCTTTTAGCCTTATTCACTTAAAACCCATAGACACAAAAGTTATTGATAGACATAATACTATAATTTAACTGAGTCTGTCAAAGCACCTCAAGATGAAAATGGTTAGTTGACTTCAGGATATATCCATGTGAAATGGAGGAATAAGGTTAAGATAGAAGTCCTTGCCTATCATATAGAGTGCCACTTTGGACTTAATAAACTCTTTACTTTCCAATTAAAAAACAAAATGAAAGCTAAACTAGTAGATGCATACCTAAAACATAGTAGATTGAAGGGGCATCTCTCGACATGTGTGACTCATGACTTTTATTTTGATCAAGGGAATGTGCTATTGTCGGAATCTTCTGGTGAAACAATACTCTACACATAATGCACATATACATTAGAGAGGAAATAAGCAAAATATGTCAAAGTAAGCACACACTAAAAATCATGTAGGTGAGAATGTCAATGTGGTATACACAAAACTACTCCACTTTGCTATTAAGTTCTTATTTAGGTGGATTGCTTGCAGCTTGGGCACCAAACTTAGTAGTAAGGACATCAATTTGATTGTGCATGGTCTGCATTTTGCGGAGAACTCTCACTATTAGCTTTGATCCACAATTGTGATGCCTAGCACACAATTGTTTTGCTGTCATGTCACTACTGAACCCTGTAAGTTTTCCATGCCTTTCATCATCCATTAGCTTATGGTTGGCCCTTTTTTACACCATTATAGTTTCTTCTAAGAACATAAATTCATAAGATTTAGTCTTTTCTTTAATCATATTCATCACTGAATCCTACCAAGTGAAGTGGAAACTTAGATCACATATAAATTAATTTTATAATAACAAGGAAATTAGTTTGTGTCCAAATTTTATAGCTGATTAGTAGTTTATTCAAGCATATGTGAAAATAAGTTAGGAGGATAATGAGAATCATGATCATCTCTTTTTCAAATGTAATTTTTTTGCAGATTTGTGGCAGAGACTGTGTGTTTGATTACAAGTCAACTTCTGTTCTATGCATAATTGGAGAATATGGTATGCTTTCAAGCTAGAAGGTCTAGCCCTTGATAATCTAGGGAAAGAAACTTGGAGCAAGTGTTCAGTCGGATTCAAGCTTTAAATTAGTAACCCCAAGTGCAAGGCCTATCGTCAAGTACTTGCGATATCGTCCACTCGGAGTTGGGTTTCAAGTACCGGGATTAGCTTAAGTGGTTCATGTCAGGCTTAGTGAAAAGGAAATAAAGACAAGTTAAATTAAGCTAATAAACAGACAAAAAGAGACTTGGAGTTGCGATTTGGCCAATTGGTGAACCAAGCAATTGGGGCAAGTCCTAAACTACCAAACCTATATTGACAACTAGAGATGGTCGATTGCATTAATGAGGACCACCCAAGCCTTCTCTCAAGGGTCATGAGCTAATCTAATTAGTCTAAACACCTATTTTCATAGGGTTAGCCTAATTAAGCGACGACATTAGCAACCCTCACACTTAGTTTGGATCAGGACTATTTTCATATCAAAATCCCAACTATCCTCTCCCCCGCACTAGCTAGTTGATCTCATCTCTCGGCATAAGTCAATCGCCCAAAAATATAGATGAAAGCTTTCTTAAGCATTTTATTAAACACTTTGTGGGCATGAGAGCAAACTCTAAGTTTAAGGCATAAATTGAGTATGATTAGGCCTAATCCAAGACTAATTAGCTATCAAGAGGCTAATCACAATCCAATCCAATCTAGCATAATCTGCCTACTAATCATCACAAGAAAACTATGAAACCAAACCACAACTAAACTAGCAAACATGAACTGGAGAGAACAAAAGACAAAACTAATCTAATCTAACAAGCTAATCTAACATAGATTAACAATAAACAGTAAACATAATCTAAACTAACATGCTCAAATAAAAGAAGCAAGAACAAAATATGAAATAGATAGAGAGAGAAAGAGAGAAGAGAAAAATTAGGGTTGATTGAATGGACATCAAATCCACAATCATGAATCCAAAATACACCAAAACAAATCTTAATCTTCCCAATCTAATTACCCTTATTAGGATTATTATTGGCTAAACCTAACCTAAAACCTCCCAAAAAGTCTCCCCAAAGGACCCCCAAAAAGTCCTAAAGAAGGCCCTTAAAAAAGGAATCAAGCCAGGGAAAAAATAGGTGCGACAGTCGTCCCAGCGACCGGTGCCCGTTGCCACCAAGATAGCTAATCACGACCAAGACAAGCAGCCATCGCAATCCCCTGCCTAGCTACCTGTAATGGTAACGGTTGGGGTTAGCGGCAACAATTCCCGTCGTCTCCTCCTTTGCTATTTTCCGACTTTTCTTGTTCCGTCTTCACTCCTTTTTGCGGTATTTGCTTGATTGGCCTATTACCTACAAAAGTAAACAAAACAAGTAAAAATCCTAAAGATTATATTATTATATGAGCTAAAATTAGCTGATAGAGGCATTTAAAATATGATAATTTAGTGTCGAACAAATACCCCCACGCCTATCTTTTGCTTGTCCTCAAGCAAAACAAAAGCAAAACTAACTTAGAAACTAACTCACTTTCCTAGGAATCACACTTACATTTAGCGTTTGCAAAAAGCCCTTTAGACCCCTTGGTTTCCCAAGTGGTTAAGTGAGGTCTCATGAGGGTTTGCATAAGATATACCCACAAAATTTTTTGAAATATTTTTGGTTCTTTTTTTCAAAAGCAAAGCATATATACATGGCAAAGGGGAAACTATATACATATCTAGATCAATTTTATCACCCAAATAACCTAGTTACTAAGCCATATATAAGCAAAACATAAATTGAAGACCCACATAGGCTATAAACACATCTCGATTCTCATTTTTCACCCCACACAATACAATGACACAATTTGACCCATTGGTGCTCCGTGCAAAGTGTATTGACTCTTAATACCAGGCTAAAACCGAACAAAAGGCTATCACCATTTGGCTTATAACTCCCTTTGTTTTTTTATCTTTTTTTTCCTTTTCTTTCTTTTTTTCCGCTTTTCTCCTTATGCTGCTTCACCGAGTGGGTATTTCTTGACTTGTTAGGCCTTGAACTACAAGAGGAACAACTTAGCACATACTTGGACTTCTTTCTTATTTAGGAGTTTTATCTGGATGTGCAAAGCACTTATTCAAGCCCAAATAGAGGTACTGGAGTTAAGCTTACTTTTACATCATGCTTTTCTCTCTTCTTTTTTTTTTCTTCTTTTTCTCATAATGAAACCAAAACTGGAAGTCCATTAACCAAGTGGAATGCCCCTAAATCCAAATTTTAACAACTAATACCAAAAGTCAATGGTTAACTGTACAAGGTTGGCATAAAATCACATATGTGAAATGAGATTATTATGAGAAATCAGAGATCACATTGTAGACAAGTGTTCCATCATGCATATTCAACATATGTACAAGCTAGCAGCCAAGTTATTAAAGGTCAAAACCAATCACAAAGGCACAAAAGCCCCCTAAATCCAAAACAAAAAACTATACAAAAATTTAAAAATTTTCACGAAAATATACACAATAGGGTATATGACTTCCCCACCTCCACACCTAAATCTCACAATGTCTTCATTAGGAGCCAATGAGTCACAACGACCACAAAAACATACAAAATACAAAACAAAATAAAACACACATATACACAAGCTAACACATTCACCCAAAAATACAACCTCATCCAATTGACAACAAGATCGCACATATATACAAAACTAACACCTCCAAAAATGAACATATACAAATCTAACAACACCACAAATAACAAAACACAACTATGCATCAAAAACACACAAAGGTGATCACAACCATCAATTAGCTCCACAACATCCCAAGTATCACCTCAAGATTAATCACCAACAAAAACACAACCTAATATCCACAACTAAACAAAAAGGAAAAGAAAGAAAATAAAAAGAAGGGAGAAGAGTTACAACGTTTCTACCTGGTCAGATACTGATTGTACCCGAACTATGCCTCTCTAAGACGGTGCTACAGAGGCGTAAGAAGCATTAGCCACTCCTCTTCATCTCTCAAGATTCAAGTCTTTAATTAGATGCCATTGAATCTCACAAGAGCTTATCATGTGCCTTTGTATGCATCTCAAAATGATGTGAATAAAAGAACACTAATAAGATCATTGCAAAGAAAGTTAGTGCCCTCTTAGATGATCAAAGGCCATAGAAAAATCGAAAGAATAATCAAAGAAAGTGGTCCACTCAATTTTCCTAGGCATTTCCTCTAGGTATGCTCAGTAATGGTCAAGGAAGGAATTATACCCTTTAATGTCACCTAGGGACTCTTGAAATGCATGCCCATGAGAGGGGGTGGTGGGAAGTAAGGGCGATTAAGTGGGGCTAATTCAAGTAACTCGATGCAAATGAGGTTAGTATGTTGAATGTTAGGAGCGGCACCAACCCTCACATTATCACTATATAACTCCTCAAAAGGCGACTCTAACAATGCAATATCACTCGGCCAATGAAGCGAACAACTAGCATCACCCCTAGGAGACTTTCCCATCTCTAACCCTGTGCACTAACCTGAAAGAAGGGCAGAAGAAGGTAAACTGAAGACACCCTCAGTAGTGTCCCTAGGTGTGCTAGACAAGGATGGAGCGACCAAGGGAGGGTTAATCACTTCCTTTAGGTTGGTCAAAGGTGTATGAGTCATGAAATCAGGCTCTAGGGAAAGAGAACACCCATGAGCGTCATTGAGACTAACCTTAGGCATAGGGGGAGATAAACTAGCGCCAGTCTCATACAATAGGGCACACTCCCTCATCTCACTGACAAAACACTTATGTCGCTCATTCATTGTTTCTATTACAGCATTAGGCTTCGCATAGCATGCATCGAAAATATCATAATGGGGACAAGAATTCGTATCATGGTCAAAAGATTGACAATAAGAGCACAAAAGAGGAGAATAAGCGTCCAAATCATAGGAAATGGGGGAAGGTCACACAAAAGAGTCAATAGCATTCTCGTGGTGCCATTGATACCAAGCCAAAGACTCCAACAGATCCCACATATCATCAACATCTAAAGAGCACATACTACAATGACACAGGGACTCAAGGGTGGTTTGGGTCTCATGTGTTATCCCCTCAAGCACAACATTGCATATTTTTTATTTTTCATATGTGAAGTGCACATATTGAGCATGGTAACCATCCAATCTAGACAAGTATTACCACAGATGTTCATGCTCAAATTGAGGCAAATGAGAAATAGCCATTTTGAAAATTTTTTTTCAAATTATTGATTTTTTAAAATTTTTTTTAGATTTTTTTAAAAACCTAGCCTCGAATACTCAAGTAAACCCCAATATTGAAAATTGCCAACTCCCTGCCAGCTGAGCCAAAATCCTAATAGGAAGAATTGAAGTTTTATTATTTATAATCCCAAGTGTAAGGTTTGTCGTCGAGTACACGGGGTGTCCACTGGGAGTAGGGTTCCAAGTACTAGGATTTGCTCAAGTGACTCATGCTAGGCTAAGTGAAAAGGGAATAAAGACAAGCTAAATTAAGATAATAAACATTCTAAAAGAGGCTTGGAGTTACGAATTGACCAATTGATAAACCAAGCAATCGGAGCAAGTCCTAACCTACCAAACCTATAACGACAATTAGAGATGGTTGGTTGCACCAATGAAGACCACACAAGCCCTCTCTCAAGAGTCATGAGCTAGTCTAATTAGTATAACCACCTATTTTCATGAGGTTAGCCTAATTAGACTACAAGATTAGCCACCCTTCGACCTAGCTAGAATCGGGACTATTTTCATGTCAAAATCCCCAGCTATCCTCTCTCCCACACTAGCTAATTGATCTCACCTCTTGACATATGTCAATTGCCCAAAAATATGGATTAAAGCTTTCTCAAGCATTTTATCAAACACTTTACCGGCATGGAGAAAACTCTAAGTTCAAGGCATAAATTGGGTGTGGTTAGGGCTAATCCAAGACTAATGAGCTATCAAGAGGCTAATTACAATCCAAGCCACCAAAATATACCTATTAATCATCACAAGAAAACCATGAAATCAAACTACAACTAAACTAGCAAACATGAACTAGAGAGAAGAAAGGATGAAACTAATTTAATCTAACAAGCTAATCTAACATGAATTAACAATAAAAACTAAACATTTAAACTAGACATAATTTAAACAAAAATGCTCAAGCAAAATAAGCAAGAATAAAATATGAAATAGATACACACACACACACACACACACACACACACATATAGAGAGAGAGAGAGAGGAGAAAACTTTGGCTTGATTGAATGAAGATCAAATCCACAATCTTGAATTCAAAGTCAACCTAAATAAATCCAAATCTCCCCAATCTAATTCCCCCTATTGGGGTTTTTATTGACTAGACCTAAGTTGAAACGTTCTAAAAAGTCTCCCCAAAGAACCCCTAAAGAGTCCCGAGGAAGGACCTTAAAAAAGGAACCGACCCGGGGGAAAAATAGGCAAACAGTGCATTAAGTGGCAACAGCCATCACACCAGTGACAGGTTTGTTGAATTTATGAGTATACTTCCACAAGAGGGGGGGTGAATTGTGGTGTCTGATTTTCGCGTTATAAGCAACAAATACCCTGACAGAGGTTGTTCTCAGATGACAAACACCCTGTTGACTTGTTTGCAGGGGGTGTTTTCAGATATTGCAAATACGAAAATCACCCAGATAAATGCGGAAATAAAGCACACACAATTTTTACGTGGAAAACACCTCTAGCCCAACTGAGGTGTGAAAAACCACGACGTACCTTGTGTGGAAGTATACTCATAAATTCAACAAGTGGTATCAGAGCGGGTTCTCTCACAAAAGGCTAACACCTTGAGAGATTCTGAAGATGAGTACACCACAAGGAATCCTTGAAGGGCAATCCATTACTCGACCACCCTATTTCAACGGTCAACATTATAGTTGGTGGAAGAATAGGATGGAGAACTATATTCAGGCAGAAGATTATGAGTTATGGATGCTCATCAAAAACGGACCCCTTGTCCCCACCAAGGTGCTTGAAGATGGCAAGATGATTCCCAAGGAACCCAAAGAGTTCGATGCTGAAGATTACAAGAAAATGGAAAAGAATGCCAGGGCCAAGAAGCTACTATATTTCGGCCTAGGTCCAGATGAATACACTCGCATCTCTAAGTGTGAATCAGCCCAAGCTATCTGGAACGCCCTACAAGTTGCTCATGAAGGTACGAGTCAAGTTAAACAATCTAGAATTGAGCTACTTATGCGACAATATGAGTTGTTTGATATGGGTGATCGTGAAACTGTGATGGATATGAACACACGGTTTACCCACATCACGAACGAGTTAAAATCCCTGGGAAAGTCTTTCACCACTGAAGAGTTGGTGAGGAAAATCCTTCGAATTTTACCTCGTACGTGGGAGGCCAAAGTGACAGCCATCCAAGAAGCTAAAGACATGAACAAAATCACCCTCGACGAGTTGATTGGTAATCTCCAGACCTATGAACTCAGACGGAACTCACAACAAAAAGAGGAGCAAAAGAAGGATCGCGGGCTTGCCTTGAAAGCACATGAGACACTGACTCTGACCTTGAAGATTAAGATATAGCCCTAATGTCCAGAAAAATCAAGAAATTCTTCAAAAAGGTCAAGCAGAGCAACAAAAGAAAAAACTTCAGTAAGTCCAGAAACACCACCACCAGAGAACAGCTCACAGGGTGTTTCAAGTGTGGCAAACCAGATCACTTGTCAAAAATTGCCCTCTGCTCCGAGAAGATCAGGAGCCCGAACACCTTCGAAAACAGGGTCGAAAACACCCTGTAAACAATCTGGGCAAGAGATTCTCGAAAGCTATGCTGGCTGCCTGGGGAGACTCCTCTGAGGATGAAGGAGATTCTGAAGCTGAAGAAGGTGTCGTAGCACTTATGGCACAAAGTGATTCAGACTCAGATGACGAGTCATCAATCAGCTTCTCAGATCTAAAGAACCAGGTACATGGTCTTAACAAAGCTACTCTAGAAGAACTTCTATATAATTTGACAGATACTTGTGCTGATCTAAAAAGAGAAGTTCGTGATCTAGAAGTTGAAAATGAAATTCTTAAAAATGAAAAACTCGGTCTGCATGAGAATTTTAATGAGCTTAGAGAAGAACTTTTTCTGAAAAATGGAGATTATTCGAAAATAGAAGAAAAACTCTTTGAGGTGGAAGGAATGGTTGAATCCTTGCTAGACGACAAGGAAAGTTTGCATGTCACCATAGAAAAATTGAAAACTGACCTTGCTACAAACAAACGTTGGAACAAATCTTCACAAGCCCTTGATTGGTTAAACACTCATCACAGTAGAAACAAAAAGGGACTTGGTTACAAGCATAAACGGACCGTTTACCCAACACATAGAAAGTATGTGGGATTACCTAAAAACATCGTTTGCTTTCATTGTGGTAAAACGGGTCATTATAGATATACTTGTCCTTTAAGAAAACATGCCAATGAAAAGAATGAAAAGTATGTGAAACAAATCTGGATTAGAAAAGATGAGCTTTACATGTCTAAAGAAATGGGACCCAAGTGGATCTGGGTTCCCAAAACTAACCCGTGATTTGTTTTGCAGGCTGAAGTGAGAGAAAACAACCTTACGAACAACCCCACAAACACCCTTGAAAACAGGCAGTTGTGGTATGTCGATAGTGGGTGTTCACGGCACATGACTGGTGAAAGATCAAATCTTCTCTCACTTACAGCTTTAAATGGTGGGAGTGTAGCATTTGGAAACGGCAAATCTGGGACAATTGTCGGTATAGGTAATATTGGTAAAACTCTGTCCCACTCAATTGATAATGTGCACTTAGTTGATGGGTTAAAACACAATTTGTTAAGTGTGTCCCAACTGTGTGACAAGAACAACCTAGTACCGTTCTCAAAAACACGTTGCTTGGTTGTGAATGATGACACAGGAGATGTTGTGTTGAGGGGGAAGCGATGTCAAAATGTTTATAAAGTTTGTATTTCCACTCTTCCCCAAAATAACCTGACTTGTTTAAATGCATTAACTAATGATATAATGCTATGGCATAAGAGACTAGGTCATGCAAGCCTGTCTCTGTTAAACAAACTTGTTTCCAAAGATTTGGTCGTTGGACTACCTTCCATCAAGTATAATGATGACAAGGTATGTGAATCTTGTGCAAAAGGAAAACAAGTCAGATCTTCTTTTAAATCAAAAAGATGTGTTAGCACTACCCGACCTCTGGAACTATTACACATTGATCTATGTGGTCCCATGAGGATAGCTAGTAGAGGTGGGAAGAGGTATGTGCTTGTCATAGTGGATGATTACTCTCGATTTACTTGGATCCTATTCTTGACATCCAAGGATGAAACCTTTGAGAAGTTATTGCCCTTCTCAAAAAGGTTGAAAAGAGAGTAGGACACTCATTGGTTAGCTTGAGGTCTGATCATGGTACTGAATTTGAAAATGCAAGTTTTACTAACTATTGTAATGAGCATGGTGTTGATCATAACTTTTCAGCCCCGAGAACACCTCAGCAGAATGGGGTGGTTGAACGGAAAAATCGTACCCTAGAAGACATGAATAGAACAATGCTTATTGCTAGTGGTCTTCCTAGGAACTTTTGGGCAGAAGCCTTGAACACATCATGCTATATTATAAATAGATGCATGATTAGACCCATTTTGAACAAAACTCCTTATGAACTTCTCAAATGCAGAAAACCTAACATTATGCATCTAAGAACATTTGGTTGTAGATGTTTCGTACACAACAATGGGAAAGACGCCTTAGGAAAGTTTGATCCAAGGAGTGATGAGGCAATATTTCTTGGTTATTCCTCTCACAGTAAGGCATACAAAGTCTTTAACAAAAGAACCTTGTGTGTTGAGGAAAGTGTGCATGTGTTATTTGATGAATCTAACTCCTTGAATGAGAATGATGCACAGGATGAAGAGTTTGAATTAGGTCTTGTCCAAAAGGAATCGTTGTTCCAAGAAAAACAATGTGAGAACACCCTGAAGAAAACAGCTACAGAAGCTGTTCCTCAAAATGACAGGCAAGGTGAGAACCAAACAGGGGGAAACACCGTTGAACCCTGTTCGGGACCATGTTCTTCAGGAACAGACTTACAAACAGGTGCAGAAACAGGCTCAGGAGGTGTTTGTGAGCCTGATTCTTCAAATATTCCGGCTAGAGTAGAGCATGTGTCTGTGGATTCACTTAATCCAAGACCATGGAAGCACCATAGTTCGCATCCTCTTGATTAAATCTTGTCAGATATTAATACCGGAGTGCAAACTAGATCTAAACTTAATAATTTTCGTGCTTTCTATGCTTTTCTTTCTAGCATTGAGCCAAAAAGTGTGAATGAAGCTCTTGCAGATTCAGATTGGGTCACGGCAATGCAAGAAGAGCTCCATCAATTTGAAAGAAACAAAGTATGGCACCTGGTACCTAAACCTGCAGAGAGAACAATCATTAGAACCAAGTAGGTGTTCCGAAATAAGCTAGATGAGTCAGGAACAGTCACTAGGAACAAGGCAAGGCTGGTGGTTCAAGGGTACAATCAAGAAGAAGGGATTGATTACGAAGAAACCTTTGCACCAGTTGCTCGTATCGAGCCTATTCGAATTTTAATAGCCTTTGCAGCTCATATGGGGATTAAATTATATCAAATGGATGTTAAAAGTGCATTCCTAAACGGATACCTTAAAGAAGAAGTGTATGTCAAACAACCCCCTGGTTTTGAAAATAATGATTTTCCAAATCATGTTTTCAAACTTGACAAAGCTCTTTATGGTTTAAAACAAGCTCCAAGAGCGTGGTATGAACGGTTGTCAAGCTTTTTACTTGAAAATGATTTTAAAAGGGGCAAGGTAGATAATACCTTGTTTCTAAAGTCTAAGGGGGAACATTTGTTGATTGTTCAAGTATATGTCGATGACATTATATTTGGAGCAACTCATCATGATTTATGCAATGAATTTTCAGATATGATGAGGAGTGAGTTTGAAATGAGCATGATGGGTGAGCTTAACTTCTTCTTAGGCTTACAAATCAAGCAAACTTCAAACGGCACCATGATACATCAGCAAAAGTATATCAAGGAGCTACTTAAGCGTTATGGGATGGAGTCGGCCAAACCCATAGACACTCCTATTTCTCCATCAACTAGATTGGTGATTGATGATGGGAGTCCCTCAGTTGAGGAAAAGCTCTATAGAGGAATGATTGGGTCACTCTTGTACTTAACTGCAAGTAGACCTGATATTGTTTTTAGTGTTGGATTATGTGCCCGTTTTCAGTCTAACCCTAAAGAATCACATCTTAAGGCTGTTAAACGGATACTAAGACATTTAAAACACACACCTGATTTATCTCTTTGGTATCCTAAAGGATGTAACTTTAATCTGGTTGGATATGCTGATGCTGATTATGCAGGTTTCCTAGTTGATAGAAAGAGCACCTCAGGTATGGCTCACTTTCTTGGACCTTGTTTGGTATCGTGGGCAACCAAAAAGCAACATTTAGTTGCCATGTCCACAGCTGAAGCAGAATATGTGGCGGCAATCTCATGTTGTGCTCAGTTGTTGTGGATACGACAACGACTCAAGGATTTTTGTGTTGACACTGGATGCATTCCTATCTTTTGCGATAACACAAGTGCAATTAACATTGCCAAAAATCCATGTCAACACAAAAGGACAAAACATATTGACATTCGACATCATTTTTTAAGAGATAATGTGGAAAAAGGCTTTATTTCAATGAATTTTTGCTCCACTGAAAATCAAATAGCTGATATATTCACTAAAGCACTGAGTAGAGACCAATTCGAGAGAAACAGACTGGAATTGGGGTTGGTGAAAACACCCTGAGAACACCTGTTCTCAGAGTTGGACCAAGCTGGCAAAAACACCCTATAATACCTGCTCTCTCTCCTTACTTGGAAATTGTTACCCTTAACGAATTTGTGCAGTCTATATGCTACTAAGTCCATGTGTGAAGACTGCTACCTTGAGAAATGGAGTAGAGTAATAAGAGAAGCATGTTCAGAAATAGGCAGCTCGAACAGGTATGTCCCTTGGTTGTTCGATACATAGGGAATGTGTTTTGCTTTTAATGTTTTCACCCGTTGCAATCTTTTAAAAGATCTCGGCTGCTCTCTCTCTCCCTCTCTCCTTAAGTGCTCTGTCTGCAGTCTTGTCTGTCCTCTCACGCAAACAGCTCTAAAACCCTAATCTCTCTCCTCTGCAACAATGGCTTCCAACCAACCCTCTAACTCAAACTCTCTGGTTCTTGCGTCCTCAATCCCTGCTCCTCCTCGCCCAATTCCTTACAGGCCTTTCAAATTTCTGAAAAGCTTGTCCCTCACAACAGTGGGGATAGGGATGGATGACATTCCCTTCAATTGTGGAAGGGAATTGGTATTTTTGGTAGGGTCAGTTGCTTGCCCTCTTCAAGTCGAGTCGGAGGATGTACCATCAGGGGCTCAAGACAAAATCTTAGAACCTTCTGCAGAGCTTTATGGTGAATTCGAACCCTGTTCTTTTGGGCTGTTTCCAGAAACAGCACCAGAAACTAGGGACGAATCCTTGAATGCTGTGTGGGTAGAGGATCTGCATCCGGATGAGACATCCGAGGAAAGTCAGGAAAAAAATTCTCTCCCTGAGTCCGAACTCCCTACTCCGGCTGTTCAAACCGGAGAGAAAAGAAAAAGGATAAAAATTGTGGCCAGACGTAGCAGAACGCCCAGAACAAGGCCACAACCAAGGTTTCAGCCCTCTGAAACTCCCTCTTCTCCTCCTTCTTCCAAGCCTTCTCGCAAATCTGCGAGAATTGCTCTCAAGTCAGTCCCTAGAACCTCAAGATTATCTGCTCCGGTCATTGAGGAGATTTCCTCCTCCTCAATTTTGTCTGGGTCTGACTCTGAGGATCCCTCGTTCAAACAAGGGACCCCCGTGTTCTCAGAACCTTCTGATGAACAAAACCCGTCAATACCAACCACTTCCACGAAATCCTCAGCCTCAAAAACACCCCTCAAGAGGAAACTGAAAACAACCCCTCTGTCCAAAACTGCATCCCCTGCTCCTGAAATCAAAAAGACAAAATTGACCACTCCCTCTCCCTTTTCTGAGAAACATGCGCAATTCCTTAAGCGTAATGTTGTAAGGGGGAAGGTCGTGAACATACAGTTTTTTTAGGAACAGGGTCTGGGGTTGTTCTTGAATAAGTTGCGAGTCCAAGGCTGGCTTGAACTGTTTGCAAACACCCACCAAGGGTGTTCTGTGGCTGAGTTGGCTGAATTCTATGCCAACTGCTCTGTCACCAATGGGGTGGTGACAAGTGCTGTCAATGAGTGGCATTTTTCCTTCGATGCTGCTACTCTTAGTGAGATACTGGGCGTCCCCTCACGTGGGTTTGACGTGTATGTGAGGGAAGACAAAACCGCCCTAGACCCAGCCAGGCTCCTGGAGATATCTAGGCGGGTAAGCCAGAAACCGTGCCTGAGAACACCCTTCTCTGTAAAAAAGGGTGATCTGACCTCTCTTCACCAACTCCTCTTCATGTTCATCATCAAGAACGTGATACCAAGAGGTCAGGGGAGAAACTCAGCCGACCTTTTTGATCAATGCCTGGTCGACTTCTTGTATAGGGAGGAACCCATAAATCTTCCTGCTATCATGATTCATCACATTGGGCGAATTACAAACACCACCCGAAACCACGATCTCGGGTATGGGTTCTTGTTGACCAAAGTATTTGAACACCTTGGTATTGAGCTCACACGGAGAGTGCCAGCTCAACTGGTTGATGAGATTGGCGTGGACACCCTTATGGGATGTGGCTATGAGGTTGGCCAAGGGTCAACTCACAAACAGGGTCCTCGACCACCTCGACCCCCTGTTTCTGAGACACCAAGCCCTTCTGTTGAAGTTGTTCTTGAGGATAATGCACGCCTCAAAGAAGAGCTTTCGGCTGTGAAGTCTGCTCTCGAAGCAGAAAAGGCCATCTCAGCAAAACGTCATGAAGAACTCCTTGCACTCCTCTCCAATCTTGCCCCCAGCATTCCTCCTCTGCAAACAAAACCACCCCCTGCTCCTTGATTGTATAGGCCGTTCTCTAGCTCTCCTTCCCTCTTATCTGCAATAAAAAATTTTTTCTGCACTGAAATTTCTATGTCTTATTTTCATTTCTTGCTTTTTAATGATGCCAAAAGGGGGAAGAACTTGACAAATATTCACCACTCTTTAAATTTGGAACACTTGGACCTTAGTGGATAACCAAATCAATCAGCATGCATGGTTTTCAAATTTTATTATATTTGTCAGTATGATCACTTGGTTTGTCATCATCAAAAATGGGGAATTTGTTGCGTTATTATGTTTAGTTTTGATGATAACAAATCCAAGTGTAAAAATTTGTCCAAGTAATGTTGCTCCAAACACGATCTCCAAACAGGCCTAACTGATGGTTATGATCTTTATTGTATTAACTCCAAACAGGCCTAGCTGATGGTTATGATCTTTATTGTATTAACTGATTTGCTACATGTGAGAACAAGTCTTCGAAACAAGTTCTACTTGGTGATTCTATATTAAGTCAAGAACACCATCTCGACAGTTGATTGTAAGGCGTGTTCCTGAACTCTAGCAATGCAAAGAACAACTCCAGCAAACAAGGTGGCCTTGGTGTTCACAGCAGCTCTACAAATCTTGGACAAGATGACTGGTTCAAAACAAGAAGTCTTGGGTATATAGGTTTTATTTATTTAGACTCTTGTTAATATGCGAATATTGAAAACATCATTTTATACACCTCTTGAATCGGCAGTTGCGCTAAGCGCTTCAAAACACCAGTTGCGAACAACCGTGCAAACAGGGTGCCTAGGGTGTTTCTGAACTGAAACGGCTATGCCCGATTATTTTGGAAACATTTATTTCGGCTGGCCAAAAGCTCTAAAATACTTTCTTAAAATCCCAGGATAGCTAATTAAGCCCTGGAAAGGATATTTTTGAGATACGAAATATTATGGGAGATTTGCCAAAATTGTTTTGCTAAATATTTTCCAAAACCAAAAGATCTTTATCACCTATATTTTAGGAAGTGATTTATTCAAATTTCAAAGTTGAGATTTCTGGTTCCTTATTTGAAATTCTCCACGGCTATTTCAAACGAGAGGATAAGTTTTTATCTTTTAGAAACAAATCCCTTTTATTTTGGAAATTTCTTATCCACTAGCCGTTTGGAAAATCCTTTGCTTGGAAATCTCCTTTGATGCCATACTTGGCAGATTCTCAGCAACTTCCTTGATTTTTTTACCGTTGATCTTCTTGGTTAAAAGCTTAGCTCTTCTATCCCATTCCAAGACAGAACGCGTATTGAGAAAACACAGTGTGGTAAAAAGAAAAATTTTGAAAACCCGGTTTTTACTCAAAAGTAAGAAAAGATTTCTTGAGCTTCAATTCGCAAAGAAAAACCGTGACAAGCTGTGTTAATTTGAGTTTTCAAACCATTGGCATAATAGGATCTTCAGTGTACCTTACATCTGCTTAGTGAGAAGCACCACCAGTAAGGTGTTTTCAACCCTGATCTTGGATCAGAAAAGTGAGTGAGTGGTCCTCAGTCGGGTGGACTTTGGATGTGTCCAATCTGGTGAGATTTGGACGTGGTGTAAGCGTTCTTAGGGAAGAAGGTTACGTGGTTGCAAGTTGTAACAAGGTGTGTTACATTTGTAACGAGTTAAGCCCGGTTATAGTGAAGTGGTTAAAAGCCTACACAAGGTAGGTCGTGGTTTTTCACACCTCAGTTGGGCTAGAGGTGTTTTCCACGTAAAAATTGTGTGTACTTTATTTCCGCATTTATCTTGGTGATTTTCGTATTTGCAATATCTGAAAACACCCCCTGCAAACAAGTCAACAGGGTGTTCGTCATCTGAGAACAACCTCTGTCAGGGTGTTTGTTGCTTATAACGCGAAAATCAGACACCACAATTCACCCCCCCTCTTGTGGAAGTATACTCATAAATTCAACAAGGTTGTCATCGCCACCAGGACAGCCGATTGTAACCATCTCCTGCCCACCCACCTATAGGGTGGTGACGGTTGGGGGTGGTGGCCACGACTCCTATCGTCTCTTCCTTTATGATCTTTAGGCTTTTCTTGTTCCATCATCACTCCTTTTTGTGTTATTTGCTCGATTGAACTTATTACCTAAAAAGGTAAACAAAACAAGTAAAAATATTAAAGATTACATTATTATATGAGCTAAAATTAAGCGATAGAGGCATGTAAAATATGAATATTTAGTACTAAACAACAAGCATGCTAAAGATTATTGTATGAGCCGGGTTTGTAGGAAATTACAGAATTGTTTGAGGACTTTGAATAGGAAGGAATTTGGTTTAATTGGAGAACAAGCTGTCACAGCTTGAGAAAATTTACATCAGATTCAGGAGTTGCAAACAAACCCATTCAACTAGGAGCTACAATAATAGAGAAATCATTTGAAGGAATATGATCTTAATCAGCTACTGAGGTGTCTTCTATGCAACAAAAGAGTAAGCAACAGTGGGCTATGTATATAGATCAGGGCACTAAATTATTCTACTCGTTCATTAAGCAGAGGCTATACAAAAATCAAATTTTGGCTATTCATGACGCTGGAGGTATTTTTATAACTGGGGCTGTTGCGATTCAGGAAGTCTTTTGCAGTATGATAAATTAAAACAGGCTAGGTCATATGTGTTGCAACAACACTTATTGTCCTATAGATGCTTTTGCAGGGAAGGGTCTCTCATAAATAAAATAATAACAGCATAAAGAAAAGTTAAAATTAAAAATTACAACAAACTTTGTGATAATAGGCTCATGAAAGCTCTATGCTTCCTTCCATGAGTCTTGACAAACCACTTAATTGTCCTAGGTTCTCTCTTATGATTCCTATTTTGAAACCATGATATGAGCATATTTACAAAATAATTAGTATATAATTGTATAGTATAAAATCGTATGGTATGACAAACATGAAGACTTGTAACACATACAAATTTGTCTCGCTTAATTCAATAGCTTTGTGATATACTTGTACAAGTATTTAAAAGGTTAGCCCTAGCTCTTTTCCCAATCTCAGAGAATATCTAAGCACATACATAAAACATGTTCAAACAACAAAGTTTACTAAGGAATTTGCATCCAATAATGAATTATAAGTGTAATTTAAGCGGCAATAAAGACTAGCCACTACCTTAAACTTACGCAAAAAACAAAGGTCCACAAACTCAAGCGATATTGGATCGCCAACTCCTTTAGAATGAATGAGCTCGTTATCTTTTGCAGACTTCCTTGTAGTGTCTTTATTAATGTATTTCACCCCTAGAGATCATTTGTAACCCCTTAACCTCTCCTCAACAGAACTCAAAATTTTGAAAACAACTAATGTATCAGACAATATCCTGAACTTCTTCTTGAATGTGGGGAAAAAAAATTACAAAGATACGCAAAAGTGCAAATTTAAATGTTCATATATCACTACAACTTGAAAAAAACCCTCACCCCTATGCATACTATGACTCGATCCTTAACAACTCCAAGAACTAAGTACCACTCTTTGCAGTGTAGAAAATGCAATTCGGGCCACCTAACCACATCAGTAAGGAATCTATTGAACACACTTCCTACTTTTAGGATTTCTATCAATGTGAAGGCTTCTGTGCAAACAAATACAGTAGATGACTATCTAATACTCATGTGAGTCGTATGAAATAAATCCCCTTGCCGCAAGTGTTCTACATTCTACTCATTTTAGAATAAGCTACTTATGGTAGTGTTCTAACTAACTGATCGAGCATGAGACCAAAACCATATCATGCTTGGCTAATGGCTTAGTCTAACAATTACTAGGCTTATAGCAATCAAGCCAAGACACATAAGTACGTGCATTTCGAATGAAAATCTTACTTAACATAGACGTTCGGCTTGCTAATTGCTCTAACCTACTATTTTGGTACTTAGCAAGCTAGTTGGAAACTGTAACGCCACCTAATTAAGCATGTTTCACTATTTGTAATCACTATTCTGATACCCTCAATTACAACTGATAAACCCAATGATCGGAGCATTACCATCGTCTAAAAGAATAAGGCTTGAAGCATGTGTACTAGAAATAACATAGTTAGTACAACTTTAACCATACACATTCATACATGATCAAACTATATATAGTCAACTGTTAACCAATATAAAGTTTATACACCATAGTAAAACAACTCACCATATAATCTACACCTCCATCCACTACAGATTTCAAAATACAACTTCGAAATATACATGTACTATGTCACTGTTGATCCATCCAAATTTTCTTGCTCAACTTATTTTCTTTAGCTGGTTTGCTAGCATAAGGGTCATTCATTGAACATTTGTCTAAAACAAAACATGAAAAAGATTTTGAACTGTGAGCCGAAGCTCAGTATATGTATTCCTGTATTGATCAAAGATCTCCACATAAATTGGTTAGGCGCCCACTTTGCAATTCATTTTGAGTAAAAACAGTGAATGAAATGCATTTAAAGCTGCATTGCTAGTTATTATCTAATAGTGAGCCTCTTAATGCTATTACGATCTATGGATAGGTGTACACCTACCAAGCCGATCGGGGACCTGGCATGAAGCCGTGCGGGTAACTGAAGGGTGAATGCCCTAAAGATACTAACTAGTGGGGTCATTGATTAAGTGATAAATCACTGAGTAAACAAATTCATTAATATACTTACCAAAACATGACAACTTTGATAAATACACTCTGATTTCTAAAGATACAGACAATGAATGTTCCTGAAGTCTTTAAAATGCAATCTCACTTGCTAATACTTATACACAATGGGAAACGATAGACTAAGCCCTGTTTTTGCTTAAGAAATGCAGTTATAGGTAAATGCAGTTAGTAAACAACTTTCACTCCCCTAATTTGTAACTTTACTGAAATTGATTAATAAATAGGGCATCCATAATTCAAACAATTCAATATAAGATAAGTTATACTAAAATGATTTTGAAAAGTAAATAAGTTAGGGTCATTGAAGCTGAGGTAAAACAAATTGGCGCAAAATAGACCAATATGAAATAATTGTGGTGATAACGAAAGGACTTTAATGGATATAAATGGAATATGAGTTTTTGATGTTTCTAAAATGAATAATAAAAGGTTTAATGTGAAGAGGGGTGCTGTGAGGTTCATGAAGGCTTGTATAACCCTAGTTTGCGCTGATAGACATCGATCTTGAGTGAGTACTCTCCCCGCTTCTCAAATTTCAGTCTCATGCCCATACAACTCGGTTTTTCAACCCATGTGAGCTTCTATGCGTAATCAAAGTTGTTAAACTCATTAAATTCTATAATTTCTTTGCAACATCCATAATCATATAGAAACTCCTAGTAATATTTTCAAATGTCACGATTTCTTTCTTCTCTTATTTTGCCATTTGAAGGTCTACTTTAGAAAATCCATATGTTTCAACCCCAACCTCTAGTTCAGCGATAAAACCACCCAATACGAAAAGCTTAAGAAGTTCTACAACAATCTCATTCATAGTGGAAAACCCTATTACCACAACACGACCCCTAAATTTGAGCTGAAACACAACTGTGCATAGCTCACTTTTGTCTTGCACAGTCTTAGCGAAACGGCCATGAGTTTTTCCACACAACCTAGAATGAAGTGATTCAAAGGAATTTGAAAGATTACTCATGGATCTATATACCTGCCAAAAAGCTCAATTTTTTAATGGGTCAAACAGTATCAGTTTAATAGCAAAGAGACCCCTATTTCTAGTTTGTTCACAGCCCTACTGTTCTTGTTTTCCTCCTTTTCTTCACATAATTCCCCTCTGAAATCACACCTTAAAATTATTTAACAAAGCCTTGTTCCTTCTCATCACCTTACAAAGCCATGTTACATAAATTTACTCCAAAATCATCCACATCAAATTTTAATTACTCTCTTTTGAAAGTCACTCAAAACACATCCATATGCTTACTTATCTCCATACATGAGCAAAATGACCTTTTATAATCAATTGGGAAAATTTCCATAATCCACTCCTTTATACAAAATCACCTCAAGTGATTTCGCAAGTTAAACAACACACCCAAGATTCATTTTTTTAATCCAAGTATACACAAATAATAGACTTGATGCTTGAAATAAATCAATCCATGCTTGATCACCAAAACCCTAACTTAGGACGAACTTATTCTTGCATTTAAACTCATCCAAACTCAACATAAACATCATGATATTCATTACTAATGCTAAAGATCACAAAATAAAATACAAAATAATCCAAATCCATCACTTCAAACTTAAGCTTGTATAATCATGAGCAACCTCAACCCTTGCATACTTTCACGACCAACAATCAAAACATCAAAATCACACTTGTTTACATCAAGATAGCATGATCCATAACGAAATCCAACATAAAACCAAGAATTAAACAAAGTTGGGTTAAGGGTTTTACCTCACTTACAAGTTTAAAGGAGAGAGATGAAGGTGGTTGAGGAAGGGGGGGAATGGGGGAATGTGTGGAGGAGAGTAAGAACAAAACTAATACTTATCTTGGTGGAAAATGATTTTGAAGCTATCCTAATGCTTGGATGATATTTATGCATAAAAAAGGGCTTTATGGTAATTTCAATTAGATATATATAATAACAATTTACCAAATCAAGTGCGTAAGCTTTTGGGTTTCAAGTCGGGCCCAACATGAATTGGACTTGGTAATAAAATGCTCCATTGCGATAAAGTTTTTACTGGCTCAAATTTAAATTTCCGTGATGTTATGGAAAAAATAATTTGATCACTTAAATCATAATTATCAAGGCCTACTATCAATTTTTCTGAAATTTTACGTTAATAAAAACCCGAATTGCAAAGTGAGGGCCCAAATGAATTTTTTCCAATCAAGATGATTCAATGCGATAAACAAATGTAAGAAAATTAATAATGTGCTTAATTAAACAAATAAACATGATTTAGGGTCGGGCCATTATAGCCTTCCTCCTTAAAGAGTTTCGCCCTTGAAACTTGTGAGCTTTGACAAAACATGCAAGTTTATCTTAAATAGATGTGGGTACTTGGCTTGTATCTCGTCTTCGGTTTTTGCAATTGGCTTCTGAGGAGGTATGATTTGGCCAATGTACTTTAATTAAAGGTATCTGCTTGCTGCGCAACTACTTAATCCTGGGATCTAGTATCTAGACTGGGTGCTTTCAAACACTAGACCCTCATTGACCGCAATTGGTTTGGTTAAGAGAGTGTGGTCAGGATCTTGAATGTACGACCTGTGTTGTTAGGTAAGTAGCACGATGTACACATGTTTGAGTTATATTAGGAGATCTAGTCAACAAGCAATGGGATTCAATCTTTGAATAAAGTTGTATGGCCCAATCGATCTTGGCCTCAATTTAGCTCATAATTTAACCTCCTTATACCCCTAGTTAGCGAAACTTTCTGGAAAACCTTATCATCTACTTGGAACTCTAGGGATCTCCTTTTATTAGTATAGCTTTTCTATCGGTTCCAATAGTCTCTTTTCTAGAGTCTTTTAATGTATGTGACCTCATCGAATGTTGAAGAAGATCTTCATCACCCAACAAATGATTTTGTCATCAATGTTTATGTCATTTTAGCCTAATATTTCATGTAAATGTTTCTGCTAGTATTTTCACAACATCGACCGCTGGGAGTTCTATGCTTTCCTTAAATACAAATGTTAGTCCTAGGTCCCGAAGTACTGCAAGCTCCAACTTAAAAGAGTTAGATCCATTAATGTTTTCACATGCTTCCCATGTGTCATCAATTGAACATCTAAGTTCTCAACCCCTCTCAAGGGGTTCAACTTAGTAATGGCTATGGTGTTAGGGGTATGCTGTGCCTTCCTTGTCAGGGCATCTGCCACGTTATTTGCTTTGCCTGGGTTGATATTGGATATTCGAGTCATACACTTTAAGCAATTCAACTCAACGCCTTTGTCTTAGATTGAGCTTCTTATGATCAAAAACGTATTTCAACCATTGATGGTCAGTATAGTTTTCACAAGGTATTCCATAAAAGTATTGTTTCCAAAGTTTCAGTGCAAAACCCACAACCGCCAGTCATGGTCATGGGTTGGGTGATTTCTCTCATAAGGCTTGAATTGTCAGGAGGTATCAACTATCACTTTATCTTCTTATTAATTTGTAGCTTCCTTCAACAAATTGGTCAGGGAAGATGTTATCTTTGAAAAAAAAAATCCTTCAAAAAGCTCAATAACACCCAACTAAACCCAAAAAGTTTCTAGTTTCAGTAACTTTAATGAGCCTTGGGAACTCTGTAACTGCTTTCACCTTCTGCAAATCTAGCTTAATCCCTTCCTTTGAAAGCACATGTCCCAAAAATACCATTTCTTCTAACCAGAATTCATGCTTCTTGTATTTCCTATGTAACTGATATTCCCTCAAGGTCTGCAACAATGTCCTCAAATGAATAGTATGCTCATCTCTATCCTTGGAGTATATCCAGATATCCGCTATAAACACCACCACAAACTTATCGAAATAGGGTATGAAACTCTATTCATAAGATCTATAAAGGTCTAGAGGGCATTGGTCAGGTCAAAACACATTACAGTGAATTCATAGTGACCCAAACTTGGTCCTAAATGTAGTTTGGGAATGTCTTCAGGTAAAATCTTAAATTGATGGTATCTTGATCTCAAATAAATCTCGGAAAAGACTCCTGCTCTTTACAGTCGATCAAACAAACCATCTATTCATGGCAATAGGTATTTGTTGTTGATGGTGATCTTGTTTAGCCCTCAGTAATCTGCACATAATCGCAAGGTTCCATCTTTTTTCTTTACAAATAGAACTAGGGCACCCTATGGTGACACACTTAATCTGGTAAATCCCTTCTGTAATAGCTTATCTAACTAAATCTTAAGTTTTTTAAGCTTTGTTGGGGCCATACAATATGGGGCTTTAGAGATACGTTGAGCATCAGGGATTAATTCAATCTTAAAATTAATTTCTCTTTGCTAGGCAGTCCCAGTAACTCTTTAGGAAAACATCTCTAAATTCACAAACTACAAGGATATCTTCTGCTTCTTGTTCCTGTGGTTGAGTGCTAATAGCATAACACTAATACCCAATACATCCTTGACATAAGAGCTCACTTGCTTTCATACTGGACTTTAAAGGACAAGGTATTTCCTCTCTTTGCCCATAAAACATATTTCTCTCCCTCATTCATCCCTTGAAATAGCCTTAAGGTCCTCACAATCTATCTTGACCCCATAAGTACACAACCAGCTCATTTCTAAAATGATATCAAAGTCCGACGAGTTAAATTGAATTAAAACTCTACAGAATACTATACCACCAATAGTAATTGGAACAAATTTATAAGGGATAGGACACTAAATTCTAAAGTCATTAGGTAACCTATTTCTATAATCAATTTCTATCTCGTTGTTTTCAACATTCAGGTGCATGGCATATCGAGTGGATATAAATGAATTAGTGATAACTAAATAAATCAATACACAAAATGTCTTTGAAATTAAAAGAGAGTTCTAGTAACTACCGTACTAGAAGTGACAACTTTCTTCTTGCTTAAGACATAAGCCCTTCCTTTAGCTTTGGGCCTTGAAGGTGGGAGCCCTTGTCTACAGCCTTCAATCTCTAGGGACAGGCAACAATGAGGTGCTCTAGGCTACCGTGCCACATGCATTTGTTAGTTCCCACTCGACACTCAGGAATGGTGTGGTTAGTTCTTCCACAGTTCCCACAGGCCTTTGCTAAGGCTGCAGGATGACTCTTGGGAGAAGTGGGAGCAGATTTCTTCTAGTTTACACTTTTCCTCGGAGCTCCCTGTTCAGTCCACCTTCTCTTCTGATTAATCGAGTTCAAGGCCCTCAATTCAACCTTCACTCATTCGACTTCAGGTACTCGCTCACATAACTCTTAATAGGTAAGGATTAGTTGACTAGCTAGCTGGTTGCGAATATAGAAAGATAATCCCTCTTCAAATCTCCTTGTTTTCAGTCTTTCAGGTGACATAAACTCCGGAACAAATATGGATAGTTTTGTAAATTTGCTAGCATACTGCATCACAAGCATACTGCCACTCATCTTCAGTTCTTCTAGAAATCTACTCCAACTGAAGTCAAGCCCGAAGAGCCTATCCTTAACAGTTTCCACCAAAAGTCTACTTCCTTAGTCAGATAAAATGTTCTAAAGTTCACCTTTTTATCCTTTGGAATCTCCACTGTTATGAAAATCTTTTCTATCCCTCTAATCCTTACTTCTAGCTCCATTGGATCATACTTTCCATCATATACTTTAGGGTTGCATCACCCACCTTATCTGCTAATTTATTGACTTTATGAGGGATTTCAAAAGGTGTTGGGGCTATTCGTTTCATAAGCTCAGACACCAAGGTCTGTTAATAGTTAGAGATCCCATATTGCTAACCAGCTCATGTGGAATTGAGGGCACTCCACGAAGAGTTATTGGCACATTACACAAAACTTGATCACTTGAGCCTGACCATGATATGAATTTTCTTCTATATGGGTTTCTGCATTGTTTTACACGTATTATGATATTCTGACTATCCATTCAGATGAGTAATTTAGCCAACCAACTACAACAAACATATAAGATACACATACACAACTGATACAACTAGCATGGCCCAAGTATTATTAAAATATAACACAAACCTTCATTGTATCATTACCATAATTGCTCGCGTACATTCACATATATGGTTCCACAAAGAATATTACAGCCAATTGACCACCCAAGGTCAACCTTTCTACCTACGTCCTAACTAAAACACTACTTAGCCCTAATAGATTAAGTCCACCACATGTCCAGAAGTAGGCAAGACTAGTCAAGACAATTAGAAAGACCTATTTGACTATATCCAATGTCATAACCTGTACAAAATTCATTTATCCAACAGGCTATACTATATACATATGGGCTCAAAAAGTAATCTATCTGAGATGTCAACATATAATATAAATCAATCTATATGATCACTAGATGGATCATAGTCTAGGTTCGATTCATCCCCAGGCTCCTCGCCCGAGTCAAAACTGTTGTCTAAAACACCAATCTCTGCATTCTCATCATCATGATCAAGTTGATGCTTCTCCAATTCGGGGTCCTTCTCTGAGTCTTCCATGAGGTCACCATCAGAGCTAAATTATGGTGTATTCGGGAGATCCATAACAATGTGGACCTCATTTGATCCATCAGATACAGAGATCCCTCTTTAGGTCTCAATGGCTTTGGGTTGTCTACTGGCTAAGGAGTGCTAGGTGCAGGTGGTGATAGTGTGGGAGATACAAAGTGTAATGAAAATATAGATACTACAGAATGTCCATGTTATTCGCTCTTAGCTCAAACGCCTCCCTTAATAACAACTCGGTGATAATGTTAGCCTAGGCCTCGCGGAACTAAAATCTAGGTTTATCCCATCCCAATGCTCGAGTCATTATAAAGTCATGATGTAGGGTCCTAAACTTGACCCAATGGCTAACTGTAGATAAGATCCACAACAGCCTATGTGTATGGAACATAATGCTATGAAACTTAGAAATTGGGTCTGCATGTAGGCTACCATATTAACCTATAGTAAAGAGAGCTGAATGGCCACAGAAGTACCTGAAATTATATTCACTACATATGGATCCATCTAACAAGGAGAAGCATACGTGGAGAACATAGGATAGATAATCAAACATTTCTACGGTCATAAATATCCAATGTCATAAATCTCTGATGATATATTAATAACCTTCACTAACAAACCTTCTCACCCTCCAATCTCTACTCTCCATACTCCATATCCCATCAAAGAAGATCAACCTGGCTCTTATACTAAAACTATAACAGCCCCTAATTAAGCATGTTTTACTAGTTACAATCACTGTTCTGATTCCTTTAATTACAACTGATAAACCCAATGATCAGGGCATTATCGCCTTCCAAAAGGACAAGGCTTGAAGCATGTGTACTAGAAATAACATAGTTAGGAATAGCTTGAACCGTATGCATTCATACATGATCAAACCATATGTAGTTAACTGCTAACTAATGTAGGGTTTATACACAATAGTAAAACAATTCACCATATAATCTACACCTCCATCCACTGTAGATTTCAAAATACAACTTCGAAATATGCATATACTACGTCACTGTTGATCCATCCAGATTTCCTTGCTCAACTTATTTTCTTCAGCTGGTTTGGTAGCATGAGGGTGATTCACTGAGTATTTGCATAACACAAGACATGAAAAATATTTCGAACTGTGAGTGAAGCTGAGTACATGCATTCCTGTGTTGTTAAAAGATCTCTGCATAAATTGGTTAGGCGCCCACTTTGCAACTCATTTTCTGTTAAAACGGTAAATGAGATGCATGTAAAGCTACATTGCTTGTTATTATTTGATAATGAACCCCTTGATACTGTTATGATCTATGGATAGGTATACACCTGCCAAGCTAATCGGGGACCTGGCCTGCAGCCGCGTGGATAACTGAAAGGTGAAGGCCTTAAAGATGATAACTAGCAGGGTCTCTGATTAAGTGATAAATCACTGAGTAAACTGATTCGTTGATGTACTTACCAAAACATGATAACTTTGATAAATACACTATGATTTCTAAAGATACAATCAATGAACATACCTGAAGTCTTTGAAATGCAACCTCTTCAGATAATACTTATGCACAATGGGAAACGATAGATTAGGCTCCGTTTCGGCATAAGAAATGTAGTTACAGGTACATGCAGTTAGTAAACAACTTTGACTCCCATAATTTGTAACTTTATGGAAATTGATTAATAAAAAGGTCATCCACAATTCAAACAATTCAAAATAAGATAAGTTATACTAAAATGATTTTGGAAAATAAATAAGTTAGGGTCATTGAACTTGGCATAAAACAAATTGGAGCAAAATATACCAAAATGAAATAATTGAGGTGACAATGAAAGGACTTTAATGGATATAAATGGAATATGGCATTTTGATGTTTCGAGAATGAATAATAAAAGGTTTAATGCCAAGAGGGGTGTTGTGAGGTTCATGAAAGCTCATATAACCCTAGTTTGGCCCGAAGACAATGATCTTTAGTCATTACTCTCCCCACTTCTCAAATTTCTGTCTCATGCCCATGCAACTCTGTTTCCTAACCCATGTGAGCTTCTATACATAATCAAAGTTGTTGAACTCATTAAATTCTATAATTTCTTTGTAACATCCATAATTATATAGAAAATCCTAGTAATATTTTCAAATGTCACGATTTCTTTCTTCTCTCATTTTTTTGTTTCAAGGTCTACTTGAGAAAATCCATATCTTTCACCCACGATCTCTAATTCAGCTATAAGACCCCAACATGAAAATCTTAGGAAGTCTCGCAATACATTCATTCACAGCGTAAGACCCAATTACCACAACACGACCCCTAAAATTGAGCTGAAACACAATTGTGTGCAGCTCTGTCTGTCCTGCACAGTCTTAGTAAAACGACCATAAATTTTTCCACACAACTCGGAATGAAGTGTTTTAAGAGGTATTTGAAAAATAACTTATGGATCTACATACCCACCAAAAAAACAATTTTGCAATGGCTTAAACAGTACCAGTTTAATCACAAAGAGACTCCATTTCTTATATGTTCACAACCCTACTGTTATTGTTTTCCCCCTTTTCTTCACATAATTCCCCTCTAAAATCCCTCCTTAAAATCATTTAACAAAGCTTTGTTCCTTCTCATCAGCTTGCAAGGCCATATTACTCAAATTTACTACGTAAACATCTACATCAAATTTTCAATTCTTCTCTTTTTCAAAATCACTTAAAAAAACATCCATAAGCTTACTTATTTGAATAAATGAGCAAAATGACCTTTTATAATCAATTGGGAAAATTCTATCATCTACCCCTTTATACAAAATCACCTCAAGTGATTTCGTAAGTTAAACAATACACCCAATATTCATTTTTTTATCCAATTATACACAAATAATAGACTTGATGCAAGAAATAAATCAGTTCATGCTTGATCACCAAAACCCTAACTTAGGAGCAACTTATTCTTGCATTTAAACTCATCTAAACTCAACATAAGCATCATGATGTCCATTACTAATGCCAAATATCACAAAATCAAATACAAAACAATCTAAATCCATCACTTTAAACTTAAGCTTGCATAATCATGAGCAACCTCAACCCCTGCATACTTTCAAGACCAACAATTAAAGCATCAAAATAACACTTGTTTACATCAAGATAACATGATCCATAATCAAAGCCAACATAAAATCAAGAATTGAACAAAGTTGGGTTAAGGGTTTTACCTCACAAGTTTAAAGGAGAGAGATGAAGGTGGTTGAGGAAAGGCGGAATGTGTAGAGGAGAGTAAGAAGAAAACTAATACTTATCTTGGTAGAAAATGATTTTGATGCTATCCTAATGCTTGGATGATATTTATGCAAAAAAAAGAGCTTTATGGTAATTTCAATTAGATATACATAATGGCAATTTGCTAAATCAAGTGCATAAGCTTTTGGGCTTCAAGTTGGTACCGAAATGAATTGAGCTCGGTAATAAAATGCTCTATTGCTATAAAGTTTTTACGTTGCTCAAATTTAAATTTTTGTAATGCTACGAAAAAAATAATTTGATCATTTAAATCATAATTATTAAGGCCTACTATCAATTTTCTCAAAATTTTATGTTAATAAAAACCTAAATTGCAAAATGAGGGCCCAAATGAAAATTTTCCAATCAGGATGATTTAATGCGATAAACAATTGCAAGAAAATCAATAACATGCAATTAAGCAAATAAACATGATTTAGGAGCGTGCGATTACAGAATCATGGCAGATTGTTGACAAGAAAGTTAGCAATGTAGTTTTGGTTATAGGAAATTTGATACCAATCAATTTTACATTACCTAGGATCTGCACATCTTTAGGTCATTGAACCCTTTTGGAATAGCAACAAGAGTCGGATATAAATGTATCTGAGCCACATTATGCTCATCATTGATATCATCATTGTTATCCTTATCACTATAAGAATCTAAAGACACGTTTTCAAGTGCTCCTTTATTTTATACAGAGCTAAAATGCTCTTCATAGGTGCAATGATCATTACTGATGACTATCCCTTTGTTTTACCCTAATCACATACTCACAGCCTTCATCATTTTCATCTTCTACATAAAATACTTGTTGTGCTTGAGATGGAAATATGTATGCACCTTCTTTCAAAACCCCTCATTCATGTGTCTTGTGTGAGAAATTTAAAATAGGGAAACCTCTTTTCTCCTTCTTTAGATCATGTGTGTTCGCATTCACCCAATCACATTGCAGCAACATCACCTTACACTTTGAATAGTAATTCAATTCAATGATGTCGACAAATTTTCCATAATATGCTTTGCCTTCAACTTACACTATAACCCAAAATTTTGAATTTTCTTCGTTATCTCTCCTTTGGGTGTGAAAGTTGTACCCATTCATGCCAAATGGAGTCATTCTCTTAGCAATTGTGTTAGGACCCTAGGCATGGTCCTAAAGACTGTTGATTTTGGCTCATAGACTTCCATGTTTGATACCTAAGTTATAAGTGCTGAAAGTAATTAGAACAAATAGATAAAGCCAAAAATGTTGACATCGTTCGTAAAAATCATAGCACAACTACCCTTTCTTGTAGCCAATTGGGAAATTCCTCTAGCAACCACTTCTATATAAGTCTATCACTTCGTTTATGAGGATAGGATGCTATACGTTCATCTAGAAACAACCTGAAACTTATCATAATACTTCAACATTTTATGCTATTGAACAATATATATCTATACCTAAATTAATTAATTATACTGACCTCTAGTGTTCATCAATGTCTTCAAGATGAAGTAGTACATATCGTTGAGTTTGTTTAGGACTTAATTCATCAAGTACAAGCATTTCTACATTTCATTTCGGATCACCACTCTTGTTAAGTAAATACAACTCCTCATTAAGGTGGGTATCGTCATTTCTTTGTGGTCGATTAAAAATGGTCTCCCCTTCATCAAAGTTCCCCGAACTGAACGTTGTACACTCTTGGGCAATATATTCTTCTACAACTGAGCCTTTAGACTGGCGTTTATTAAGCACAAGTGCTTTCAAGGAGGCCAAAAATCTATAGTAAACATATACATGTGTACACATGTATATAAGTGTACCCGAAGACAATTAGTAGAACTTATTATGAAATCATATCTATCTTTAGAGTTAACACTTATGCATATATTAAAAATGTGAATTCTAACCTTTGATTGGATACATCCATCTATATTAAATTACTTACTCAAATGGGAGTTTAATTAGTCTCTTGTTCAACCTAAGCTACAAGCATTAGGCCATAAATTAGAAAGATGGATTATAATTATCAAATGATAAAACTTATCTAGTCATTAGCATGAATTAGTCATTTAGACATAACTTATCTCATTTCTAGTGTAAATTATTTGACTTTAACAGCTATAAGTACAAGCACAATTGCACAATATCATACTAGCATACAAGGTCTAATATATAATTAAGATGTCAAATTAAACTATTGAAATCAACATGAATAAACAATAGTAATAATATGCATAAATAGGTTAGGATCAAATATAAACTCAAAATTATGTAATGTATGAGACAAAAACAACCTAAAAGAAATTAGTAAAACAATATTATTAATCAAAGATTCATCTTAATCTTAAATATGAGTAGTTTAGCTAGCCACAGTTAGAGGAAACGCCACTGAAGTTGGTTCAGGCGTACTCTCAATTAGTGGCATATTTCACTTTCTATATCCAAACTTTTAATACTCAATTACACAAAGCTATAGAGTTAAATGTACACTCTCAAATTTGATTCACAAATGAAGTGAGAAGAGAAGAGAAACATAGGTGACAAAGCTTATTTTCTTCTAAACTCTTCAATCTACATGGTTTTGTTTTACAAAAAAAACTTTATTCTCTAAAAATATAAAGATAGAAGATGTGGGAATGAATGAATGTTTGGAAGCTTAGATGAGCGGATGATCATTTTTGCTCTAATCCTGACCCCTCTTACAACCCTAAATTTATAAGAAAAAACTAATTCAAATTAATTCTTCAACTATTACAATGTTGACTTACATGAGAAAAGAGTAGTCTTTAGCTAAAAACTAATCTTATTAAATTGCATTTGACCAGCTCAATGGATGAAATTAACTCATGTGGAAAATTTGCCTGTGCTGGGGTTGGGCAGTTAAGAAAATGGGGCTGCTAGGATGCGTGTGAGCAAGCCCACAAGGAACATAAGATAGGAAGGGGGGGCTGGGTGCGACTAATGGACCACAGCACATAGGCCCACTTGAGGAAAGAAAAGATAGGGAGAGGGTTTGGTGATTGGGCAAGTCAGTCTGGGTCACATGTGGGAAGGAACATACCCTAATGCTAGATTGATCAGAGAGAGAGAGATGTGCAGCGCTGGGTGAGTACTGGAGGTGGCCTGGTGTGGAGGACCTATGTGGGCCATGACAAATAGGCCTAAGCAAGAAAGAGAAGGAGGAAATGAGGGAGCTTGGAGCTGAGTTGGCCAAAACTCAAGGGAATAGCCCAACCTAATTGGAGAGAGAGAAAGTGAGCGGGAGCTAGGCCACGAGTTACTTCTGTCTAGGCCGTCAGACTAGTTTTCTCCTTTTCTTTGTTTTCGCTCCTTGACTGAGTAGGCTATGCTACAAAAGGCCCATACGATTGCTGAGCTTCGGTTCTGGTTGAGTCGGATAATTAACACCTGAGAAAGTCAAGTCAATTTCATCATTTTTGTACTCACATTTGTCACTTGAAAATTATACAAAAATATTTTTCCTAAAAAAAATATATATTACAAAGACTAAGAAATAAGTAAAATGGAGGGTAAAATTACATATAAAATATGAATTATCAAAACTTTGCTAGTCTTGTAGCAAAGAATAGTAATAACGCATACAATCATTCAACCCAACAAGTCATATAAAAGCTAGGAAAGAAAATTTAATACTATGGATATCCACTCAAAGTCATATAAATCAATTCACCAACAACCCATAACTCACTATCAAATACTTCGAATTTCAACTAAGTCAATAGGCTAAGACTTAAGCATATTAAGCACCCAATAATGCCATCTACCGAATCATAAGTACAAGATTTCAACCTGAATAACAAAATCACAGCAGTATTTTTAAAATCAATTCCCCAATGCCATATCAATTTACTAGTTTTTCACTTTTTCATCTTTTTTTTCAACGTTTTCAAAAGTTACTTGATTCCATGTGTTTTCTTGAGTGGATGAAGAGATGAATAAAGACAATATTCTGAAAAGCACTGATGTGATGTTTGGTTCAATATAATGTAACGCAGTTAACTTTACAAGACAATCATGATTACAAAATTTGTGGTAATCGTAATTACATGGTAGTTGTTCTTTGCAAAACTCTCTTATAACCCAACAAGGTAATGCAATCACAACTACAAATTTGTTCTTCGTACACAATTATTTATATCTAACCAAACATCAACTTAGGATATATTCAAGCTATTAAAGATACAAATAAAGATAAAACCTTAACATTGGTACCCGAATCAGAACTTAATTAATTTAATTTGTTGATTCAAATTCAATGAAGAACTCAATACTTATTAAATACTCATAATGACATTGAAAATGGGTTACATCTCACACTCAAATTCGGTTACATAGTGGCATTAGCACAACAAAAAAATCTTGTCTTTCGACTAGTTAAAACTAGAAATAATCTCTAGTGAGCATGGGTCGCAAAAATCAAATCTATATAATAAGAGTAGAACATGCATAATCAGAACACTCAAGCTCTTTTCAAAATCAAATTCACCCAAAGGTTTTTGAGTAAAATTTTCCTCAAAATTTTAATTTCACGTTTCCTCATACCTAACCCTTTCATTATCTTGATGTAAAAGTCAATCATAAAGAGAGAAATGGAGAAAAGAGCAATATAACCTAATAACATTAGCAAAGCCTTTGCACATAAGTCAAACCATCTAACTCCAAAAGTACATTTAAAACCACCACTAACTACAATAGCCAAAACCAAGTGAAGCATCACACTCTAAAACACAAGCACACCTTGAACAAAAAGAAAACAAAAACCAAAGGCTCAAATTCATCTAAAAAAATTGGATTTCCTCCGAACAAGCGCGAAGTTTTATGCCCTCAGCTAGACAAGGTCCCATCCACTAATCATATTAAATTCATGGACTCAGTTAAACTGAGCCCAATCTCATTAGTCACAATAGATTTCAAACATTGGCCATTGATTGTAAGAACTCAACCATCTTGAGGATCCAAATTTGGACAACCACAAAGGAAAAGACTTGTTGGCCCACAAAAGGACCATCCCATCTAGATCTCAACTTGTTAAGAAACAACGTAAGCTTAGAATTAAAAAAAAAACTTTCTAATTAGATTCAAAAGATTTATGAGAAATTATTTTATCATGAAAAGTTTTAGTTTTGGCTTTATAAATATTAACATTCTCATAGGCTTCATTGCGCAATTCATCCAACTAATTTAATTGAAGCCTATGATTATTTCATGTCAAAATTAAAAGCTTTAATAGTCCAAAAAGTACGGTGTTCTAATTTAATTAGCATGTGACAAGTCTTAATGAAAAGAAGCTAGCAACGGGACATTCCTACGATAGTATCATAAGTAGTGCCATAAGCCCAAAGAGCATCTTGCAATCTCAAATACCAATCATTTCTATCAAGTCTAAATGTTTTCTCAAGTATAGGCTTGGTTTAGACACCTCAACTTGTCCACTAGTAGGAGGTGATATGAGGTAGCTACTTTATGCGTCTGAAAATAATTTTTAAGCATAGCCCCCGAAAGATCGATGATAAAAATGACTACCTCCATCACTAATAGGAGCTCTAGGGTCCTATACCAATAGATGACATACTCTTTCACAAAATTCGTCGCCACTTTGTGGTCATTAGTCCTTGTAGCTAGAGCTTCCACCCAGTTTGACACATAATCAACAGTAGTCAATATGTACACAAATCCAAAACATGGGGGAAAAGGAACCATGAAATCAATGCCCCACACATCAAACATCTCAACAATCAAAATAGGGGAAAAGGGCATCATATCATGATAGGAAAGGCATCCGTACGTTGACAACACTCACAAGCAAGACAAAAATGTTGAGTATCCCGAAATATAATGGGCAAAAAAAACACACTTCATAGGACTTTAGCACCTATACTACGAACTCCAAAATGACCACTGCAAGCATAAGAGTGACAAAAGGTCATAATAATATGAATTTCACTGTTGGGGACACATTTACACACCACTTAGTTTGGACAATGTTCAAAAAATAAGGGTCATTCCAATGGCAATGCCTTAATTATGAGAAGAACCTATCTTTCTTTTGTTTGAGCAAGTAAAGAGGAATCTTTCCGGTGACAAGGTAATTTACAATGTGAACTAACTAAGGGAGAGGGGCATGTGACATAGCATATAGTTGCCCATTTGGAAAATTATCAGAAAATCCAACTAATTCATTTGTATACTCGGTAAAGAATTCTAGATAAGTGCCCTACAACTGAATTTTTAGAACCTTTCCTATTTTGTATCTCAATGTCGAATTCTTGGAGCAACAAAATCCATATAATGAGTCCAGGTTTGATGTCATTCTGAACCAACAAATGTTTCAATGTGGCCCGGTTAGTGAACATAATCACTTTTGAACACAAAAGGTATGAATAAAATTTATACTACATCTAGTAACTTTTTTTCAGTAGTGGAATAATTCTTTTAAGTATCAGTTAGAGTTCTACTAGTATAGTAATTTACATCATGAATTCTATTCACCCTTTGACCTAAAACAACCCTAATAGCCAAATCAAATGCATCACACATAATCCCAAAAGCATGAAAAAAATTAGGGGGAGGCACAATAGGGGCTGACACCAACAAAGATCATAGATTTTTAAAAGCTTCCACGCAAGACTCCTCAATCACAAAAGGAGTACCTTTAGGAAGGTGGTTAGTAAGCAGTCAAGCTGATTTACTGAAATCCTGAATAAATCTCCTATAGTAACTAGCATGGCCAAGGACATATTTGACTTGCTTTGCAGAAGCGGGAACATGCATACGAGAAATTAGATCAACCTTGGGTTTATCAACTTCAACTTCCTTCTTGGATACTTTGTGACCCAACACAACCCGTTTTTGGCCATAAAATCGCTCTTTTCCCAATTCAAGACAAGGTTCACTTCTTCACTTCATTTCAGTGTAGTGAATAAATTAGTAAGAAACTCATAAAATGAAGATTAAAAAACAGACAAATCATCCATAAACACCTCATTGAAATTATCAATACAATCAAAAAATATGGTCATCATGCATCTTCAAAATATGGAATATGTATTACGTAACTAGAAGACATCCTACAATAGGCGAATTATACGCGATGGGCATGTGAAGGTCGTTTTCTCTTAGTCTTCAAGATGGATAAGTACCTGACTGTAACCAAAATAGCTAATTAAGAAACAATAAAAACTTTGTCGTGCTATTTTTTTAAATATTTGATCAATGAAGGGGAGGGAAAAATGCTCTTTTCTAGTGATAAAATTCAGTCTTCTGTAATTGATGCACACCCTTCATCCCGTGGTCTTTTTACTAGGAGTTAGTTCACCATGATTATTCTTTACCACAGTTACGCTAGATTTCTTATGGACCACTTGTGCAGGACTGACCCATTAACAATTAGAAATAGGATAGACAAAGCCTGCATTTAAAAGTTTCACTACCTCTTTCTAAACAACTTCTTTCATATGAGGATTTAGGCTACATTGAATTTGCCTAACGGGTTTAGCACTGTCCTTTAAGTGAATTATATACATACAAATAGTTGCACTTATCCCTTTCAAATTAACAACCGACCACCTAATAGCACCTTTATGATTACACAGGACACGAATCAGTTGTTTCTCTTGACCACAAGATATAGAAGAAGATATAATGATGGGCAGGGTCTCTTCAGGGCCTAGAAACACATGCTTGAGCGAGTCAGGGAGAAGTTTCAGCTCAAGTTTCAATAGGCAGACACCATAAGGTTATATAGGAGAGCTTACCAAACGGTGAAGTGACTTATAAGTGGACACCCAAGAGGAAGAGTCAAGACCAGAAATGGATTCAAGAGTAGAATCCATCTCATCTATCGTACTTTATATGTGAAGCAATCTCAAGTCCCCATAAGAAAGATATGTTCTAAAGGGTCCATTGCTCAGAATAGCTGGTAAAGCTTCTTTAAAAATTTCATCAATCACAAAGAAGCATTTAGATTCACCTTCAAACACGGGTTAAGAAGAAGTTTTAAAAATGTTAAGCCTAACTCTCATATTTATAATTGTGACATCCATCACTCCCGACCTACAGTTAATGGTGGTATTAATTGTAGCTAGCAAGGGACGTCCCAAAATAAGAGGGATTTGCTTAGAAGCATGAATAGGGTCTATGTCCAATACGTATCAACAGGAAGGAATCTTTTATCAATTTGAATTAGGACATCACCTATTAGTCTCCACACTACAAGAAAGGGTTTCCAACGACGAAGAGTTCTGTCGCTAAAGGATTCTTTTTTTGTCATTAAAACTATGAAAGACCAAAACAATGTTGGTTGCCGTTCATCATTATTGGTCCAGTTGTCAAAAGTTTTAACGACGACTTAAAAAATTTCATCACCGCTATCAATAACAATGATGTCGATTCTGATCGTTATCGTTTAGCCAGTAACGATGAACTCTTGAACGATAACGACAAAATTGCGGGTTGTAAGCTATATATCAACGGCTACTTCACATTATACTTAAGATCAATAACAACAAAATTATTGATCGTAAACCATAGATTAACAATTATTTGTGATTGAATTGAGGAATAGTATATAGCAATGAATTATTGGTTTTATAATAACAACTAAATTCCTCGTAAAATGACTATTTCCAGTCAACAATAGTAAGAAGCCATATTATCCATACAATTAATACTTTCAATGTATAAATGTAAAGGATTAAGAGAGAAACCGATAATATTAAGCCAAAATTAAAACAGTTTCATTGATCACCAAAAATTTACAAACTATAAATATGCATTACAATGAGAAGAACTAATAATGCAGAGTTCAGGAACTTAGAGCCTAATAATGTGTCATCATAATTATAGTTAAGAAAATAAACAAGTGACAACCTAAAAGAAAAATGAAACTCCTGAAATCATTGAAAATTATGTCTTCCACTACCTGTAAAAAAACCAAATTTACATATAAAGGGGGGGGGAGGTTAGAATAGTACAAATATAGAATTAGAAGGTAAAAAGTGTTCAAACCTGTCTCGAAATTGTCACAAATCACTTGTTGTAAACTATAAATCCATGCAGTTGACAATCCCATTAAGGCACTATTTCAATTGCACTTTACACTCTCGATAAACTTTCAACGATTGTCAATGTAATTGAAATTCCAAGGGGCTTACGACTTATCTTATAGTTCATCGTAATTTGCCGATAACATTATACAACCTTCACTAACATAGATAAACGTCAACACAAAAGCAACCCATATCGCAATAGTACTGACTTTCAGTGGACCTTGTTGCTATTGTTGATAATCTCCATGTAACAGCTGGTATAATTGTATAAGGTAGATAGGTAGAGGTGTTAAAGGAAATAGGAAATGGCATAAATATTGCCAAAAACAAACATGGAAAGAAAAATACATCAAAAAATTTCTTCTAGAAATAGACACGAAAATTTCATAGAATGGATGCTTTGCAACAAAATAGTCCCTACCCCATTTTGTTGAAACTAGATTCCCAAAATGACACACGGTTTCAAAGCTATAAAAGCAAGCCAATCCATCCATATAATGGTTGCTACTCTCCCATCAAATTAGTTAGGAATAACTTCACCTCATTATAGAGTATATGCGTATAACAATGTTTTGGGATAGTATGCTTTGCCATCTTAAACTTCGACGAATACTGACTACAATTACAGGCAACTATGAACTGTAGAAGTAGGCCACAATAACACTTTAATTTAGTGTAGCTGTGACAATGACTATGTTGAAGGATATGCAGAAGACATGATATATAATTAGCCTTTAGCACAGTAGATAAAGCAATCATGATACATCAAAAGGAGAAGAAACAAGCCTAATCCTTGAATTATTTTAAGACTGCGAAGAACGATACACCAAAAAAAAAGCATAAGCACACAAAGGATCACACCGGAATTAGGCTCATAAAATTAATTCAAAATGTTCAAGTACCATGTTTTAAACTCAATTACATATGCTCTGGATTCATCAAAACTAGAAGTGATAATTTATATATGTCATCAATGTTACATAACTACTTTTGCTTTTCTTTGCCTACAAAACGACTATAGAACTAGGCTGAATAACTAACAAAATAGAAGCTGAGCTAATAAATTTTAAATGAACTCTTGTAACTAATATGATCCCATAGAAAATAGAATACAAGAAAAGAACAAATGAGTAGCAGTGAGAAACTAATTTATCAAAGATTCATTTGGCTTGAATGACATCTTACGAAAACATGTTTAGTAAGCACAAGTTAGTTTATTTTGACATAAATGAGCTCCAAAATAATCATACATAATATATAAAATGTTTTCTTGTAATTTTCTTCATAGACCATGGATATTGACCAAGCATAATATAATAATATGAGGATAAAACAAAATCTAAGATTGGCACCATACCTGTAATTAGGCTACCATGTTGAATCTGCACTAACCAATTACCAAAACAATACCCTTAAGTATGCTCAACTATAACTTTATAGGATTATTCAGCACTGACCAGCTTCACTATTCCCATCAAGCATACTATAAATTATATAGTTGCAATTTCAAATACAATTGAGTCTTGACCACAATCTTATGCAACACTTGCAGGACTTGAAAAAACCATCTCATGAACAATCACTACAAAAAAGGCTGCTTTCCTTCACATTTAATTTTGCTAATAACCACACTTATAAGTGTAGAAATATCTGTTGCCCACACTTAGGCTAAACGTCGGGAAGTTAAGTGTGTGGAAGTGTTCTCCACACTTGATAAAAATGCAGGTAAAGCTATATTTCCCACACTTGTAAATGCGGAGTAAGTACTAATTACCCACAATTTATGTGTGGTCATTTTACACTATACCCACTCTAAAAGATGCAAGAAGTTATAATTTTTCCCACACTTAAAAGTGTTACTAGTGCCGTTTTAGTTTTTAAAAAAATAATACTGGTAATTAATATAAAACTTGTTAAATTAAAAATAGAACAATTGTATACAATTGTTCTTTTTTTAATTAATAGGTTTTATACTAATTACCAGCTCGCATCACCCTACATAAATGAATAAAATTAACAAACCAACAAATTAAAGTAGATCAAACATGAATTAAATAAATTACACGTAAGTGCTTGAAAAAAATTAATTGTATACGCATCAAAAAAGACTAATGTAATCAAAACTAAAAATTCTTGCATTGTTTTGAATCCATCCTGCTAATTTTTTTTTGCTTTAGGTAGTTGATTGAATGTTTTATACTACCAAAAACTACACTTTGAAATTAAAACATGCTTAACGTCCAAGTAGAATATATAAAAGTCTCCATCTTCGTTTTCTTCACTAAGAGATCTTAGCTCCAGAAATGCAACCTGTTAGACAATTTAAACACCCAAAAAAATGAATTATTAGAAAAAATAACCAAAGATATTAACTAAGATGTAGACTCGGTAGAATCAAATTTAAATATGCACAATAGAGTTCAACCAACTATACAACCAAAACAGAGTTGAACTAACAACAGAATTAACCACAATTGAGTTCAACCAATAAGACAACCACAGCCCTAAATGAAAATGAATAGCATACTCTTACCAGGTTGCCGAACAGTAGCGAATAACGTTTCATAAAGAATCTTGCTCAGTAAGTCCTTCCTTCTTTTTACTCTCAATATAGGCCTATAATAATTGATGTTTTATTTTTAGACTTAGTTAAACCAAAATAAATGACGAATCAAACCTTAAATGTAAGAATATACAAGCATTTTATACCATGCCGCCTAGGAAACAATGAGAATACTAAGTTCATGATGCCTGTGTTAGCAGCAAAGACAAACTAATTTAGAATTGTTTTCATCACTAGCTAGTCGCTCCATTTTCTTAGCATATTTTTTCTGAAATTTGGAGAGTTAACAGAAGATTCATATCTAAGAGGAAGGGGAAGAAATGGTACATATGAAGAGTTCTCTATTGAGAGAAAATAAATAATGTCCTTCAATTCATTGCATAACTAAATGCTGAAAATTTGACAGTTAATCAGAAATTCCTGTCCACTTTACAAGCTGTTGAAAACAGCCAATACTAAGCAACTTCTTAGCTTTGTGTCATTACAGTGGATCAGAGCAAAATGTGTCACTAAAATGTCTCTACTTCCGCTTCTATCTCTCAAGTAGCAGGTAGAGGATGCCTTTCAAATCTGTCCATTATCCCAGTAAATAGCCTCTCTACCATGTAATTGTTGGAGTCAATGTGCAAAGCTCACCCCTTTCTCCCAACACACACACGGAACCCTAGGCTAGACTCTTTGGGTCATAGGTTTCGTTTTGCTTGGTCATAGTAAATTGAAAAACACGTATCAGTCAGCATCATGCACAGGGATAACAATGGCCTCATCTTCTAATCCATCAAGTCAAGAGTGTTGTGAGATACAGAGTTTTAAGTACTTTGGTTCCTACGTACAAGAGGACTCGAACATTTCTACCAAGGTACTTTTGAAAAGTGAGCTACTACACCTTAGGACATGGGAGTCGCCAAGAGCAAAAAACTCTTAACAGCTTGAATAGGTTGGAAACTAGATGCTGTTAGTCTGGAAAATTTGTTGGAAATTAGATGCCAAAACCCCTCTAATTAGACACCATGTTCATAGTTGATGAAGGCCATATGGCCAAGCTCAACGGAGAAATAACTACACCATTAATGGCCCATGTGGATTCCGATTGCCACCAGCCTTTACAATTACTCAGTTGCAAACTTCCAATCATCACTCAAACAGTCAAACTACCAAACCTACCCAATGCTGAAAAGTCAAAGCCTAGGAAGACAAACCAACACTTTCTCTTAACACTCTAAATCTTCACCAACGCACATAATAGTCACAAAAAAGGGGTCAAAGGTTCAGCAGCATCAATGGCATGCAAGAAAACAGTATAGCTTCTCTTCTACAGTTCCAGAACACTCTAGACGAGATAGTTCAGTAATTTAACAGCAAGGAAGTTGCAGGAAAAACTTCGCATCAAAATAGGTCCCACAAAAGAGCTCAGCTACAGCACAGGACACCATATGCTTTGACCTAGAAGGCCAAAATTAACTACATTTTGACTCATGCATCATTATTTTAATTTTTTTTTTAAAAGCCTAAAAAAGGTAATGGTCACAATTGTGGAAACAGCCAGGGAGCGATGAACTCCGCTTCTCAGAGAATCAAGCAATCAATCATAAAATGTGAAAAGATCGATTTCCAAATCTGACTTCAAAATCCTCTTTCTAGAAGGGGCGGAAGTATACTCTCTTTAAACTATTCTCCTACAATTTTCTAAAAGAAATGAAAGGGCCTAAAGTAAAAATATCTCTAAAAGTAAAAATAAAAGGTCGTAAAATAATTATGTGTATAAACTAGAAGCAATACATGCATTATAGCTTCAATGATGGATCATATTGGTCAATAATATAAACTGCTAGGCATGATTTAAAGCCATACTTACATAATGGCCAGCAAATTAACAGTGGGTTGTAACTGCTGTATACACCAAAATAATGGTCCTGACTTAGTTCCATGCTGAGCCTGCTCAACATTTATTTTTCTCATCTTTGTGAAGGAATTACAGAGTCCTCTGCTGCATATCGTGTTTTACAAGCTTTTCCTTTGCTCTATATTCTCAGTATCAGAAAAATGTCTTTAAACCTTCCCTTTCTATTTAAACCCCCTTTTAAAAAAAATTAACATTAAAGTTGATAATCAATATCTAGCAGGGAACAAAGTCAAGAACCGAAAGACGCGTATCATGGAGGACCGGAGGTAGCTAAATGAGAACATTAAAGAAAAAAATCAGCACAGCAAGACGAGCACTGTAGAGCATAAGTTTATATCAAAGAACATCAATGCCTTTTATGTACACACAAAAGAGGGACTAATTTTGGATGATCATGCCGAATCATGAGGATTGCCTCAGTGGCAGTTTGGTCAAACACTACTTTTTAAAAATATTAAACATGTTGCAAGAAGCAGATTAAATAAACCACATTACAACCAGTAGTTTGCATTTATGGCAAACAAGATCCTAAAATCTATATTAATAATAGAATAAAGGAGAGAGTCAATTCAGTTGAGGTAACCTATGATTTATTTGCACATCTCTTTCTGGTGCAGTTTAACATATAAGACAGGACAACCTCTCAATTTGAGAGAGTTTTCAAGGCAATGTGATTTGGTTGAAAGACAAGAAGACGAAAGCAATGTCTAAAACCCTAAAACCCAAAACCACATAGATAGCCACTCATTCAAGCTTCTAAGATGAAGCCAGAATACACAAAGCAAATAAAATCGGTGCACATCAGATAACAATGAGAACATCAGAGCATCCGCAAGAAAGAAAATTGGATTACCAAAGCAATCCTGCTTAAAGAGCTTGCCTGGTAGATCCTTATAATCACCTTCTGAACAATGGCAATGCCATGCATTTTACATAGCTGACAACAATTTGATGGCCAACCTACAACACAAAAATACAAAAACAGAAGAATTGAAATGAAAGGTTAATAGAACAGCCAACACATAAAATAAAGAACAACCGGACATGTCCACCCTTAGAACCTTACAACTTCTAGTTAGCTCCCAACAAAAGGCTTAAGAATGAGGCGGCACTAAACCAAACATAAGTTTTGGTTGGTGGAGTATAAACTCGGGGATAGGGGGAATCCCTTAGTGAGAACCTTACTTAGATTCCAAATCTAAATCCATATACAAGAGCACTGTCCAAGAACTGTATTTAGGTATGATTCGCAATGCAAATTCAGTACAGACAGCTGAAGTACACAGAGCATACTCCATGATCATTTCACCAGACACATTCTATTTTCTTTGTTCCCCTTTTTTTA
>JACYFF010003369.1:37188687-37229705 GCA_017589665.1 Selenicereus undatus
TATTGGTCTTTGGCATTGTCTAAATCAACCAATTGAACAAGATAATGTGCTAGTTCAGTTTTTCCATTTTCATACTCAATTAATGTGTAATGTACCTCAACATACGAAATTCTATTATATGGAATTTTGTTAGACTGTTAGGAGATGTAAGAATCTAAAGGACATTTTTAAACATACACTGTTGAATCGTAGTTAGTCTTTAGAATCATGTGTGCTTTCGATCTAGAATTTCCATGAGGTAAGTTACAATTCTATATTCCCAGGTTTTCATGATGAGGACATCTAAAGACTAAATTTGCTACAAATCTTACACAAACAACTCCAGATCTAACAGAAAAGAAAATCGTAGTAATCCATGACTGCTAAATATTGTAAGAATAATTATGATAGTAGTCGATGCTGGCTGCATACCAATCGTTGAAACATTTTTCTTGAACAAAGGAACTTATTTTTTCTTAAATATCATAAGGACAACCTGGGTAGTTCATTTGTAGCTGTAAAAGGCTGAATCTTTACTATTACATAGGCCGAAGACAGCAAACCAAAACGTGAACTACTTTTTATATGAAATTTCAAAATATCTATAAGGATTCTACTAGAAGGAGAAACCTATTCAAGCAGTAATGGCACTTTGTTTTGGATTTCCTTCATTTTTTGATAGTAGTTCTGCTCTTATCATCACCATTGGTGAGTTCGCGAATTAAACTAGCTGCCCAAGAATTCTTCGATCCCTGCATATATTCAACAAAGAAAGAAAATTAGTTAAGTCATATTTGGCAACATAGGAGTCGCTCTTGCGCTTGCATATTCGATAAATATTTTTTCACAAAATCAAGTGTCCCTTTGCAATCAACTCAAGCAAGAAAAGGTTTGCGGCTAAAAAGATTAAGAATTTTTCAATTCCCCTTGTGACTATAAGGACTTCTTTTTCCGTCGTGGGGGAGTTGCATTCTGCTTTATTCAAACTTCACTGCAATATTTGTAGAATTTTTCTGTCTTTGATTTTTAGTTCACAATCCAGTGCTCATTCCTAGCATCTACCTTTCTAATAGGTTGACCCTAAATTATGTTTATGTATTTAATTAATCCATGTTATTAATTTTATCGCATTTATTTATCACATTTAAGCATCCTAGTTGGAAAAAATTCATTTTGGGTCCCCCTTTACAATTAGAGTTTTAATTATAGTAAAATTTCGGGTGAATCAATAGTAAGTCCCGACAAATATGATTTAAGTGATTAAATTATTTTTCATAATATCACAATAAATTAAATTCGAGATACGTAAAGATTTGATGGCAATGAAGCGTTATTTTTCCCCGAGCCTAGTTCATTTAAGCATAACTTAAGGCCCGACAAGTTGATGCACTTAAATTTAACTACTTACCATTGTTTGTGCCTAATTTTAGTTAAAAAAACTACTTTTTGGAGGTTAAATATAAGCCAAGTATCAAGATAAGTAAAAACAATTCAAAGCGAAAGCCAAATCCTGTTATCTTCTTCTTCTCCCTATTCTACCCCTCTCTATGGCCACAGCTGCTTGTACTGGGACCGCCACCTGCTGCAACCAGTCTACCGCCACTTGTTAGCTGCTGCCGGCCTCCCATAACCCTCAGCACCACCAATTACCAACAATACCACCTCCAACCCCCTCCCCTCTCAATCCAAGCTTAAAGTGAGATAAAAACCGCTACCCAACTTTGTTTAATTCTTGGAGTTTTTTAATGATTTGATTATGGATCATGTTATGTTGATAAAAATAAGTGCTATTTTGAAGTTTTATTATGTTTGGTTAAGTTTGGAAGCATGTAAGATTCAGAAATATATATGATCATGCAATCTTGATGTGGAAAATGATGAACTTTGAGTCCTTTGATTTAATATTGTGATCTTTGGAATGAAAAATGGATTTAAAGTTGTTTGTGATCTTATTAAATTCATTTATGGCTATTTGGATGGAAACCTGAATGTGGCATTACTTAAGCTTCACGTTTACGCATGAGTACGGTTAATTTTTGAATCAAGTATGTTTACTTTCATTGAATTAGATGAAAATTGGAGGTTGGGTATGTTACGGGTTGGAAACATGGTGATGTGTTACTTTTTGCCAAAATTAGTGGATTATGGAAAATCTCATACGAGACTAAAAGAGGTTGTTCACTTTATTAATGCAAATAAGTGAGTTTATGGGAGCATCTTGAGTAGAGCTGGGTGATAGGTCGTGTCGGGTCGGGTTCGTGTTCGTGTCGAACTTAAACGGGTTGAGAATTTTCCAACCTGAACCTAACCCGTTTATTAAACGGGTTGAAAAATCTTGACCTGTACCCATTTAAGTTTTAAACGGGTTGACCCACTTAACCCGTTTAAGATAAACATGTCAAGTTCAGTCGCTTAATTGACTATTTACGCATTTAATATTTTCAACTAATATGTAATTACAGTGTTAAAAATTAGGTTTACGTATCACATTAAATAATTACTCTTTGAAATTCCCCAAATTCATCATAATTCATAATTTCTAAAAATTTTTATATTCTTAATTATCTAATAAAAAGTAAATGGATAAATAAAAAATAAAAAAATGAGTTGACTTATTTAACTCATTTAATTAAATGGGTTAAATAGGTACTTTTTCGTGTCATGAATCTCGGTCTGAACCTAACCCGTTTAATTAAACGGGTTGAACGTGTCAACCCATTTAATTAAACGGGTCGAAAATTTATACCCAAACCCACTAAATTTCGTGTCGGGTTCGGGTCGGTAATCGTGTCGGGTCAGCTTTTCCCAGCTCTAATCTTGAGTGATTATGTGAAGAAAAATATTAAAAATTGTGTAAGGTTGATTAGTAATTTTTGAGTGCTTGACCAGAATAAGGTAAATTGATGAAGGAACCAAAGTTCAATGATTCTTAAAGGGGCATTTGGCTTGATTACGAGAGAAAAGAAGGAAACCATAAATTTTAGGCGCTTAATTACAAGTTTATAAGTAATTGTGGATGTTGCCAAGAATATATAAAAGTTAATGGGTTCAACAACGTTGATTGTGTTTAGAAGCTTACTTGGGTTGGAAAACCGAGTTGAATGGACATGTGAATGAAAACTGAGACATGGGGAGAGTAATGACTCAAGAATGGAGTTTATTAGGCCAAGCTAGGGTAATGTGAGCTATCATGAATCTAACAACTCCCCTCTTGGCCTTAAATCCTTATTATCCACCTCAGAAATGTCAAAAACCCTTATTCCATTCATATCCATCAAAGCCTTTCTAGTGTAACCTCGATTATTTTACTTTGGTCTATTTTACTTCAAATTATCTTACCCCAGGTTAAATTACCTTAATTTATTTAGTGTTGGAATTATTTTAGTGTAACCTACCTTATATTAATTTGTTGAAGTTTTGAATGCCATTTAGTCAACAAGTTTCTATTAAAGTTTCTAATTATGAGATCGTGTGTTGTTACTGACTACATATATCCATAATGACATTTTTGGAATAGAATCAGGGCCTACTATATCACTTTTCCCCTTTTGTACATAAAAAACATCTGGTGAGATTGCATTTAAAAATCCCAAGTCACAATGTCTTGGTGAGTATATCTAGGAATTAGTTTTACCTCATCACTTAAAATCTATTGGGCATTTGCTCTCTAGTTACCCGCAGGCATCGGGCTTGGTAGGTGCACACTTATCTATAGATCATACTAGTTAGCATGGGTTCACTACCAGATAATAAATAGCAATACAATTTTACGTTCATCTCATTGAATGTTTTAAATTAAAATGAATTGCAAAATGGGCCTAACCAATTTTTCAGTGATCATTTAACAATACAAGAATGCATGTGTTGAGCTTCAGCTTACATTTTAAAATGTTTGTCATATTTTGTTTTAGGCAAATGCTCATTGAATCGCCCTCATGCTAGTAAACCGGCTGATGAGAATAAGTGAGCAAAGGAATCTAGATGGATCAGTAGTGACTATATTAGTTCATGGATATTTTGGAAATTATATTTCGAGACCTTCAGTTGAAGGATTTGTAGACTTTATAAAGTACTATTATGGTATTTAAACCTTATAGTAGTGAGCAACTAATTGTATATGGTTTTGATAATGTTTGAATGTGTATGGTTGTACACCATACATAGCTATATTATCTCTTGCACATATACTTAAAGTCTTGTCCTTCTAGATGGTGGTAATGCCCTAAAAATCAGGTTTATTAGTTCTAATTAAAGGATTAATGAAAGAGACTACAAACAGTGAAACGTGCTTGTTAAGCTTGTCAAGAGCTACAAATTTAACCACTACTTCGGTCATTAAATACTTTTTATAGTATTGGCAAGTAGGGATCGATCCACGAGGAAAGATTGTTTTAAAAAGGCTAGCTTAGTTCTAAATGATTTTACTAATTCAATTTACTAAATCTAATCTTAATAATTTTAAAATAATTAAAATCCAATGAATAAAAATATGGAAAAACACCCAATGTGGCTCCTAAATATTTTGGATTATATTCTGAAAATAAAACAGTAAAAAGATTTCCTAAATAATCTAGAAAAAATAAAATCAGAATAGTAACTGAAATTCTAATTAAAAAAATCAAAACAGCAAATAATAATCGGAACATAAATATTAAAAAATGTCAAAACGTAACCTAAAATATTATTCTTCAGGTCTATAAGGTTATAAATTATAAATTGTATCTAATTAATTTCTGAAAAATCAGATCAGAAAATTAGCACAAAATATCAAGCAGAATAATAAATCTGAAATTAGAAATAAAATAATCTGTATTAATATAAATACGAAAATAATAAATAAAATTACCCTAACTCTAGGACACAATTTGATGGATTTAACAATACCTAATAATCATGATTTAACAGTTAAAGTCGAAATTTTCAGAACTAATAACCTAAAAACCTGCACATATCAATTTCAGAAAATAATTCTGAAAAATTATCAAATAACTTCCAAAAATTACTAAATTAAATATGGGCAGGCTAGGACACTATATAAACACTAGGAACTGATAAAACTTTAAAAAATACAAAAATAACTATTTTTAGTCTAATTTCTAACAAACCGGTAATTAAAAACTAAAACTGAATATAAATCAATCTAAAATTATAACCACTCTAAAAATCAAAGTCTAAACCATCTAAAATTACCTAGACACTCCTAAAAGACAATACTTTGGGGGGGGTCGATTGAAATTATATTGAAGCTAACAAAAATTAACAAACTAATCAAATTAACTCTAAGCAACAAATAATGATCAAAAGTTGTCAAATTTATGAAGGATACTTAGTATAATCTCAATCCACCATGCAAATTAATATTTATCATTAACACACAAGTTCATTTCATTCATGAGTTAAACTGCAGAAGACATCCACCAATGGTTCTTCCCCGTTTTTCCTTAGATTCTAGTTTAATTAGGTCCAGCTCTAATATAAACCCTACTAGTTTTGATAACCCTTACACCAGCGCAAGAATTTAACCAAACTAGAGCATTATTTATTAGAAAAACACCATCTAACGCTTTGCAACCAATTTACCAACAAATCGATTTAACAAAGATCTAAAGCGATTATCTAATTAAAAGAGATGGGTGTGAGCCATCCATGATTAATTAGGGTGATACCTAAGAATAAAAAACTATAACTTTTACGTATTATAGTATTCTAAACTATCAATCGAAATCGTATTAAACTAACTAGCATGCATTCTAATTAATTTAACATGAATATCATAAACGATAAACGCTAATCGCTATAGAATCATGAATATGAATCAACTAGGCAATAAATGCATAAAACTTGTTTCAAAATAGTAAATTTAGCATGGCTTCAAGAAGACTATACTAAGCATAAAAAAATTACTCACTCATATTAAAAGTAACATCACAATAATTTAGCAAAGGTTTCATGTTTAATAATAAACTCAGCCAAAAAAAAAACAAAAAAAGAACAAAGTTACGTAACACAAAAAAAAGGGTTGAGGCATGTGTGTTGGGGGAATCGTGGCTGATTGTTGATGATGATTGTGGGGTTGATTATGGAGGCCGTGAGATTTGATGATGATCAAGAAGATGAGTGTGGAGAGGGTGTGATGATGATGACGATGCGGTGGTGATGAATAAAGAGGAGGAAGACGGAGGTGTGAGGAGGTGAATGATGATGGGTGTGAGGTGATGGGCTTCCCGTGAAGGTCTGGGTTGATGGCTGCCGTCTGTTGGTGAAGGTGATGAGGATATATCTAGGGAGGAAAGGAGGGGAGTGATTAGGGTTAGTAACTAGGGTTTCCTTCTTCCTTTGTTCCTTAGACTTCTTCTCCCTTAAGACTTCTAACTCTTCTCCAACTCTTGAAATCCTAGTCCAGACAATATCTTCATTTTTGTCATTTTTGGACCATCTTCTGCCCAAGCATGTAAAACCCAAGCCTCAACGACTAGTCTTCTCCTTTTTATTAAACAATGCCTAACCTAAAAAATATATGAAAATAACATAAATTAGATGCAATAATGTGTAAAATATAATTAAAATAATTAATAAAACTATGCATGATTAACGGCTTAACAAATTCCCCCACACTTAGACTTTGGACGTCCTCGTGCAAAGAAATCTTAGACTCGACCTAAAGGTTACATCCTTTCTTTTCTTATAAAATCATGCATACTTATGATATTCATACTAGGTCTGGGTTTGCTTAAGAAAAACAGTGTTATTGAATTAATTAGTTTTTTTTTTCCTTCAATAAGTGAATACCTGCTAAACATCCAACTATCCTTAGAGAGTTTATTCATAAACCTCACAACATTTTCATAATGAAGTAACAAGATCAATAATTATCCATCCCTTTTAGATATGCATACACCGATCAAGAGGTCTAAAAATTTATGATAGAAAAATTGAGGTACGGTATGGCTATGGAGACAATTGAACTAGGTAGAATAACTCATTGAATTGATTCTAAACTTGCCTTGTATTTATTTTTCTCTTTTTCCTCTGTTCAAACTCCACTTGCGCACATATTCGAGACCCATATAGGGTCTTAGAAATTAAAAACTCCCTGTCTCACACTCACCCGAATAAAGGTGTTGGAGCAAACATTTTATTAACATGATTACTTTTATTTATTTTATTGGCTCACTAGTATGGGAAGCAAGCTTTCCAGTGGCAGTATTGCCTCAAAGGGTAGCACCCAGTAGCGCATGCCTCAAAAGGGTACTTGTCATTCCCAACTTTGACTCTATGAAAAATAGACAAGTAATTAAAAAATCACAATTTTAATGAATTATTCAACTAATTCAATAGTCCAGGAGATGGGCTAGGCCATTTTATTGCCTCTGAATCGGATATATTACATTACTAAATAAGATGGATGATCAAGAGAGTTACTCATTAAAAAGATGTATGAGGATCAACTCAAACTTCTCTAAAGGATAACTATCATGCTTAGAAGTCTTCACTTATAAAAGAATAAACTAAAAAATAGCTAATAAAACAAAAAATTTTCTAAACAAGCAAGCCTAGCATAAACTCATATCATGCATTATTTATCAGAAAAGAATTTTTTGTTTTTTCGATTTTCTACTTTTTTTTTGCAAGAATAAATACTGTAAAAATTAAATGCATGATGCACCCCCCACACTTAATTCACGCATTGTCCCTAATGCATACAAAAAGAAAGAAATAATGAAAACAAAAACAAAATTAAATGGGTACTTCCCTAAAAACGTTGAGTTGCCTCCCAACCAGCGCCTTTGTTTATAGTCGTTGGCTCGACTACATGAAGCTCCTAGATCTTCTAGTTGGATCTCTTCCACTAAATCATCATTAATCTGGTGAGGCACTTTTTGACACTCAGCAAGAACAAGACTCTTTAGTAAGCACAGTCAAAAATTCATCCTCATTGGATAAGTCATAAATATCTTGGGGCAATTCAGTAGTAACATCAAGTGCATACACGTAATTCAGATCAGCAGGGAATCTCATGGCATCAAAAATATTAAATTTAATTAATCACTTCACCATCAAATTCCATGGTTAATGTTCCTTCATGCACATCAATTTTAGTCCTAGCTGTTTTCAAAAATGGCCTGCCAAGCAAGATGAGAATATCATGACATGCATCACCCATGTTCATCACATAAAAATCAGTGGGAAACACAAGTTCATTCACTTGGACTAAGACGTCCTATAATACTTCATCTAGGTAAATCCTGCTCCTATCAGCTAATTGAAGCACTACACCAGTTTTCTTTAACTTTCCTAAGTTCAATTTGTCATAAACAAACCTAGTTATAACATTAATGGAAGCACCCAAGTCCACCATAGCCTTATCAAAATAAAGGTTTTCTATTTTGCAAGGGACAGAAAACACACCAGGGTCTTTGCACTTAGGCGAAAGTTTCCTTTGAAAAACTGTAGACATATTTTCCCCCACACTTACCTTTTCATTCCCTACTAATTTTCTTTTAGTAGTACATAATTCTTTCAAGAACTTAGCATAACGAGGCACCTGTTTAATGGCATCAAGGAGAGGTATGTTGATCTCTACCTTCCTAAATGTCTCTAAGATCTCTTGGTTAGCCTCATTCACCTTAGAAGTAGGGTTTCTAAATCTAATAGGAAATAGTGAAATTGGCTTATAAGGCTCTCCTTTCTTCTATCCTATTTCCTTAGTAGTTTGATTAGAATCTGTGTCTAACCCTGGTTCAGTCCCCTTGACCTCTAACTCAGGCTCAACCTCTCTACTCCTCCTAGGCTCTTGTAACTCTTTCCCACTCCTAAGTGTTATGGAATTAACATTCTCCTTAGGGTTAGGGTAAGGCTCAGATGGAAACCTATTTTGCATTTGAGCCTGCAAGTTGCTAACTATGATATCAGTTGCAGTTTGTCTCTCTTGAAATTGCTTAAGAGCTGTTTCCATACTCTGGAACCTATCATCCATCTTTTTAAGAACTTGTTCTAGTAGGAAGTTGGTCCTATCATGATTAGAATGTTGACAAGATGTTTGCTCAAAACCAGGTGGATTGGTTTGAGGGCCATACCTAAGATTAGGGTAGTCTCTCCATCCTTCATTATAGGTGTTAGAATAGGGATCATACCTCCTTTGTCCTTGGTTAGAATAGATATCATTAACATTACCCTCTTGAAGTGTAGGACATACACCAGTATGATGCCCCTCTAGACAACAAATGCCATATATGACTGCTTTTTGTACTCTCCCAGTAACAATCTTATTCAACATAGCAGTAATATAAGATAACTGACTCTCTGCAGATGAACTAGAACCCATCTCATTAACCCTTTTAATTTGTGGCTCCCTAGCACCAAACTGCTGAGTATTTTGGGCCATTAGATTTAATAAATTTCTAGCCTCTGCTGGGGTTTTATTAACTAGAGCCCCTCCACTAGTAGCATCAACTATATTACGGTCCATAGGAAGTAAACCCTCATAAAAATATTGAATCAATAGTTGTTCAGTTATTTGATGTTGGGGACAACTAGCACACAATTTATTAAATCTTTCCCAATACTGGCAAAAAGTTTCCCCATTCATTTGTTTGATTTCACATATGTTTTTCCTAATTGATCCAATACGGGATGCAGGAAATTTGTTTTCTAGAAACGCTTAATGCAATGCAGTCCATGTAGAAAAAGATCCAACAAACATATAATATAACCAGTCCTTAGCATTACCAAGCAAAGAAAAGGGAAAGGCTCTGAATCTAATTTGGTCTTCAGAAATTCCCTCAGGCACCATAGTAGAGCAAGTAATAAGGAATTCACTAATATGTCGGTATGGGTCATCTCCAGCTAATCCATGAAACTTAGGTAACAAATTGATGAGTTCAGAGTTCAGTTTTAACGGTTTATCTAATACAGCATAAATAATGGACATGGGTTGTGTTTCTAGCTTAGGGGCAGCAAGTTCCCGAAGAGTGGACATTCTTACCTCCTTAAGCTTAAGACTTACTGGCAATCTGCAAAAATTAAAATAAAAACAAAACAAAAAAAGTAGTAAAATTAAATAGAAGTAAACTAGCAATTTAATTTTCTTTCCCCGGCAACGGCGCCAAAATTTGTTAAGCTTGTCGAGAGCTACAAATTTAACCACTACTTCGGTTATTAAATACTTTTTATAGTATAGGGAAGTAGGGATCGATCCACGAGGAAAGATTGTTTTAAAAATGCTAGCTTAGTCCTAAATGATTTTACTAATCCAATTTACTAAATCTAATCTTAATAATTTTGAAATAATTAAAATCTAACGAATAAAAATCTGAAAAAACACCCAATGATGCTCCTAAATATTTTGGATTATACTCTGAAAATAAAACAGCAAAAAGCTTTCCTAAATAATCTAGAAAAAATAAAATCAGAATAGTAACTGAAATTCTAATTAAAAAAATCAAAACAGCAAATAATAATCAGAACATAAATATTAAAAAATGTCGAAAAGCAACCTAAAATATTATTCTTTTGGTCTACAAGCTTATAAATTCTAAATTGTATCTAATTAATTTCTGAAAAATCATATCAGAAAATTAGCACAGAATATCAAGCAGAATAATAAATCTGAAATTGGAAATAAAATAATCTGCATTAATATAAATACGAAAACAATCAATAAAATTAACCTAATTCTGGGACACAATTTTATGGATTTAAGAATACCTAATAATCGTGATTTAACAATTAAATTCGAAATTTTCAGAACTAATAACCTAAAAACCTGCACATATCAATTTCACAAAATAATTCTGAAAAATTATCAAATAACTTCCAAAAATTACGAAATTAAATACGGGTCGACTAGGACACTATATAAACTCTAGGAACTGATAAAAATCGAAAAATACCAAAAATAACTATTTTTAGTCTAATTTCTAACAAACCGGTAATTAAATACTAAAACTGAATACAAATGAATCTAAAATTATAAACACTCTAAAAATCAAAGTCTAAAATATCTAAAATTACCTAGACACTCCTAAAATACTATACTTTGGGGGGGTCAATTGAAATTATATTGAAGCTAACAAAAATTAACAAACTAATCAAATTAACTCTAAGCAACAAATAATGATCAAAAGCTGTCAAATTTATGAAGGATACTTAGTATAATCTCAATCCAGCATGCAAATTAATATTTATCATTAACACACAAGTTCATTTCATTCATGAGTTAAACTGTAGAAGACATCCAGCAACGGTTCTTCCCCGTTTTTCCTTAGATTCTAGTTTAATTAGGTCCAGCCCTAATATAAACCCTACTAGTTTTGATAATCCTTACACTAGCGCAAGAATTTAACCAAACTAGAGCATTATGTATTAGAAAAATATCATCTAACGCTTTGCAACCAATTTACCAGCAAATCGATTTAACAAAGATCTAAAGCAATTACCTAATTAAAAGAGATGGGTTTGAGCCATCCATGATTAATTAGGGTGATACCTAAGCATAAAAAACCATAACGTTTACGTATTATAGTATTCTAAACTATCAATCGAAATCGTATTAAACTAACTAGCATGCATTCTAATTAATTTAACACGAATATCATAAACGATAAACGCTAATCGCTATAGAATCATGAATATGAATCAACTAGGCAATAAATGCATAAGACTTGTTTCAAAATAGTAAATTTAGCTTGGCTTCAAGAAGATTATACTAAGCATAAAAAAATTATTCACTCATAGTAAAAGTAACATCACAATAATTTAGCAAAGGTTTCATGTTTAATAATAAACTAAGCAAAAAAAAAAAACAAAACAAAAAAAGAACAAAGTTATGTAACACAAAAAAAAAGGGTTGAGGCGTGTGTGTTGGGGGAACCGTGGCTGATTGTTGATGATGATTGTGGGGTTGATTATGGAGGCCGTGAGATTTGATGATGATCAAGAAGATGAGTGTGGAAAGGGTGTGATGACGATGGCGATGCGGTGGTGATGAGTAAAGAGGAGGAAGAAGGGGCGTGTGAGGAGGTGAATGATGATTGGTGTGAGGTGATGGGCTTCCCGTGAAGGTGTGGCTTGATGGCTGCCGTCTGTTGGTGAAGGTGATGAGGATATATATAGGGAGGAAAGGAGGGGAGTGATTAGGGTTAGTAACTAGGGTTTCCTTCTTCCTTTCTTCCTTAGACTTCTTCTCCCTCAAGACTTCTAGATCTTCTCCAACTCTTGAAATCCTAGTCCAGACAATATTTTCATTTTTCTCATTTTTGGACCGTCTTCTACCCAAGCCTCAACAACTAGTCCTCTCCTTTTCATTAAAACAATGCCTCACCTAAAAAATATATGAAAATAACGCAAATTAGATGCAATAATGTGTAAAATATAATCAAAATAATTAATAAAATGATGCATGATTAATGACTTAACAATGCTCATTTGGGTTTGTTATATATTTTCTATCATAGCCAGGTACGATTTTTCCTAATGTGTTATGGAGTGTGGAGAATAGAAATAGGACGGTGAGAAGGTTCCTTAGTGAGGGTTATTGCTATATCGTTAGAGATTCGTGATAATCGAAATGTTTGCTTATCTGTTACATGTTCTCCTTTTATTTTATTCTTTGTTAGATAGATCCATATGCAGTGAATATGATGCCAGGTGCTTGTATAGCTACTCGCATTTCTTTTCTACATGCGAGTATGGTAGCCCATACATAGGACCCCTTTTTTTTAATTTCATAGTATTACAGTACGTGTATGTAGGTTGTTGTGGTTCACCTACAGTTGTCCCATTGGTTGAGTTTAGGATTCGACACCATGATTTTATGATGACTAGGGCGTTGGGCTAGGACAGACCTATATTGCAGCTTCAAGGGGCTTGGGCTACCAGCATTACTGAGTTATTGCTCAGGGAGGAGTTTGAGCAGAGGGGGATCACTACATGGACTCTTCAGTATGTATTTCCATTATACTTTGCACCTCCCCACCTGTATTAACCAAGGGACCACCCTTACCACTCACACCGAGCTCTCCTCAGCCGATCGGCAGTCCAGTGTTATCGAGATCAAGGGAGGTTCACGTGGTTGTGGATCTCTCTGTTACATCAGAAGTGGTGGAACTTAGTTCGAACGATGAGCCCATGGAGGATCTGGAAGAGGACCCTAAGTTGGGGGAGCATCAGGCTGATTAGGATGTCGTGGATGCAGAGGTAGGAGCATCAGACAATAGCTTTGACTTGGGCAAGGAGCTTGAGGATGAGTTTGACACATACTACGATCCATCTAGGGATTATTAGGTTGATTTAGGTGTTGAATTTTTAATTAGGTTACATTTTGAGCCCCATAGGTATATAGTGCAAGTGGTTGGTTAGATGAATTTTGTGTAAGTTATGGCATTGTATATAGTGAGATAGATCCTTCCGACTGTGTTGGCTAGTTCCGCCTTCTTTTTGGGCATGTGGTGGACTTAGTTTTTTGGGATTAGGTTGCATTTTAGTTAGGAGGTGGGAGTAAGGCTTACTTTAATTAGTTAATTGGATGTGATATTCTTTTGTCTAATCATGTATATGTATGTAAACAAGCAGTTATGGGAATGATATAATGAAGTTTTGGTTTATGTTTTAATAATATTTAAGCCATGTTAGTTTATATCTATTTTGCGTGCTTGTCTTATATGCTAGTTGTAATTAAGTGATTGACTTACTTTGTTTAATTTGTAATTAGAATGTCTGAATATATGCAGAATAATGTGGAGATCCATATAGGAGATAATTCAAACCACGGTCAAGGATCAGGTGACCAAGCTTCATGTAATGTGCCACCAAACCTTAGTGGAATGCCCCTAATTCCCCTTGAGTCGGTTAGTAATATAGGGAACCCTAACTATTGGCCGACCTTGGTGTCTGAATCGATGAAATGAATTCCCTTAACACCTTCTAAAATCCACCTTAAAGACTACAAACTAGCAAATAGGGTAGCACATTGTACCACTAAAGTCTATGATGGAAAGCATGACCCAGTAGATCTAAAGGAATGGATTAGAGGGATGAGTACAATTTTCACATTAGGAGAGGCTCTAGATGAGAAGAAGGTGAATGTTGGGATGTTTTACCTAATTGAGGAAGCTGACATTTAGTGGAACACTATGAAGGATAAGTTGTTAGGGCCTGAATTCACTTAGAGTAAATTCTTAGAAGAACTAAAAGCCAAATTTTACCCAGTTGTGGTTCAACAGCAAAAAGAACAAAGAATTTATGGAATTGAGTTTGTGTCGACTAAAAGAAAGATTGAAGATGAGGAGATTTGAAGAGGGTTTAGATTTCTATATTCATAATCAGCTAGCTAGCTAACTAATCCTTACCTACCACGAGTTATATGAGTGAGTAGCTGAAGTGGAACGAGTGAAGGCTTAGTTAAGGGCCTTGAACCCGATCAATCAAAAGAGGAAAGGGATCAAGTGGGGACCTCTGAGCAAGATTGTAAACTAGAAGAAGCCTGCTTCTACTCCTCCCAAGAGTAGTCCTGCAAGTCTAGCAGAGCCCTATGACAAATGTAGAAGAACCAACCACACCACTCTTAAATGTCGAGTGTGAGCTAATAAACACATGTGGTGCAGTACTCCAGAGCATCTCATTGCTGCCTGTTCCCAAAGATTGAAGGTTGTAGATAAGGGCACAGTAAAACCCAATGCTCCAGCTTGCCAAGGGCCCCCACCTCCAAGGCTTGTAGCAGTAGAAAGGGTGTATGTGATAAGCAAGAAGGAAACTGTCAACTCTGGTATGGTAGTAATTGAAACTTATCCCTATTACTATTGGTGCAATCATATTTCCTAGAGACTTGATCCAATTAGATTTGTCAAACTTTGATATCATTTTCGGGATGAACTAGTTGCATACTTATCGGGCCAAGATTGATTGTGAAGAGCCCAACGTTATTTTGAGGGATGAAAGAGGGAAAGAAGTGTGTTTTATAGGCAAAGTGAGGAAAAACCATGTCCTTTAATTTTAGCCATGAAGACAAGTGGGCTATTGTGTCAAGGATGTATTACATATTGGTGTTATGCTATTGACAGTCAATAGAAAGAAGAAAAAGCGCAAGATATTCTTGTATTTTGCAAATTTAGAGATGTTTTTTCAAAGGAGTTACCAAGCCTGCCCCCTCAAAGAGAAATTAATTTTGAGATTGAATTATTCCCTCATGCCCAACCCATCTCCAAATCTCCATATCATATGGCCCCAACTATGCTTAGAGAGTTGAAGATTCAATTAGATGAGCTATTATAGAAGGGATTTAACAAACCAAGTGTGTCACCATGGGGTGCTCTAGTTTTATTTGTAGAGAAGAAGGATGGAACCTTGAGGCTTTATATTGATTATGGAGAGTTGAACAAGATCATTATACAAAAACAAATAGCCTTTGCACCAAATCGATGATTTATTTGATCAACTGCAAAGAGCGGAGTCTTGTCCAAGATTGATTTGAGGTTTGGATATCATCAGCCTAGGATTAAACCCGAATACATCTCAAAAACCACATTTAAGACTGAGTATGGTCACTACGAGTTTACGGTGATGCCTTTTCTCCTGACCAATGCCCCCGCGTCTTTTATGGATCTTATGAATAGAGTTTTCAAACCCTATTTAGGCAAGTTTGTGGCGGTATTTATAGATGACATATTGATATACTCCAAGGACAAAGAAGAACACACTACTCATTTGAGGATAGTGTTGCAGACCTTGAGGGAACATCAATTATATGGCAAATTAAAGAAGAGTGAGCTCTGGTTAGAAGAAGTGGTATTTTTGGGACATGCAGTTTCAAAGGAGGGGATTAAGGTTGACCCTAAGAAGGTGAAAGGAATTACAGAGTGGCTAAGACCAACCAATGTCATTGAGATTAGAAGTTTTGGGGCTTAGCTGTCTATTACTTAAGCTTTGTGAAGGATTTTTCATAGACAACATCTATCCTGACAAATTTATTGAAGAAAGCCAATAAGTTTGAGTGCATCAACAAGGGTGAAAGGGCATTTCAAGAATTAAGACAACGATTAACTATCACCCCAATCCTAACATTACTGGTAGAAGGAAAGAAGTAAATTATCTAAAGTGATGCCATGAAGAATGGGTTGGGGTGTTTTTTGATCCAAGCAGATAAAGTGGTAGCTTATGCCTCTTGACGACTCATGCCTTATCAGAGAAACTACCCTACCTACGATTTGGAACTAGCGACTTTGGTCATTGCATTGAAAATTTCGAGACATTTCTTATAAGGAGTATCCTGTAAAGACCTATACTAACCATCAAAGCTAAAAGTATATCTTCACTTAGAAGGAGCTCAATTTGAGACGAAGGCATTAGTTAGAATTACTTAAAGATTATGATCTGTAGATCCAATGTCACATAGAAAAGGCAAGCATTGTGGCTGGTGCCCTAAATAGGAAGGCACAACGTAGCTTGAATACTGTAGTGATTACTCAATTGTACCTCTTGAGAGAGCTTAAGGACTTGGGCATTCAACTAGTGTCACATGGGCATGTAAGTGTTCAATTGCCAGCACTTACTTTACAACCCTCCATAGTGGAAGAAATTTGAGTGAACCAAGAACGTGACCCTAAACTCCAAAGGACAAAGCAAAATTTAGAGCGAGGGAAGTCGCCTGGGCTTGTTGTATAGGAAGATGGGACCTTAGGGTTTTAGAATCGCCTATGTGTACCCCAGGAATTAAGGAAGAAGATCTTAGAGGAGGCTCACAACACTCGATGCTTGGTACATCCACGAGGCACCAAGATGTATATAGACCTGAGGCAATACTTTTGATGGAGTAATATGAAGAAAGAGATTGCAAAGTATGTACACAAGTGTCTGATTTGCTAAAAGCATAAAGATAAGCATCAGTGTCTTGAGGTTAGACTACGACCTTTAGAAATTCCCACATGGAAGTGGGAATCCATCGCAATAGACTTTGTCATGGGATTACCACTTTCTGCTTCAAAGAAGAATGTTATGTAGGTAATAGTTGATGAACTCACCAAATCGGACCATTTTCTACCAATTCGGGATACTTGGGGACTTGAAAGACTAGTACAGTTGTATGTTAAGGAGATAGTACAATTACATAGGATTCCATCAGACATAGTTTCAGATAGAGATCAAAGATTTCAAGCCCATTTTAGCAAGCATTTCAAAAAGCCTTTGCAACCAAATTCAATTGTAGCAGCTCTTATCATCCTAAAACCGATGCCAAACTGAAGAATTGAATCAAATTCTAGAAGACATGTTAAGGGCTTGTGTATTTGAGTTCCATGGGAAATGGAAACATGACTTACCATTGGTGGAATTTTCTTATAATAATAGTTACTAGTCCACCATTAAAATGGCCCTGTCTGAGGGTCTATATGAAAGGAAATGTAGAACCCCTTTGCGCTGGAGTGACTTAGATGAGGCATTGATCTTGGGCCCAGAATTGATCCAAGAAACCACTGAAACAATAAGGAAGATTTGGGCGCATTTTCGTGCTGCCCAGAGCCGACAAAAAAGCTATGTTGATAAAAGAAGGAGGCCATTAGACATTCACGTATGTGATAAGGTTTTTCTAAAAGATCCGACAACTATGAGTATAAGGGGGCTTGGATTGTGAGGCAAATTGAACCCAAGATATATTAGGCCATATGAAGTTATTGAAAAGTTGAATTCCATAGCTTACCGACTAGATCTGTCTGCAGAACTCGAACACATAGATAGCATATTTTATATCTCATAACTCAGGAAGTATATTTCAGATCCTGGCTATGCTGTCGTAACAGAGCCCATTGAAGTCACTGAGGTTATAGTGTATAAAGAATGCCAGTTCAGATATTAGATCACGGGATTAAGCAGCTACACAACAAGTAGATACCCTCACTCAAAGTACTTTGGGCAAAACATACCTCCTTAGTAGCCACTTGGGAAATTGAGGAAGAAATTAAGGCCAAGTACCTAAGCCTGTTTGAGGTAATCTTGAATTTTTGACAAAGTTCATAAGTTTTGAGGACAAGGAGGGAAGGCTGTAATAGCCCCACCCTAAACCACATTTATTTATTTAATTAATTCATGTTATAAATTTTCTCGCATTTATTTATCGTATTTAAGCATCTCGATTGGGAAGAATTCAATTTGGGCCTCACTCTGCAATTCGGGCTTTAATTATTATAAATTTCAGGTGAACCGATAGTAGGCCCCGATAAATATGATTTAAGCAATTAAGTTATTTTCCATAATATCACAAAAATTTAATTTCAAACTATGCAAAAATTTAATCCCAATGAAGAGTTATTTTTCCTCAACCCAACTCATTTGAGCCCAATTTAAGGTTAAATATCAGGTAAGTATCAGGTACTTTTTGAAGGTTAAATATCAGGTCAAACTACGCCTAAGTGTGGTTAGTAAACAACTACTTTTTGAAGGTTAAATATCAGGTAAGTATCAAGATAAGTCAAAAAAATTTTCAAAGCCAAAGCCAAATCCTGCTTTTCTTCTTATCCCTCTTATCCCCCTCCCCTGCCACCTATACTGGTTCTGGCACCTATTGCATCCAGTCTACCGCCACCTACTAGCAGTCATCGACCTCCCACAACCCCTAGCACCACCAGCCACCAACAACACCACCTCCCACTCCCCCTCCTCTCTCAATCCAAGCTTAAAGTGATGTAAAAACCCTAACCCAATCCTCTTTGATTCTTGGTTTTTTTTGAATGATTTGATTGCGGATCATGTTATTTTTTGTAAAAATAAGTGTTATTTTGAAGTTTTGTTGTGTTTGGTTAATTTTGAAAGATGTAAGATTTGGAAAGGTACATGATCATGCAATCTTGATGTGGAAAATGATGAACTTTGAGTTCCTTGATTTAATGTTGTGATCTTTGGAATGAAAAATGGATTTAAAGTTATTGGTGATCTTACTAAATCCATTTATTGTGATTTGGATGGAAACTTGAATGTGGCATAATTTAGGGTTTCATGATTATGCATGAGTATGGTTGCTTTTTGAATCAAGCATGTTTATTTTGATTGAATTAAATGAAAATTGGAGGTTGGATATGTTATGTGCGGGAACTATGATGATGTGTGACGTTTGCCTAAATTAGTGGATTATAAAAAAAATTCCATAAGGGACCAAAAAAGGCTGTTTGGTTTATTAATGTAAATAAGTGAGTTTATGGGATCGTCTCGAGTGACTATGTGAAGAAAAATATTGAAAAATGTGTAAGTTTGATCGTGATGTAATTTTTGAGTGTTTGGCTAGAATAGGGTAAATATATGAAGGAAACAACTTTGATTATGTTTAGAAGCATACTTGGGTTGGAAAACAGAGTTAAATGAGTATGTGAATGAAAACTGAGAAATGGAGAGAGTAATGACTTAAGAATGGTGTTTATCGGGCCAAGCTAGGGTAATGTGAGTTATCCTAAACCTAACTACTCTCATCTTTGCCTTAAATCCTTCTTATGCTCCTCAGTATATCCATCAAAGCCATTCCAATACAACCTTAATTATTTTACTTTCGTCTATTTTACTCCAAATTATCTTACGTCGAGTTAAATTACCTTAATTTATTTAGTTTTGGAATTATTTTAGTGTAACCTACCGTATATCGATTTGTTGAAGTTTTGAATGCCATTTAGGGCCTATTCTTTTCGTTGGGTTTTTCCAATTTACCAACTTCAATCTATTTCAACCCACTTGAACCCATTTTAACCACTTCAACCAACTTCAACCCACCTCCTTCAAAATTCTATTCTCACTATTTTAACCAATATAAAAAATATAGCAACTTTAACCCACTTTAACCTACTTCAACCTACTTTAATCCACTTCAACAAAACATACCAACTTCAACCCATAGTCAATAAGTTTTTATTAAAGATTCCAATTATGAGAGTGTGTGTTTTTACTAACAACATATATCTATAATGACATTTCTTGAACAAAATCAGGCCCTACTCTATCATTTTCCCCCTTTTGCGCATAAATATTATCCAGTGAGATTGCATTTAAAAATCCTAGCTACTTGTATTGCCTGTATCTCTAGAAATCATAATGTATGCATCAAAGTTACAATGTCTTGACAAATATATTAATGAATCAGTTTACTCAGTAATTTATCACCTAATTAGTGACCCCGTTAGTTGACATTTGTGGGACATTTGCCTTCTAATTATGCACGCAACCTTAGGCCAGGTCCTCTGACCGATTTGGCAGGTGTACACTTATCTATAGATCGTAACAGTGATCAGGGGTTCACCGCCTGATAATAACTAGCAATACAGTCTTACGTTCATCTCATTCACTATTTTAAATTAAAATGAATTGCAAAGCAAGCCTAATCAATTTCTTAGTGATCATTTAACAATACAGGAGTGCATGTATTCAGCTTCAGTTGACATTTTAAAATGTTTGTCATGTTTTGTTTTCAGCAAATGCTTAGTGAATTGCCCTTAAGCTAGCAAACCAGCTGATGAGAATAAGTGAGCAAAGGAATTTGGATGGATCAGTAGCGATATCAGTTAATTGATATTTTGGGAACGAAGTTTTGAGACCTTTAGTTGAAGGATTTCTAAACTTTATGAAGTACTCTTCTATTATCGCGTTTAAACCTTATTATAGTGAGCAACTACTTGTACATGGTTTTGATCATGTTTGAATGTGTATGGTTGTAAACTATACTTAGGTATATTATATCTTGCACATATACTTAAAGCCTTGTTCTTCTGGATGGAATTAACACCCCATCCATTGGGTTTATCAATTCTAATTAAGGGATTAATGAAAGAGATCACAACCAGTGAAACATGCTCATTTAGGGGTGTTACAATCTCATGAACTAAATCATCTCCTTCATTCGACAGATTAAGAACCGGAAGATTTTTGCATACGTTTTTTGAAGTTTCAACTAATCTTTGAATCATTAGTGTTCCATCATTAGCTTAGTTCTTTCTTGAGTTTCTGCTACGATGGCTTTCTTAATTTGGCCACGTCTTTTATAAAATATGAAGCATAGGTAAGATAACCAAGAAACTTTGTAATTGCTTCCTATCTTCTATTTTTTCTCAGGGAAATTTTCTGTTTTTCTTTCTAAAATATGCTTTTATAGGATTATTTACCCAACTTTTATTTCTAGACCTAAAAATTTGATTTTTTGTGCAGCATAAATGCACTTGTTCTTTCCAAGAACAATACCATGATCAATGCAACTTTGGGTGATGGCCAGAACATTTTCTTTATGCTGTTTTGTGGTCGCGGAAAAGACAAGAGTAGTATCAATGTAAACTAGACAATAGTGATTAAGATCTTTGAAGCTATTATCCATTCTTGTTTGAATATTTGAGGTGCATTTTTAAGACCAAATAGCATTATTATCCATTCATAATGTCCTTGAGGGGTACTAAAAGTAGTTAAAGAAATACTTTCTTTATCCATTTTTATCTACCATTGTCCACTTTTGGCATCTATTTTCGAGAACCAAGAGCTTCTTGAATTCTATTGAAAAGGACAGTTTTGTTAAGAATATAACCATCGAAGACAGTATTATCATTAAACATTTTGTAATAGATTACCATTCTAGTTTTGCCTCTTTTTTCTTTAGCATGATTTCTTACCACAAAAGTGAGACTGATGTGAGGACTCTTATTATTTCTAATTAATCCTTCATCCAAAAGTTCTTTGATTTTTTATCAAGTTCTTAGATATGTTGGTGTGTATATACCATTTGTTTTACTTGAATAATAGTGTTAGGATTTAACAAAGTAATCTTTCCAAATGTCTTGTCACTATCCTAAAATTTTAGAGGAATATAACAATAGAATTCTTTATATAATTGCTCTTGTTGTAGCAATATGCTCTTTAATAGATAACTTAAGTTGTGAGATTCTTGGTATCATCTCACGCTGCACACGTATTGCCTTTGCAGCATGCTGGCTTCATGTAAACTTAACCTTCTAATAAGTGTAAGACTTATTTAATTTACCAATAGGGACTGAGTGACCATTGATTGTGAATATCATTTGGTTTATGGACTAGGTGCATGGAGAATGTAGCCTGTGAAAATTATTTCTAATAATCATACCATGGCAGGGTTGATTAATAGCCCATTAGACTGGTATAATGCATTGGATTCCTTATATTTTTGTTGATAACCCTTCTATGGCCTCATAATAACTCATTATACTATTGTCAACAATCTTTACTTATAAAGAATTCTTGACTTCCCTCCATATAAATTCTAGAAATAAAGATTTTTTTTCCAAAATAGACAAAACAGCCACTATCGATGTAGGCACACATATCCCTCTAAGCATACATTTATTGGGATATATATGCTATTAGGATTTGTATTGGTGACTTCATAGCATATTTTCATTGTCATATTTTTGACTAATTCATCCTTATAGATTAGCTCACTAGCAATTCTTGTTTTTTATGTAATGACTTTTCCACCTGGACTCATACTTTGGTTAGTGCTGTGTGTTATGGGTTTTAAGCTCATTGTACTCATTTGACTGGACATAGTAATTGTATCATCTTCTTTAAGCTCTTCTTCAGCTGTCAAAGATCATTGTCCCTTTTCTGATCTTGTACTCATGCCTCTTAATAAGTGGGGTTTCATGGTAATTTTTCCATTTTCATCAATTTTTGTGATATTTTTCTTGTTGATTTTTATGGGATAAGCAAAGCTAGATATCCAAGACCTAACAATTTTTATGTCCTATAGATTGGATTTATCATTTGAATTTTTTGTGTTGGAGTAGGACTCTTAAATTTTTTTTTGCCTCTATCATTGTTATCTTAGTCTTTGAATATATAGTATTATCTAAGTTGTAGATTATTTTTCAAAATATTCTAGTGGATGACCTCCTATTTACATATCTATCCCAATTGTTTTTATCTTCAGGGACAGGAAGTCTTCAGAAAATTCATCTTTTAGGCTCACATAATGTACAAAACGGCAATTGAAACCTACTGATCCATTACGTAAATTGGTCTTAATCACTATCATAATTTGTATTAAATTTGTTATGCCTGATTTCACAGAGTAAACCATAAAGATCAACATCTTTGCCACAATATTGTAATGAAGTAATTTAAACTTCGACATTTCGAACATGGATATACCTTTACTTTCCATCTTCGTTATGCTTAAGATGTTTTCTCAATTAATGAGATTAACTTCTTCCACATCATACTCACAGTCTTGTATTTCTAGATCTCTTTTCATCATTTCCCATATGTTTTAATTGAAAGATGGATATTTTATAGATCATGCCTTTATCAATTATAGGAAGCACACAATCTCCTTTTACATTTTCATTTTCATTATCTACAATAGATTCTTCCTTTTGAAGATCGCCCAGACTCATTGAACTACTTTCCATCATGTGATTAGTTTCTGCATAATCACTCTCTTCATATTCATCCTTTAGCACAGTCTCAACAATTCCCTTTTTATTTTTCAGGGTCAGATCTAATGCTACTTCTTCGCTAAGCTCAAAATAATTTAGACTACTCGACGTTTCAATAAGCTTATTATTTTTTCTATTTTTGCATTCGTTTGCATAATGACCTACTTCTCCGCATGTCCAACGCTTACAGTTATTCTTCCTTATAGGACAATAAGCAAGTTTTCTAAAAAAATCTTTATTTTTTAGGGCTTGGTTTGTTATAATATTTTGTCTTGTATCTTTCTCCCCTTTGCTTGTCAAAGCACTTTTCCTTATAAAATTTTCTTTTTCTTCATTTCTCAGGTTCTTTTCCTCATTGGTGAGGATTATTCCAGCATGCTAGAAATTGTTTCTTTGTTTTCTTTTATTTTGGAGATCAAGAGTTTGGTCATTGACTTATTTTCGTAAATAAGAGATTCTTGTACCAAGGGTATCAATACATCTGTTTTTTTAAGCCATGCAATCTATTTTTCATTGATTATAGGATTTATCGAATATGGTAATTTGTCATAAAATGTATTCTCTGCATGCCCAACACTTACAGTTGTTCTTCCTTGTACGACAATAAGCAAGTTTTCTAAAAAATCTTCATTTTTTAGGGTTTGGTTTGTTATAATATTTTGTCTTGTATCTCTCTGCCCCTTGCTTGTTAAAGCTCTTTTCCTTAGAACATTTTCTTTTTCTTCTTTTCTCAGGTTCATTTCCCCATTGGTGAAGATTGTCCTGACAAGCTAGAAATTGTTTCTTTATTTTCTTTTATTTTTGGCGATCTGGACTTTGGTCATCGACCTATTTTCATAAATAAGAGATTCTTGTTCCAAGGGTATCAATGACATCTGTTTTTTTCAGCCATGCAATGTATTTTTCATTGATCATATAATTTACCAAATATGGTAATTTGTCATAAAATGTATCAAAATTGGTTTCATTATGTTCAATTTTGTAATAATATTGACTAAATTCAACAATATAATTCTCTAGTTACCTCATATCCCATAATTCTGTGTTATTAATCTTTCTTTGCCATTCTCTAACATTTTCTTCGTAATCAAGTTTAGCTCTAATAAATTCAATTTCAATTTCCCTACATAATGTTTTGAACATAGCAATGGGTGTTTTCATAATTCTTAGTACATTTTACCTTTTTCATCAAATGAGTCATATCAATCAGCTACAATGTCAGAAAAACTATGTTTGATATAGTTTAGGAAACTTGCAGTAGAATATGTGGTATTCTAGTTCAAGACACTAGTCATACCCTTTTCTCAATACTCAAACATTTCTTTTCTATTACAAGATCCATCAATGTTTAAGATGTATCTTGTTTGGCTAACTAGAGTAAGACCAATTTCCTCAAAGGATGTGGTTTTCCTTGGGATGAACACAAAGGAATAAATTTGTCGTATGTCCTGTTGGAACATATCTAGATCTCATAAAATAGGTATTTCTTCTAGAAGATTCACCAAATTCTTCACATTTAGGAACAACATTATTAAATAGATTGTACTTTATTTCATCTATGTTGAGTTCTTCTTAAATCTCTAATCATTATTTCATCATCAAATACCATTTAGGAACACATTTAGGAATGGAGGGGGCTTGGAGTTGGGTGGCAAAACCCAAGGAAATAGTTCAAGCTAATTGGAAGGGAGAAAGTCAGAGTGAGTTGGCTCACAGCTTGCAGCTGCCTGGGCCGTCGAACAAGTCTTTTTTTTCATTTTCTATTTTTTCGCTCTTGACTAGGCCATGCTACAGATGGCCTATACGCTTTTGAGCTTCGATTCAAGCTGAGTCAGATAATCAACACTCAAGAATCCCAAGTCAATTTCATCATTTTTGTACTTACATTTTTCACTTAAAAATTATACAATGCATTGTGTACCCCATTAAAAATATATTACAAAGACCAAAGTAGTTAAAATGGAGGCTAAAATTGCACATAAAATATGAATTATCACTCATGACTTTACAAATTAAACAGCTTACGCTCCTTTAAGTTAAGACAATGTGATATGTTTCTTACATACCTGCCTTGCACTCTTAGATGCTTAAAGACACTAAGCAATCATGTCTTCACTTCAGATGACAAAGTTTAAGTAGTATCAGGATGTTCCTATTTGTCATTTACTAGCATAATGGGATGAAGTTCTGAGTTTATTTTCATTACTTGAAGATCTTTTTGCACCTTTAAGTTATCTTTAGATTTTTCCTTAAGGTTCAACAAAGTCCCTAACAAATTATCACAAATGTTCTTCTCAGTATGCATCGCATGTAGGTTATGATGAAGAGTTTTGTACTCCCAATAAGGCAAACCGAAAAATGAGCTCCTTTTTTTTTCTATATATGCTGCTCATCTTTTTCATCCATCTCCATGTTTTGAAATTCACCCTTACCATATGTAAATGTAGTTCCCTCTAACTTCGCAAGAATAAAACTTACACTAGCAAGCTTTGGAACACCACGAAGCTCCATATTCGCATCAAATCCAACATCATCATATCGAAATGGATGGTCTTTAGGCAACCATCTTCAATGGACCATGTAACAAAACTTACAACCATTTTCCAAACACATTGAATGAATACAATTTGTACAAGATGGATAAGAAAAATGACCCTTTGTTCTCCACCCAGATAAATTGGCATATACGGGAAAGTCATTAACAGTCCAGAGGATAGCTGCCCACAATTTAAAATGCATCCTATTGTATGCATCAAATGCATCTTCCACATCCCACCATTATGACAATTCTTTTAATAGGGGTTGAAGATAAACATTTGTATCCATACCATGTACCTTTTCCTTCGGAATGATCATGGAAAGAATGATTGAGGATTATTTTGTACAAAGCCATGGGGACAAATTATAGGGAATTGACAACATAAGCCAAGTGCAACGGGTACTACTCATAACACAAAAAGGATTAAATCCATCACTTGCAAGTTCCAATCTAACATTACATGGATTTACAGCAAAAGATGGATTTTACTCATCAGAATCCTTCCATGCATTTTACAAATGCTGGATGCTTGATGATGTCATCCTTTATCCTACATTTGTAATGCCAAATCATATCCTTAGCTATTTTAGATGACTTGTACATCCTAGGTAGTCTTTGAATAACGGAACATAGCATAAAACCTTATGTTGTAATTTCTTTTCCTTGTCCTTCCATCATGAATTGTTGAACTTATCGCACTCATCTTGATTTTCCTTCCCATTCCAATATAAAATGCAATCATTAGGATAATACTACAAAATAAACCTATAGCAACACTCTACAAGTGTTGTATTTGGACTATAAAATGTTGCATTAGTTCTAATATAACAGTTTTTAAAACAATAACTTTCGTTCGTTGAATTAGCTTAATGGACACTTTTTTAGAAATATGCAACACTTATTTTAAGCATTTCATTGGTCCAATAAATGCAGCACTTTTTGGCAAAGGCAAATACAACACTTTTTTCACCCAATGCAATAATTTGTTAACTAAATTGCAACAGTTCTACCACTTAAATGCAACACTTTTTTTTATTCTACATCTAGGCAAACAAAAAATGTGTTCTCAACAAAAATAATAATAATTCTGAACTCTCTCATAGCTATACACAGGTCCTCAATGAATTACCAATGTGACTTACCAATTATTTCAAGCCTTTGTCGCATACTTCATGCTTAACTTCATAGGAGATCACCCATATTATAATTTCTCCAAGCTTAGCATGGTTAACTATGGAGTTTTTATGACTTGGTCACTTATTATGTAAGTTGTACTTTATTGACATATGTATCATTATTAATTCATTTAAATGTTAACTAGCCATCCTTTAGAATAGTATGCTTTTTAATATCAAGACTAAATATCAAAGTTAAATATAGTGAAAAATTGTCTTTTGTGATAAAAATTAATACTTTCGTATCTCCATTACTCCCTCCCTTCATTTTTCTCAGATACACTAAAACATTTTTTTTTTCACCTCGCCCATCTTTCTTTCAATTTGTGTTTACTAGACCTGTCAATTCCAGCAGGTGGACTGAATACGGGTTGAGGGTATTCGCATTTAGGTAAATTACGGGTCAACTGCATTTCGAGTTTAGGTAAAATATAAGAGGGCGTATTTTGATTATACAAGTTTTGGGTCGACCCAATGGGTTTAGAGTACCTTTTCATTAGTTACTTCTTTTTGGTCAAGATTAAATACTCCGCATATTTAAAACTTAAAATTATTTTTATTTAGTGAAAAAGCATTGTAATTGTAAATTTTTAAAAGAACACTAAAGGCATTCAAACCTTTTATAAGGATGAATGTATGTAGGTAATGTGTGAGAGGCCATAGAGTTGAGCCCTGTGAGTTAGTCAGTGGGCTAAAATATGGTTAGTAATGAGTCGAATCATTTATGAGTTAGCCCGTCTAAAGCAAGTTAACAGGTCAAAGCGCTTTAACCACTAGTAACAACTTTAATTATTGGATATTTTTGTTAACTTACAATTATCAAACCAAATACACTTTATTAGTCAATTGATCCTAATTCGAATAATAGTCAGGGCATTACCCAACACTAGCATCATCATTCGAGACCAATTAGAATAAAAACCGAATGAAATGACGGAGAAGCACAAGATACTACAATTATGTTTTTATTATAGTTTCAAAATTTAGATTATAATACAGTAACATTATTTAAAATATGATGAAACATGTACATTTCGCTAAAAATAAATCGATGTGGCTTACACGTTTTTAATATTTGCCTTATTCTAGGTTGATTTTCTTAAGACTAGACAGTTATTTCACACCATTTCATACTCCATGTTCTACGGTTTTCATTTATAAGTTGTTTGTCATATTATTGTATGAGATCCAAGTTGGGAAACAAAAGATACTATAATTCATAAAGGGATGTGATAATTATATAACATATTTCTAAACAAACTGATATAATGAATAACTATTATTGTTAAGAAGGTTCAATTAGAGAAAAATAAAAAAATAAGCTATAATAATCAGGTCGAATAGGCAGGTCTGGGTTCAGGTTGGGTTTGACCCGCTAATTTGTGGGATTTTCATGTTGGGATCGAGAAAATCGTGTTCAAAATCCAAAATTTTCGGGCAGATTTGGATCGGGTTTTCGAGTTGGGTTAGTTTTTTCCAGGTCTAGTGTTTACTCTTTGTCGAATTTTTATGTTTTTAATTAGAACTCTTTTTGTTCCTAATTTATCTTCCAAAATACGCATTAAAGACTTTACAACATTTCTATATCATAGTAATTATCTGGTGGATGGCATATAGTTTTATTAAAGTATGCGGTTTTTTCCATTAAGGAACATAAAAAGGGACAAATGAGAGATGCATTTTATACTTTGTCCATGTCAAAACATAAACACAAGTTAGAGAATAGAATTTTGTATCAAAAAAAAAAAAAAAAACCTTGTTCGCTTGCACTAACTGAAAAACATAATCTAAAGATTTGATTGTGAATTATTGTGGTTACCATATTTTAAGTGTTTGTTTTTCATGTATAATAGTAAATATTGATAACTGCACTTATTAGTGTTAGGTAGTTCAATGATACATAGTTGTTAAACATTTCAATTGAATGAAACACCCTTGTGAGCACCTAGGGGCATGCATTATCCAAAATCTTTCAAAGATAATTTCTAATTGATAATGTTTATTGATAATTTTTTTGAGAACAACCTATTTATTCAACTATAGAAGTCCTTGAAGTTGCTTTAATAGTGTAGTAAATGTAGCACTTGTGACAATATACTTAAAAATGTAAGACTTATGAAATAATGTCGCATTTCTACTCTAGACTACAGCATTTTTTAACAAGTATTGCATTTTGCTTTCATATTACAACATTTCTGAAAAGCACTGCACTTTTACTCAAAATGCAACGTTTATCAAAATTGTTCTTAGAGATTTAAATGCAACACTTATTACTTATTGTTGAACTGTATATTAAGTTGACCTAGGGATGGTAGTTACATCCAAATTCGAAGTACATCTGATCCAATCCGAGGTAAATTATCCGATTCAAATCCAAAATAGAAAAATTTGAATCTAAATTTGATAAAAATAATCCGAATTCGAGTCGGACTCGGATTGGATTGGGTGGAAGGGTAAAATCTGATACGACAAGATTTTTAAATATTTCAAATTTAAAATTTAAGTTTAAATTTTAAAATTTGTAAAAATAAAACTATCCAATATACCCACCTCCAAGGTGCCAGTCCAGCCCAATGTTACTTTATTTTTGCCAGCAAGGGTTTTTTTTTATAAATATGTAAAAATTAAAACATTGAAACCTTAATACCCCCAGTTACTCTCTCTGTCCTCGCTACTTCACGAGTCGCTCTTGTTAGTCGCTCTCGACCTCTTGCTACTCACTAGTCAAACTGTCAGAGTAGTAGCTCCCTCTTCAGGCTTCTTGCTCCAACTCCATGTTCTCTGTCTCTCTCTCACTTTGCACTTCTGTCTTCTCACCGGTTTCTACAATGGTGACACCGAGTATTTCATCATCCCCTTCTGAGCACTCGTTCGTGCACATCTCCTCTTTCTCTTTAATTTAACAGTTCATACAATAAAGTCAAAATATATATTTTTATAAGTAGGAGTCTTGTTTAGATTTTTGGGGTATAGAACAAGATAAGTTGGACTTTGGGTTTCGCCATTTTGAGGTTTGGGAATATTGTTGCTTTTGATCATTTTATAAGGTTGATTAAGATTATATTCTAACACTTAATTATATATAGAATTACGAATCAGTGATATGATCAAAATTATATTCTAACACTTAATTCTTATGAAAATCTCAACTCCATACAAATAATAATTATAGATATCATTATATATACCCCTAGTTGGATACTGATAGAGAAGAATGGCTAAATAGTGCAATTAGAGGATTTGTACTCTTAATTTTTTTCTCATCATGAGTAGGACATGTTATTTTTGATATTTTAGATGTATCTCGTAGTTGTTAAGACTTGTTATTGTTAGAACATATTGTCGTTTTGCTGAGCTTGAAATATGTTCCGTCTTTCATTCTTCATTTAACTTAATAAATGTTTAGGATTTGGTTAATACCATATATGAACGCACATCATTGCATCGACCGTTGCGTTGAATATAGAAAAATTGTATAAAATTATTGCGTTATGAAAGAAATTATTTCGAATCGGATTAAATCCGACTCCGATCCGATCCGACTCGGATCGGATTTGGGGATTCTCCTTCGATTCGACTTGGATTGGATTCGGGGATTCTCCTTCGATCTGTCAGATTGGATTCGCATTGAATTTTCGAATCAAAAATAAATCGGATGCGGATTCGGATGTTCCAATATCCAATCCAAATCCGATCTATTGATATCCCTAACTATTGACCCAATAAGCCACAATTTTAGAATTGTTGCTTGCTTAGTGTTGCGTTAGGCTCATTATTTGGTAGTGAGACATGGATTTTTTCACAATGGTGACTCAAATCCTTTGCTGGCTGCTTACAGAAGACCGAAATGGATCAATTTGAGGTGATACATTGGCTAAAAGTCGAAGCAGTATATTGAACAATTCACTAGACCACCAATACATAGATTTCAATGAAATAAATGTAGAAAGAAGGACAATTTAGAAAATTTTGGCCCTGGAGATAATTGCTGTTCTGGTTGCTCAAGTAGCCTTCTCTAACCAGCATCTTCAGTGTGTTCTCCTTCTCCCTCATTCATTAAATCATCAAGATTAGGTTCATCATCAAATTCATCTTACTGCCCAACCATAAGATCCCCATTATAACCTGCATTGTTATCGCTATCACCTTGAATGCATTCTGCTTACCTATCCCAGAAGTATCATTCAATAGTCCTACAGTATCAGTATGAGCTAACAAATTAGGCTCAATATTGGTCTCACTATGGCTCCCATCAGGGGTCCTGAAAAAGATGCCATGAAAATTGATTCCACATGATACACTCATTCCGTATAGCTTGGCAAAAACCCATTGAATATAATATGATGTATTAGACATCACTACTAAACCAACATTTTCGTCCAAGCTTGCATCAATTACATGGGCAAACTATCATATTGCTACCTCCGGCAACAGCAATAGTGAAGTCCAAAATTAATTGTATTCCATTTATGTACTCTTTGGATCTCCAATCCTTATCAGTTTGACTTTGTCCATTTCTGCCACTAGTAGTAACCAAGAAAAAAAAAGGTTATTGTTTAAACTTGTATAAGTTACTACGTACAGAGAAGGAAACATATGTTGCATATTTAAACAGGTTCTCTACAATTATACCTAAGATTAAAGATCCAAAATTCGATGTGATTATCATCCTTTGACTCTTTTAATTCAATGTATGAAAGCATATGAATATGTGAATTTAAATACTGTGACTCTTGTAAAAACAAATAACACCAGAATATCATTAATCTGTGCACACATTTATAACACTACACTTAGATGGTTCAATCCCACAGAGAAACCGCAACAATGTTCACAATGTACTTAGATATTATAAATTATTAGTAACTACATCAGTAATGAAATTTATAAATCATGGATAATGTTGTCCGTACATTCAAATTGACTGACAAAAGAGAGATCGAGGGACAAAGAAATTACACAGTTGCAGGGGTTTGCCCAGCAAGGAGGGGATGAGGCAGAAGAAAGATAACAGATGTTAAAGCTGCTAAGCCTGCAGAATCACGCAACAATTGGGCACCAGAAAACTCAGCCAGCCCTTGGTATTTAAGCCATTCAAAAGACTAGACAGTAATTAGGGAATCTGAGTGGTCAAAAATGCCAGAAATTGCAGTTCAATTTCCTCGTAAAAATGGCACATTATATTACGGATTCAGAAAAACAAATATTGTAAATATTTTGTTTTATATTTGCTTCGCATATATTCTGTAATATTTTGTGATAATATTTTGGTGACTTGGAAGCTAAGTTGGGTTAGTTTAGAAGATGTAGGCTTTTGATTAAAACTCAACCTATGCACATGCTTGATGTTTTTAAGCATAGCTTCGGCCCTGGCAAGTAAAAGAAGGCAGCGAAATATTTCTTCCATATTTACAGTCTTGTTAATTTCAAGGTATCAAAGCCAAGTTTCTCTTAACCCTATCATCACCTCGACATGGCCACACATTCACCATACTTCCTCCATCCCTCGAACTCCCTGGGAGCTATCATAACTGCGATAAAATTCGACGGAAAAAATTACGATCTGTGGGAACAAGCGGTTAGGACCTCGTTGAAGTCCAAGAACAAGCTTGGATTCATCGACGGTATGATTACTAAACCAGAAAGCAAAGGAAAGGAAGTTATTGATGAAGAAAAAGCGTGGGAGAGGGTGAACTCCATGGTTATATCATGGATTATGAATGTTATTGAACCTAGGCTCCACAAAAGCGTAGTATATGTTGATACTGCTTCTAAACTCTGGGAAAATATTAAAAAGTGGTATGCAGTACTGAATATTCCCAAGATCCATAGACTAAAGACGGAAATTGCATCTTGCAAGCAAAATCGACAAGATGTAGTTGACTTCTTTTCAAAATTGATGGGTCTATGGAATGAACTCGACAACTACGTACAAATCCCAACATTAACTATGGAGTAGCTGCAAAAATAGCAAGGTTTATGGAAGAAGACAAGGCTCATAAGTTTCTAATGGGATTAGACGATGATGCTTTTTCAACTGTACGAAGTCAGATATTAGCATTGGAAACTCTACCGTCATTAGACAAGATTTACAATATGGTGCAACTGGAAGAGAACCATAAATCAATGATGACTGATCGGGATGTCAAAACTGAGAATCTAGGCGCCTTTGTCGTGCCACACATAGCTCGACTGAGCCCTATCCAAGGCGAGAGACTCGTTTGCAAACACTACGGTAAGCTGGGTCATGAGGAAGCTACATGTTTTGAGTTGGTTGGGTATCCACCTGGGTAGACTGTTCGCGGAGGAAAAAGCAGCAGGGTCAGAAACCAAGGTGGCCGAGGAGGAGGACGGAGCAGTGCTGGGCATGCACAAGGACGAGAGGCAGCGAATGCTGCCCAGGTTCACGCAGAATCAGGAGGCGCTACCTAGGAGTCCCACGCCATTGCTACAACCGGGTTTACTCCCGAATAGGTACAAAGGCTTCTCAGTCTCATTGAGACACCTAAGTCCAGGTACGAAAAGATGTCAGGTAAACAAATTTGGTTACTCGACTCTGGTGCTTCGTGTCATATGACAGGTTATTTAGAGGAATTGTGTGATGTTTGTAACATGGAGTCAATTCCGGTTGAATTGCCTAATGGAAGCCTTACTATGGCCACGAAAAGGGGAAGTGTCCAGTTAAAGCCAAATATCAAATTACGACATGTTTTATATGTCCCTGGTCTAAATTGTAGCTTAATTTATATTGCGCAATTAATTGAAGAAAATACTTGCGATGTAACATTTACTAAGAAGTTATGTGTGATACAGGACCTTATCTTCAGGAGCCTGATTGGAGTGGGTGAGCCTAGAAGAGAGGTCTACTACTTGAAGACTTCACCACCGACAAGCATTCAAGTTAATAAGGTGTTATCTTATGATGTATGGCATCATAGATTAGGGCATCCTTCAAGACAAGTTTTGTTGCATCTTTCTAGTGTTAGTTGCCAAGGGCGAAGCTATGCTTAAATACATCAAGCATGTGCACAGGTTGAGTTGTAATAAAAAAGCCTACATCTTCTAAACTAACCTAACTTAGCTTCCAAGTCACCAAAATATTATCAGAAAATATTACAGAACATATGCCAAGGAAATATAAAACAAAATATTTACAATACTTGTTTTTCTGATTGCGTAATACTCCCCCTCAAGGTGGAGCATGAGGATTGATCATGCCCAGCTTGCCCTTGAGAAACATAAACTACTACTTTCCGAGAGATTTGGTGAAGATATCTGCCACTTGAAATTTGGAAGGAACATAGCTTATGACAAGATCTCCCAAAAGTAATATTTCCCTAACAAAGGGGAAATCAATCTCAATATGCTTGGTCCTCTCGTGAAAGACATGGTTCTTGGCAATTTGAAGAGCTGCTTGATTGTCACAAAAGACATTCATCGGCTTCTCCAAGAAGCATCCCATATATAGCCCCTAGCAAGAACTTGATCCAGATCATTTCACTACTGATAGTAGCCATGGCTATATATTCGGCTTCGGCAGAGGAACGGGACACAATCGCTTGTTTCTTTGTCTTCCATGCTATAGGGGATCCACCAAGAGTTACAAGGAAACCAATTAAGGATCGCCTGGTTAAAGGACAAGCACCCTAATCAGAGTCATAAAAAGCATAGACTTGTAAATTTGAATCACTACGCAACAAGATGCCTTATCTAGGATTCCCTTTGAGATACCGTAAAATCCTACGAGCTACATCCATATGGTTTTCCTTAGGATCTTGCATAAACTGAGCTAAGATGTGAGCTGCATACGATAACTCTGGGCGAGTAATGGTGAGATAGATTAATTGCCCTATTAGGCAGCGATAGTGAGTGGGATTACTCAAAGGTTTACCAGAGGCTAAAGCAAGCTTGTGATTTAGTTCAATAGGGGGGTCAGTTCAATAGGGGAGTCAACAGGCTTAGAGCCCAAAAGCCTACATTCATCAATAATCTCCAAAGCATACTTTCGTTGACACAGAAATAGTCCTTGGGCATTCCTTGCAACTTCGATGCCCAGAAAATATTTTAAACCCCCAAGGTCCTTAATATGAAAACATTGATCCAAATAAGACTTGAAATCTATACACAGCTTAGAATCATTTCCTGTGAGAATAATATCATCCACGTACACAAGGAGAGCCATGAACTTTTCACCCTTTTTTTAAGTGAAAAGAGAATAGTTTGCATAGGAACGAGTAAAACCATACTCTAGCAGTTTCAAAGAAAGCTTGGCGAACCATTGTCGAGGTGCTTGCTTTAAGCCATAAGAGACTTCTGTAATCGACATACCTTGTTTAGATTAGCTATCCGAAAACCTGGTGGCATACGCATATAAACTTCTTCATCAAGATCACCATGCAAGAATGCGTTGTTAACATCCAGTTGGTGTAGTTCCCATCCTTTTACTGCAGGGACTGCAAGAAATGTCCTTACGCTCGCCATCTTGGCAACGGGAGCAAATGTTTCACTGTAATCAAACCCCTCAATCTGTTCAACTCCCCGAATCACCAATCGACCCTTATATCTTTCAACATTTCCATTAGATTTGTACTTAACCTTGAATACCCGTTTGTAGTTAATGGGTTTCTTCCCTGGTGGTAAGGGCTCAACACTCCATGTGTTGTTTTCCTCAAGTGCTTTGATCTTGTTGGCCATTGCCTCTCTCCACTTTGGGTCTTGCACTGCCTCCTAAAAGAATCTAAGCTCAACAATTTTAGAAATAGTAACCAAGTAATTTCTATGCACTTTACAAAACGTATCACATGTAACATAATAAGCAATGGGATAAGGCTTACCTGATGAGACCTTAGGAAGTGAGGATGTTGCTTGAGATGAAGAAGAGGGGTCTTTGATACAGGCAGAGTAGCATATATAGTCCTGTTGATGCCTCAGGGTCCGACGTTCCCGCCTCTCACGGTCCGAAACTTGGTTGTTATCCGATGGTCCAGTTTGTAGCCCAACTTGTTTGGTGGGCTAGACCGAAAACCAATTGGGTTCCTATGATGATCAAGCAGGGACCTTGGGCTAGGCCGATGCACTGCTCCCCCTGTCCGGAATCCTCCCTTGGCCCATGCTGAGTTCGGACTCCTAAGAACTGGCCTGTTCGGGTAGTGGACTTACCCGTCTTGCTGGACTGGCTGAATTGCCACTACTGCTGGGCTGGTGACTCGGCCCGGCTCCTTCGCCCATCACACATTGCCCAAAATCAAAGAAGTCATCCTCTAGATGCACATTGTCTTGACTCCCAAAGTTTATCATGCCTTCCTTGTCAATAACTTCAGCAGCAAATGAAAACATATCCTCATGAAATATTACGTCTCTACTGACAAAAATGTCCTCAGTTTCCAAATCATAAACCTTCCAACCCTTTTTCCCAAAAGGATATCCGATAAAGACACATTTGCGACTTCTTGATGCAAACTTATCTTTGGGCCTTTGAAGATTAGAAACATAACATAATGACCCAAATGTACGCAAATTATCATAAGATGGTTTAGCTTGAAAAAGTATCTCACAGGGAGTTTTCCAATGAAGTATGGCCGATGGGATTCTGTTAATGAGGTATGCTGCAGTTAGGACACATTCTCCCTAAAAATCTAAAGGCAAATTCGCTTGAAATCGCAACACCCTGGCAACATTTAGGATATGTCGGTGTTTCCTTTCGACCCTTCCATTTTGTTATGGAGTATCTATACAACTAGTTTCCTGAATGATTCCCTTTTCTCTATAAAATTTTCTCATGGGAATGGATGTGAACTCCCCACCATTGTCACTCCTAATAACTTTCACATTGGTCTCAAACTGTGTATTAACCATAAGACAAAAATCCATTAGGAGTTGAGAGGCCTCACTCTTTTCATTCATTAAATAGACCCAAACACCCCGACTAGCATCATCAACTATAGTGAGGAAATATTTGGCACCCGAAAAAGATTTAACATGATATACACCCCATATATCACAATGTATAAGATCAAAACAATTCATTGCTTTATTTTCACTAAGGCAAAAAATTGTGCGAGTTTGTTTGGCTCTGATAACATGAAATTAACAAGACTGTAAATATGGAAGAAATATTTCACTGCCTTCTTTTACTTGCCAGGGCCGAAGCCGTGCTTAAATACATCAAGCATGTGCATGAGTTGAGTTGTAATAAAAAACCTACATCTTCTAAACTAACCTAACTTACCTTCTAAGTCACCTAAATATTGTCACAAAATATTGCAAACCATATACCATGGAAATATAAAACAAAATATTTACAATATTTGTTTTTCTGATTCCGTAATACATTATGGACATTGCAAAGATAATCTTGTAATCAAACAAACTAAGAAATAGAAAAGCTTGAAAGAGTAAATAATACAAAAAATGCCACACTTGAAAATCACATAAAACCACAACATTTTATACACAAACTGTAATTTAAAGCCAAATTCGCCACACTTGAAAATCACATAAAACCACAACATTTTATACACAAACTATAATTGTAAAACCAAATTCAAGACCACCTAAGAGAGGAAGATCAGAGCAGACAATCACTACTGCAGTCACATTTCAAGACCGTATCTTCATCTAAATAAAATTCCAACTTGCAAAATAGAACCAAATAACAAAATGAAATAGAGCGAGTTCTAAAGGTCAATTAGATACAACACCAAAAGCCAAAACAATCATATGAACTACAACACATAATTCCCATACCCATAATCAAAGAAATAAGCAAGAATAGTTTCCAGCTTAGCCTCCTATGAAATTCAACTATACAAATGGACAAGGAACCAGATTTTGAAGCTTATAAGACTTTCAAGGGGAAAAGAAAAACACACACACACACACACACACACACACACAAAACTTATTAGCTGAGTTATATTCTTCAAAAGTATTTTGATAGTACCACAAATCCATCTGCAGCATGCACATTAAAGTCTCCTCTTAAATCCCTTATATGGTTAAATAAAATGCCAAAGGAAAAGCAATGAAACATTATTAAAGGGTAATTTGCATTCAGTTGTCTTGAAGTTTTGGTCATTAATATTTTGAACCCTATGTTCTTATAGTTAATATTCCAGTACCTCGAAGTTTATGCAAACTAATTTTTAGTGCCCTCCATATTTTGCTTATGTCCTAAACTTTTAAAATTTGCATTTTTAACTCTAATCCTTAGAAACTTACTTTTGAAAATTTTAATTTTGTGCATGTATAATTTCTCTCATAAGCACTATTTGAATCCCTCTTTAATTTGGTCTTAGAGTCACGTGATTAAAAATAATTAAGATAATTAATAACTAATTAAGTTAATTAACGATGTTTAATGGTTGAATCAGCACCTAGTTGCACTGCTCCTAATTATTCACATGTTGTTCACTCACCCGAAGAAATCACTTCTGTAGGACCTGAATTAAGTTATATCACTGATATAATTTTACAATTAAAAGCCAAATTAGTTAAAATTAATACTGAAGTTAAGGAGATTAAGAAGCAATTGTCTGTAATCCATATTTCTTTAGTTAACGAGCTTAAACATAGTGGAAAATATACTTTAAGTATTAGCACTCTATTTCAGCATAAATATCCTTTCCAAAGTCCCAAAAACAAAATTCAATTTTCTTTGCATGATATAAAAATCCCAAAAGAAGTAAGAGAAAAGTCAACTAAAAAATCATTTGAGAAGGTAGAGAAAGAGGAAGAGAATGGAATATAAGTAGTACAATCTTGAAGAGCTATAGAATATCTTTGAAAAGGAACAAAACCCAGAAGAATTAAATAAAATCATGGGTGTAATAATTGATAAATAAGACATATTATCTGGTGACAATAAACAGACAAATAATGTCCAATTAGAAGAAGAAATATGTCAACAGATGAACCTAATTAAACTAGAAGATCCTACTGCTGCACCTTTAGAAGAAATTAGAAGGAAATTGGATTTAAAAAATGATAAAATGGTATGTGACGATGAGATCAATGAGATTAGAGCAGAACTCAACCTAGGTAAAATCGAGGCTAATTTAGTTAACAATGTTGTTCCTAAGCCTAATGAATTGGGTGAACCTTCTAGAAGAAATACTCATTTATAGAGACCTAGGTACATTCCAGCAGGTTGTACAACCAATTGTTCCTTTTGATTTATCCCAAGGAAAAATATGACATTTGAAGAAATTAGCCATACCCCAATTAACCAAATACGATACATCTTAAACATCAACAGAGCTCATAATAGAGAAGAAATTGGCCTTTAATCAATTCTATAGTAAATGAAAAGTACATTGCATGGCTTGAAAAAGCAGATGTCATTCATACCCTTGGTTCAAGAATCTCTTATCCAAGAAAATGAGTCAATGATCAATGTCTCGATCTCCAAAAGCATAAGAAAATAAAGAAGCAATTTCTAGCTTGCTGGATTTAATCGTCACTAATGGGGAAAAGAACTTGAAAGGAGAATAAAAAAAATTATAAGAAAAAGAGCTTTATTAAGCAAAGGGAAGAGAAATATAAATGAAAATACTATAATAAACTAAGCCCTTAAAAGGAAGATTTTTTAGGAAAGTCGTTTATTATTTTGCTGGGAGAAACAACTGTACGTGTTACGCATGCAAACAAGTAGGTCATTATGCAAACGAATGCAAAAATTGGAAGAATAACAAACTTATTGAAACTCTAGGATGTCTGGACTATTTTGAACATAGCGAGGGTGAAGCGTTAGGTCTAGCCTTGGAAAACATTAGGGAATTGTTGAGAATGGACTCGAAGAAGAATATGAAAAAGTGAGTATAAAGAAACTAGTCATATGATAGAAAGTAGTTCAATTATTCTTGGTGATCTTCGAGGAGAAGAATTTATCTTTTAAGTAAAAAGTAAGTATGTGAAACCTCAATTACTGAGAAGAATGAGTGCAAGATCAGAATGGGGAAAATGGTCTTCATCAGCTAACAAAGAACTTAAAGAAGATGATACAATTAGCATGACTAGTGAAATGAGTATAATGAGTTTTGAACCCACAAGACACAGTCTAGATCGAAGTATGAGTCTAGACAGAGAAGCCATTGGGTACAAAACAAGAACTATCACTGACCCAATCTATGAAGATGAATTAGTAAAAAATATGACTATGGAGAGATGCTATGAAGTCACCAATACCAACTCTAATAGCATCTATATCCTAATAAATGTATGTTTAGAAGGATATAATAAGCCTAAATTGTGTTCCTTTATTAATAGCGATTGTTCAATCTGTTTTGAAAAAAGATCATTATTTTTAGAATTTATGTAGAAAAATGCCAAGAATCCTTTAAAAGTTTGGATAACTGATAATAGCATAATGTGTCACAACAAAGCTATAGAAGTATTACCCATAGAAATAGGAGAAGTCCAATACATTATACTAGTTATATGGGCTACTAATCAATCCTCTTATGATGTGATTATTAAAAGTAATTTTCAGAGGCTATATTCTCCATGCACATAGACCATAAACCAAATAATATTCACAATAAATGGTCACCTAGTTCCCATTGATAAGTTAAATAAGGCTTACACTCTTCAAAAGATTGAGTTTATTTGTAATTAGCGTGGTGAGAAGGTAATACCTACACAACGTCAGATTGTAATAGCAATCTCACTACCTGAGTTATCTATTAAAGAACAAATTACTAAACAACAAGAGCAATTATGCAAAGGACTGCACTTTGATAATCCTCTAAAATTTTGGGATAAGGATAAGACATTTTTAAAGATCACTTTGTTAAACCCCAGCACCATTATACGAGTCAAACAAATGGTTTATGCACACTAGGATATCCAAGAATTTGATAAGTAAATCAAAGAGCTATTATATAAAGGTTAATCATATATATACAT
>JACYFF010003369.1:37230105-37270303 GCA_017589665.1 Selenicereus undatus
AAAAGTCCTCACACTAGCCCCGCTTTTATAGTAAGAAATCATGCTGAAGGAAAAAAGTGGAAAAGCTAGAGTGGTAAGGAATTATAAAAAGGTTCATGATAATACTGTCTTTGATAGATATTATATTCCTAACAAAACGATTCTTTTTGATAGAATTCAAGGAGCTTCTTTGTTCTCAAAAATCGATTATAAAAGTGGATATTGGCAGATAAAAATGGACGAAGAAAGCATTCTTTTAACTACTTTAGTGCCCCTCAAGGACATTATGAGTGGACAGTAATGTCATTCATGTCCTAAAATGCACCCCAAATATTTCAAAAAGGAATTGATAACATATTTAAAGATCTTAATCACTACCGTTTAGTCTACATCGATGATATCCTTCTCTTTTTCCAGATCATAGAATAGCATAAGAATGATGTCTTAGCTATCATCCAAAGATCCGTTGATCATGGTATTATTTTTGGTAAGATGAAGTGCATTTATACTGAATAGGAAATTGAGTTTTTTGATCTAAAGATGAAGTTGGACAAATTATCCTACAAAAATATATTCTAGAAAAAATAGAGAATTTTCCTGAAAAAATTGAAGATAGGAAACAATTAGAAAGATTTCTTGAATGTATTACCTATGCTTCAAACTTCATTAAAGATTTGGCTAAATTGAGAAAACCATTGCAGCAAAAACTCAAGAAAGAAGTAAGTTGGACATGGACCACTAATGATTCAAAGGATTGTTCTCACAAAGCTGTGTAAAAATCTTCAAGTTCTTAATTTGCCCAATGAAGGAGATGTATTAATTAATGAGACGGATGCCAGTAATGAGTACTAGAGTGCAGTATTCAAAATTAACGGAGAAAAACTATGCAAATATTGCAGTGAAAATTTTAATAAAGCATAATGCAATTATTCCGAGATCAAAAAAGAAATCCTTGTAGTAATAAGGACGATTGAAAAGTTCCTAATCTTTTTAACCCCAAAACCTTTTCTTATTCAAAATAATTGCAAAAGAATAGTTGGTTTTGTGAAAAAGAACTCATCAAGCATGCAAGCGCAAAGGAGACTCTTGCATTGACGATTATAACTTAACCAGTTTTTTTTATTTTATTGAACATATACAAGAATCAAATAAAGAATTGTTCAGCAAATAGTTTAACTCGTGAGCTTGCCAATGGTGATCATTAGGGCAAAATGCCTGCTAGAAAAGGAGAAATTCCAAAATAAAGTGCCATTACCACTATAATGGGTTTCTCTTTGTTGTAATTTCCTTATAGATATTTTGAAATTCCATACAAAAAAGTAGATCACGTTTTGGTCTACTGTCTTCTGCCTACCTAATAGCTCAATTACCTATAATGTCCTTATGATATCTAAGAAAAAAATAAGTTTTCATGTTCAAGAAAAATGGTTCAATGAGTGGTATGCAACCAACATTGACTATTATCATCATTATTCATATGATATTTGGGAATCATGGAGTACTACAATCTATTTTTTCAATAGGTTTGGAGTTGGTGGTGTGAGTTTTTTTTAGCAAATTCAATCTCTCTAGATGACTGTGTCGTGAAAGCTTGGGAATATGGAACGGTAGTTTACGTTATAGAAATTCCAGATCCGAAGTACCCATTTTTCTCAAGACTAACTATGTTTCAATAATGTATGTTCAGAATGATCTATTGGATTCTTACAGCTCCTGATGGTCCAACACAAATTCCATATATTAGAAGCCTATATGTGGAGATACATTGTGCAATAAGTGAGTATGAAAATGAAAAAGTCAAACCAACCCATTGTCTTATTCAAACGGTTGATTTAGATGATCCCGATGATCAACAACAAGAATAGTTTTTAGAACGACAAGGATTAACTAGTGAGCCTGCTTTAGGAAGAGCCAACAGTTTTTACAACATTTATCATCAAATGTGGCCATTAATTGAACAAGGAAAAACACTAATGCATTGTGAAAACACTACTTTCGTTTATCATAGTGAGTTTAGCAAATATATAAAGGTAGAAAGAGCTACTTCAGAAGATGTCTTTGATTATCTCTTTGACGTTGTGGTAGAAAATTCTTATCAGAAAAAGAAAAGAAATATCCTCATGAATTATTTGAAAAATGGGAATCAAAGCATCTTCAACTTGATGAAGATTTTGATAATTATCTGGACAATGATAGATTGGAAGACATTATTGGAGATGAAGACATATAGAATCTTAATAAAGATGACTAGTCTTGTTAGCATTAAAGGCTTTGAAAAGTTGTTACTCCATTATTGTATTATTTTGTCAAGTGCCAAGTCAATAAAATAGTGTTGTCTACTGTAGCAATGTGAAGACAATTGCAGTCAAGTAAAAATATTAGTGTGTACTGCAGCCATTAGGGCATCCTAAGCAGTTCATCTCCTCTATAAAAGGAGAGGTTGAGTGCTAAAGAGGGACATGGTCATTTGAGCGTACTTGAGCAAAAGAGAAGTCAAGTATCTTCATTTCTCTATGAACAAGAATCTCTTATGATCTTGGTAGTTTAAGTCCTTCTTCAAATTTTTTCGTTGTAATATTTCCATTTTCAAGCTTTCAATAAAATAAGTTTTTTAGCAGGGAACGTTATTCAATCGAACCTTATGTTTTAAATATTATGATTTCTTGATTAAAGTCTCACTATCCTTAAAGATACAAAACTTGACTAGTAACTACAGTCCGAGGTAGGAAACGAAATGGATCCGTGTTGTGCTTGATCTAAGGAACGTGTGGTTGAGATTAGCAATCTCTGTAAATTGGAAGTTAGAAGAATGCGATGCTCCAATGCTGACTAAGTTTAGATAATGGCCAAAACTCTCTCATTAAGCTTTAATTATTTTTGCTAAGCATAGTGGGCCTTTAACCACAGGAAATATAATATTTATGATATAAGTAATAGATTGTAATAACTAGTACTAGTAAAGTAATTATAAGAAGTCTAAGCATTCAAAACAAGCATATTCCCAAAAAAACCTCCCCTAAAATTAGTTTATTGCACATGATACATCAGTTTGAGGTCTTTCTCTAATTTTCAAAATTTTTGGGTTAGAAGTACGAAAATAAAAAATTAAAAAGGTAGTTAAAAATCAAAAGTATAAGAACTTAAGTCAGTAGTAAATTAATGGAAAAAGTTTGAGGTTCAAAACTTTATTGTCGAAAAACTGAAGGGAGGTAAGTGCAAAATCAATTATGACATTTTTAAGAATATTAGCTAGCCAACAAGCAGTTATCTAAAATCCAAACTCAACAAATAGATTATTAAAATTACCACTAGCAGTTTGAAGTCTAATATAGCCGTATGCATTTATCCTCAACAAATGGATTATTAAAACCCCCACCATCTTTAATAAATGTTTGGAGTAATTAACTTGATTTTAGTTCTTGTACTTCAATTTGTAGTTTTCAATATCAAAACCTTGGTAATATTTCCTAACACAAGCTGGACATTATTGTTTTGACCATTTTATGAATTCCATAATTGCTTTTTCTGTTGCTCTCGGAAACATTGTGATATAACTTGACGGCTACAATTTCCGTGCATCTAGAGATGTCATCTTACACGAGATTACATTACCCTTTTCCTTCAAACAGTGAGTTGATTCTCTCCTTTCTCCTTCATGGGAAACTAACCTCGATGTTGTAGAAGTGACAACTATTTATCCAAGGCCTATAATGTGCTGAAGTACTTGAGTCTATCATCGTTACATAGGCTACATTGTGGCTAAGAAAGAGAAAAGGAGGATGATGAAGGGGACCACCATATACACGGGATACACAAAAGGTTGAAAGAAAGAACGTACCTGTATATGAACATATATACATGTGGGATAATTGAAGTAACATTTGTATATAAAATAAATGAACCAAAAATTGAACAGCTCTTGTTTAGGCACTACGAACATTCCTAGAATCCTAGTTTGATTTCATCTACTATTTCCCCCCCCCCCCCAAAAAAAATCCACCATAAATACCAAACATTTCTATCAACAACAATCGCCAAAATATCCAAATATGAGAAACTAGTACTGATGCTACAGGAGAAACAATATGTTATGGGTCACTTTCAGGGGCGTAGCCAAGGGGGGGTCAGTGGGCTCACTCGACCCCCCTCTCAAGAAAAAATTATCTATATGTAAGAAAATTAAAAAAAATTAGAGTTAAGTAGATGTATTATATTTGTTGAAGATAAACATGAAATTTGTAATGGCTCAGTGGTCAGTGCCTAGGCTTGGTGTGCTTGAGGTTGTGGGTTCAAACCTCCTAGTTCCCTTATTTTTTTCCCAACTTTTTTTTGTTGTTTTTGTTTTTAAAACCAGTGCCCTTTCGCGTTTGAGGTCGTGAGGCCAGCTGTCTCCTTCGACCTCCAATTTTTCTCCACTCCACTGCCCAGACCCAACTCACCCCACCGCCCACTAGCCCACCTGCCACTTGCACTGCGTCGCCGACTCACCGTCCACCACCCGCTGCCAACGGATTTGCTGTTTGCGTAGCACAGCAAGGCCCTCATGGCCTCACATCTCTATCCAAATTTGTGAGTTCTCAAATCTCAATTTGTAGGTTTTATTTCAATTGTAGGTTAAATCTGAATTTGTAGTTTAGTTTGATACGTTGATTTTAATTCTCATGTTTGAGGCTTGAAGAAGACACCGTGGGTGGGTTTTGGGTTTGCTTTGCTTGATTCTACGGTTTTGCCATTTATTTGAATTGTTGGATGCAATTGTTGGATTTCAATTGTTGGAGCAATTGCAGTGGTGTTGGTCATTTATCTTATGACTTGTATGCTAATTAATCATTGGTTATAGTTTAGGAGTCTTATAAACGTTTGATTTATATGTTTAACTCTAATTGCAGGAAAAAATGCATAGATATTTCAAAAAGAGAGGTAAGGAATACTTGTCGTTACCTTCAAGTTCGAAATCTGAAAACTCGCCATTGAATGAAGGTGGAAACGATGTTACTCAACCACAACCACCACCACCATCACCTTGTGATGTAAATATCAATTACATTCCACCGTCTCAAAGAAGTCTGATTAATTTTGACCCCCTCTCTGAATTTCCTGGCTTCAACCCTGGTCACTTTCATTGAAGACTATCAAAGTGGATCAAGCATCAAAATCAGAATCCATAGAGGAGTATGGGCAAATTAGGGGCAATCCACACGTATCTATTCCTTTTTCACATAGAGAGGTTTCAATCAAGATCTTACAAAGGCCCTTCATCTCTCATAATTGGACCAACCAGTAGCATGAACACCGCTACAAAATCCAGGGGCTTTGAGAACAGAACAAAAAGAAAAAATGAATGCCGAAGTTTTGAATAATCCTACTAATGGATTTAAGAGATTACTGAACAGTGAAGGCAATGATTTTGCTCAAAAGTAGGGTTTGATTCCCTGATCTAATGCCAGAAACTGAAAAGAATACGACAACTTGGTAAGGAAGAAGAATATTGCAAGAGCCTACTAAGAACTTCAAATACTAGATACAAACAGCAAGCTCCAGAATTTGAAAAAATGGGGCCAACACACAAAGCAACAGAGGACTAAGTTTGGGAGTTTAGACCTAAATTCTCTCTCTCTCTCTCTCTCTCTCTCTCTCTCTCTCTCTCTCTATGTATAGTAAGAGATTGGAACATACAATTGATTGCTGTTAAATTTTATATATTAATTGGACCTTAAATAAAGAGTGAAATATATAAGTTGAAATGAAGTTTCAACCCAAAAGAAATTGGTAATGGTGGAGTAACTCACAAACTTATATACATATTCAAAATTTATCAATATGGGACAACACCCACTTTCATATTCTTTCATACTCCAATAATTGCAATGTTTACATTATAGAATAAATAAAGCATTCAGAACACATGAGGTTCAAACCCTAGAAATTTCTTCAATGTGGTTGAATATGTGACTAATTTATCAAATTGTAAGTTGTTCGATTGGCGAATTCATGTCCCCTCAAAAGCAATTTAGTTTACAAATTATGTCCAGATATAGTGAGAGATAGGGTGGAGTACCAAATCAATGGGTGGTCAAAACGAGTACAAATTACATTATAGGCTTGGGTTTATGCAGCCGGGCATGCCACTAGAACATGTAGGGTTAATTAGTTCAGCATTCAAGAATATGGTGTGGGCATTCTACTTGGCTATGTAGAGCATTAATGTGAATGACGTTGAACATTTACAAAGTTTAACTTCACATTATTATTTTAGACTTTTCCATCAAATCATTGTTAATTTGATTCAACTATTATTACAACAATTATTGCATGAGGTCTTCATTTTTGTATGTTTGTGGATCCATTTTCTATCACATGCACGTCATTCTGTGGCTTGTTTTCTTACATGGCAGGTCTTGGGTGTATAGACTCAGGATTATAATATAAACGCTGCAAGAAGGGAGAAGGGAGATGGGTGAGAGCCTCTCCGTTGAGGAGTTCCTTGTCTGATGATGACCACCAAAGCTTTGCCTTGCTCTAACACCTCAACTCTCGTGGTCTATCTTATATTGATGCACAATAATGAAGATAGAGTACTGTTAGTCAAAGCATTTTTCATTTTGGCGATAAAACAAAAATTATATAAAAGAAAATGGGCACCTATATTTTTTTATTCTCGTAGCAAGGAATCCAACCTTGTAAGTACAAAGGAAATTATAAATAATATAATACACTTGAAGGAGACGGTCTCATGAAAATTTATTGTGATACTTTAAGGTATTTCTCTTTTAAATTTATGTGGTGGTTAATGAGTGTATGAGATGTCTCATGATATATGTCACCATGAGACGGTCTCACACAAGACCTATTGCAATTTTTTTTAAATTCTTCTAATTCTGTGCATTTTTTCCATATGTAACTTCTTTTTTGTCCCTAATGAAATACATTTTTCAATTGACAATGAAGCTTAAGGCTTATAACCACTAAATTGCCATAAGGTGCATGCTTTACGTCTTATCTGGTTCACAGAGCTTATACACTTGGTGAGGACGTTTGGTGAGGATATTTGGTAAAATCTTATGCATTTATAGGAGTGTGCATGTGCCCTCACTTGCTATATATATATTTTTCTAGGCATATTTATTATATAATTTGTTTTGATATATTTTTGCTAGTCTGACTTTTGAGAACATATACTCCCAAATATTTGGCTTAGTTACAAAGATATTTGAGGTGAGCAACCTATTGTTGGGTTTCGTGTAGACTTCTTCAATTAACTAAGTTCCCAAATGGAATTGTGTTTTTAATGTTTAGCTTTCATATAACCAAACCATACATGAGTGCTATGTTTATCGTTGGTGGATTAGACTATAGGTTCAAAGGTCTCGATAACTTCGAAAGAACCAATGGCCGGTATTTGTATTTTTAATTAAAAAATACATACTCACGGAAAATACTTCAATTGATTTTCTTAAAAATAACATAAATATATGACTAATATGTTGATTTGTCAATCAGACAATACCAGCGCGTTGTTGATTTATCGATTTTTTTCCATTGATATTTTCGTTTCAACTATCAAAATATCAATGGATTCATATAGATCTTTACATTGAAAATGTGCTTTTCTGTTTGTAATTGTGATTCTTTCCATTTCATATTTGACTAAGTTATTGTAGTAACATCTCTAACAACAAAGCTGGCATGAAGCCTCTCAAATGCCCCATCAAAATTTATGACTAACCTAATTCACAAATTTTCAAAGTAATTGTGCTGGTTTGCTCCACACCTTGATAACGTAAGGTCCATACATCGTTTTGCATGGTGGGTTATACTCCTCTACCAGAGTGTCCTTCCATTTAGAACAGTGAAGACCTTGGTGGTAATTGTGAGATATGACATATCATACATGGTATGTCTACAATAACAAATATGTTTGTGAGTGCACATTTCCATAGCATTGGCAATGTTTGAGACTATTTGAGTATTTGTTAACAGTTGGTTTGGAGTAAGGGATGGTTGAATTGTGCGAGAGTAAGTCACGATCTACCCCAGTTGGGGAGTCTGACACTGTATATATACCAATCACAGAATACAAAAATTATATATTTGTCCTCTGTACACTATTACGGTCCCCTCAATCTGTTGGGGAGGAACGTACAGACATATTGTCCCTAAATAAATCAAACAATTCAGAAGCCAATCCCTTCGTAAAAATGTCTGCTAACTACAGCGTAGTAGGAATATAACAGACTCCAAGATCATCATACGCGACACGCTCACGTACAAAATGATAATCTAGCGCTATATGTTTGCTACGATCATGTTGTACTGGATTGACTGCCATGTAGGAAGCACTGATGTTATTACAGTACACTCTAGTGGGGGTGGAGAGATGAATACAAAGATCATGTAGTAGCTTCCTAATCCAGAAGGTTTCAGCAGTATTGTAGGCAACCAGCCGATACTCTGCTTCAATTGAAGACTTGAAAACAGTGGGTTGCTTCTTGAAGCGCCAGGAAAAAAGATTGGGGCCAAAGAACACAGCATAACCTGTAGTAGATTGACAAAAATCCTTGTAACCTACCCAATATGCATCAGAGTAGGCAAGAATAACAAAAGGAGAGGTAACAGGACAAAGCTGCAGATGATAACTTAAGTACCTTATAAATATCGAAAAATACGCTTGACAGCGTGTAGGTGAATAGTACAGGGAACATACATATATTGGGAAACTAAATGAACTGCATAAGCAATATTAGGTCTTATCATTGTCAAATGTTGCAATGCACCTACCGTACTTCTGTACTCAGTGGAGTCTGTAAGTAACGCTCCATCTATTAGGGTCAAAGAGGTTCTAGAAAGAGAAGGGGTACGAATAGGCTTTACAGTATGCATGTGAAATTTGCGAATGAGATCATGAACATATTTTTGCTTGGTCAAAAATATGCCCTTAGAAGTTCGTATCACCTGAACACCTAGGAAATAATGTAGGTCACCCAAGTCCTTCATAGCAAACTGACGACAGAGAATCGAGATAAAGGTATGAAGGATAAATATGGAACTACTAGTAAGAATGATATCATCGACATAAAGAAGCAAAATTATAGTGGTAGATTCATGATGGTTGACAAACATAGAGGTGTCAGAGACAGAACAAATGAAACTGTGAGAAAGAAGAAAACTGCTGAATTTATGGAACCAACTCGAGAGCCTATTTGAGTCCATAAATATCTTTCTTGGGTTTACATACATGAAGAGGATAGTGAGGATGAACAAACTCAGGAGGTTGTCACATGTAAACTTCCCCAGTCAGAGTGCCATGAAGAAAGGCATTCTTGACGTCCAATTATCGAATAGGCCAACCAAAAGTGAGGGATAAGGATAGAACAAGACGAATAGTGGGGGCCTTGACAATTGGAGTGAATGTCTCATGGTAATCAATGCCAGCCTACTGATGACTACCTAAAGCAACCAACCTTACCTTATACCATTCCACAGACCCATCTGAATTACATTTGACCCTACAAATCCATTTACAACCCACCAAATTATGTCCCGACTGGGGTGGAACCAACTCTTAAGTGTCATTAGTGAGTAAAACATTATATTTATCAGTCGTAGCCTCTTGCCATTTTGGATCTTTTGAAGCTTGTGTAAAAGAGGTAGGTTTGAGACCTACATTATCTGTGTCAAGAGACAAAAGAACCTTAGATTTCCTAATACCACTTTTGACCCTAGTAATCATGGGATGATTGTTAGAGGGATGGTTGACGAATTTAGAAGAGGCAATGGGTGATGAAGGAGGAAGAATTGACAACACGAGTGGCGAGTCGGGTCAAGACGGGGAGGATGGCATGGAAGCAGGCCAGTGTCCGATTGCAAGCCAGAAATCTACGGAGTAGAGACAGTAGGCCCAGAGCCAGAGAGAGGGAGAGGGCGAGTGCTACTGGGCTTGGTGGATAACTAGTGAGGACAAGCTGGGCTAGGCCGCAGAAGGCAGGGAATGGATCGAGCAAGGGACAAACTAAGCTGGAGGGGACACAAGGCTGTTGAGAGTAGGGAAAGTCGGGTCTGGTAGAGCGGGTTCATCGACTGGGCTAGAGTAGAGCAGCGGGCCCAGAAGAGAATGAAAAACAGAACTGGGCCCATGGAGAGGGACTTATGTGGAAGTTACGCTAAATCAGAAAGAAGTAACAAGGCAGTTCAAACTTGAAAAAGATGTGGGGGAGAATTTTGTACCAATTCTGAATATGGGAAATGATGTCCATGAAAAATTACATGCCGACTAATGTAAGTTCGGTCCGTGAGAGGGCCAAAACACTTATATCCTTTATAATGGGGGCAAAGCCAAGGAAAATACAAAGTCTTCATCTAACAGCTAGTTCATTAGAAGATGTTGAGGATAAATTTGGATAACAAGCACACCCAAACGTTTTTAAAAAATTGTAGTCAGGGAAATGATGAAACAATTTTTGCAAAGGAGAAGAGCCTTGTAAGTTAGGAGTGGGAAGAGGATTTGTCATAAAAACTGAAGTTTGAATTGCATCAACCCAAAAACTAGCAAGCATATAAGCCTTAATAACAAAAGCACGAGCAATCTCATTCAGATATCTATATTTGCATTCAGCAATGCCATTTTGTGCCTGAGTTTCCATACAAGATTTTTGAAAATAAATTCCATTTTCTAAAAAATAAGCACCAAGTGGAGTATTATCAAATTCACGTCCACCATCACTTTGGAACATTTGAATTTTGGTATTGAATAGGTTTTCCACCAATTTCTAGAAGGCATAGAAAATAGGTAGAACTTTTGTTCTACGCTTTAATGGATAAATCCAAGTATAACGAGAAAAATCATCCACAAAACAAATGTAATACTGATAACCCAAATTAGAAAGAGTAGGTGATTACCATAAATAAGAATGGATTAATTCCAAACGTTGTTAACAACGATGTTCAACTAATTTTAAGGTAGTCTATGTGACTTTGCAAGTCGACATGAGGTACAAAAATCATTGAATTTATTCAGAGAAGAACTAAATTTTTGATTTTAAGAAGAGACAAAATCCTAACTCCACAATGTCCAAGACGACAATGCCAAGAGGTTGCAAGGTCGAGAAGAGCAGCAAAGGCCGAAGAGGAAGACTCAGGAACAACTAAGGGGTAGACATTGCTAGTTAAGGAAGCATGCAGCAAGATCCTACTCGAGATTTTGTCCTTAACACAAACAGAAGAAGTGTCAAACAGACTATGCAATTGTTATCTTAACACAGTTGCTTGACAGACAAAATTATGCTTTAGGTGGGGAACATGAAGAACATTACTTGGGACAAGAGGCTTATCGACTATAGAAACATAATGAGACCCAACATGTTTAATAGGAAGTAATGATCCATTTCCAATTCGAACACAATCAGTACCATTGTAAGCAGATTTAGAAAGTAAATTACCTTCATTAGGTGTCATATAAGAAGTGGCAGCCGAATCAGGATACCAAACTGATTCATTGGCATTGACAGCATTGAAAGTAGCGAAAGCAGGAACGGATGAAGATTGAGAGGGGGTATAGCGCTGGGGCAACCTACCGTTGTATGCCCTAGGGAAAAACAAATCTGATAGACAACATTATGGTGAGAACCTAAGACCCCTTTAGATGAATTATTATTTGTAGAAACAATGTTAGGATGAGAAGGAGATGAACATTGAATGCTAGACCATGAAAAACAAGTATTACATCTGCAGATCCAGCAGGCACACTCCTGGAAGCAGAATGATGCTGATTGTGATTGGAATTGCGATTTCTACCCCCTTGATTCTTATTTCCCTTCCGATTGGTGTTGTTTCACCCTTCCCCTTCGTCGCCGCCATAACCATTGCCACGATTATTATTACGGTTTGAAGCACCAGAGTCAGTAGAAGCAATAGAAGTGGCCATGGCTTGATGTTGCACACCAAGTACATCCTTGGAATTTAAGAACTTAAGATGCTGCTCATAATGAATTAACATGGAGCAAAGATCATTAAAAGTGATTAAATTGGTACCATAGGAAAGAGTAGTCACTAAGGTATGACAATCTTCATCCAAACCATTCAAAGTAAGCTAAACCCAATCAATGTCTGAAATTGGATTAATGGAAGCCAACGAGTCCTCAATATGTTTAATCTGTCTTAGATATTCCTTCATAGATTGCTTTGTATCCTTCAAAAGATTAGTTAAAGTTCTACGAAGATCCAGGGCCCAAGTAAGACTAGCAGTATTAAATCGCTGAGAAACCCTATCCCAAATTTGTTTGGAGTGAATTACATTATGCACCTCAATTAGTAATTCTAGAGAAATATTAGGAAATAACCAAGATCTTATGATTTGATTCAACCGAAGCCAAACAGAATATGTGGGATTAGGACTTTGAACACCATGAAAATCATGAACATTGTTGAGTGGAGTTTTAATAGTGCCATAAAAAAAATCCACTAAATCGCTGGGTGACAAGAAAGGCGATAAATTGAGTTCACCAAAATAGCTACTCATCTACAGCAGTAAGAACAGTGGCGACAAAATTCTTGACATTGAATGAAAATAAGCTCGGATGAAGATGAGGGAGATTACTACTCATGTGAAACCACTGTTGGAGAGGCGGGTCAGGTTAAAATGCATAGAACCCATGGTATTGAGGAATCGACTAACATCGGAGGAAGGCCAGTCGATGGTGGCAGGGGACAGGGTGAAGCAGGCAAAGTATGGCTGGACAGAGTGTAACCATGCAGTAGAGGCGCCATCGTCCAAGGAACAGACAGCGAACCCATGCCAATGGAGGGTACAACGCCTAACGGCGGTAGCTGGGGAATGCCACAAAACTAGGAAGATGAGGCAGTGAAGGGTGGCGAAGGAAAAGAAGAAGATGGTAGCAACACAACAAAAGGCTGAATGAAAGAACCTGAGGGCGTGGAAGGGATGGGTGGATGACAAAGGCCCCGTGTGGAAACACCAGAGACCTACAGACGAATAGCCGGAGAAGACTCATCGGTTGACATAGGCTAGGCGGGTGAGGCTCAGTGGTTAGGGTTTGAAAAGAAAGGGGCATGAAAAAAAACTTGTGTTACTTAGAGAGGAAGAAACAAAAAAATTTAGGTTTTAGGTTCCTTGCTCTGATACCATGTGAGAGTAAGTCATGGCTCTACCCCAATTAGGGAGCCTGACACTGTATATATACCAATTAGGGAATACAAAATTTACATATTTGTCTTCTATACACTATTAAATTGTAAAAAGGGAAGATTAAGGGAAGGTTGAAATAAGCGTGGTTGTGTGTAGATTGCTGCTAGGTTGTGTCGTGATCCAATGGGTCGTGTTAAAGAAAGCCAAGGGGTTCTGTGGACTTCGACTGGTTCTCTATGAGGTTGATGGAGATGGCAATGATTTGGGACAAGAAGTAGGCCAAGGCACTTGAGGAATTTGGGTAGATTAATGTAGGTGGATCTTGGGCCACTAGGATTATATTACGCTAGGCTTTTTTTCGTTTTGATGGGAAAATTTTACACACCTATTGTGCTTGCCTTATCGGTGGAGACTATACGGTTCTGAAGCCTAGTGTTAGTACGTAGGTAAATAAGCATAGGCAAAAGCCTAATGAGTAGCTCGCTTGTGTGGTACGTGGAGGTAATTCTCTATAAGGGAAGACAATTTGAGGAAATCCTACATACCTTCTAATATTAACAATTTAGGGTTGTCAAAAGCCAACTCGACATGATTATCGAAGTGAGTTGAATGCGAAGTTAAGTGGTTTGGTAGAGATTTTCAACTTGATTATTTAAATGAATGGACATCTAACCCATTTAATTATTTAGATTAGGTTTAAGTTACTACAAAAAAAGGGACTTATTGCAATAGAAACCTAGCAACAAATAATATGTTCTGTTGGTAAAAGTTTATTTTTGCCATCAGATGGATTTTTGTGTTGGGAAAATGGCTATGAGTTTGTGGCGCCAAAAGAACACAAATAAATTGCAATAGAAGCAAAGCATCTGATGGTATTGTTAATACATTACCAACAATATGTACGATGACCAAATGTTCTGTTGGTATTGTTATATTTATACCAACAAAATTTGAAAATTAAAGAGCTATACTGGTATTGTTCATTATGGTATAAAATAGTTTATTTTAACTAATCTAAATTTTATTTTTCAAAATTTATTTTAAATTCCCCCCAAAGCCATTGTATTTAAAAAAAAGAAAGGAAAGCAAACAAGTATTCTGTCTCGACTTGCCCTGCTCGTCACTCTCCTCAGTGTGCATAGACACAAGTTTTCTCACTACAAAAAAAGGTCATCTTCCTACATTTATCTAACCACACATAGCTAAGTGTAGTCGAAAAAAAGAAGGTATCACATGTCTACATCTGTCTCCACACAAAATAAGGGTGGAAAACTTTGCCCACACTTATAAGAGTGGAGTATCTTATTATGGGTATACCCTGCACATATTAAGTATGGCGATTTCTTTTTATAAACGGGGCTTACGTACCATGCATATTAAGCATGGTAGCTGTATTTTTATTTTTAAATTTAATTTTCTGTTCGATATTTTTTGGCTGCTTTTTATTGGATATTCAAATTGAATGTGCCATTTTTTTTAATAGCCTATGATAAGATAAGGTTGTTTCTTTTATTTTTTTAGCTTCACCGGTAAACGTTCACTCGCGTTTCTTCAGTTTGTCACCCAAGGCCCTTCACTGACTTCTCTTACCCTCAATACCGAATGCAGAGTCGACACTTCTGGCACATCTCTAATTTGTTTCATAGCCGAGCTCATGGTGTTGTACTATGGGAAGTTCCGGAGTAGTGTTCGGAGACAATTTCTCAACTAAGGCTGGAAATCTTAGACGATTCCAGTGATTTCTCCACTCTTAGCGAATTGAAGGTTTTATCTCTTTATTCCCCGCTATCCTACCTAGTGCCCTCTAGATTGTTCCTTGTGGTGATTTTTTTTTTTGCGTTTTTTGGAATTGATAAGATTCAGAGAGTGTTTGCATCTCTAATTAGATGAATCTTGTGGCTAATTGTTATTTGATGGATTTTGTTTTTTGGGATCTGTTGGTATGCTTGATGGGTCTTTATGATATGGCTTCAATTTATGCATATTGTTAGTGTATACTATGTAGTCAAACCCAAAACATTTGAGTGTTAGTTCTGACATATTCAAAACAAAGCTAGAATTGTGATGCCCACAAAGTGTTCGATAGAATGTAAGAGTCAAGCCAACTGGAGGAAATGTTGCCGATAGACATTTCCCATTGAATTTTTCCTTATATCCACCAAATTTGTTGTAGAATCCAAACAAATGAGGTAGGATTTGATTATGTTGTGATATTAATGACCATCATGCAAGTCATCTCCCGCCACTTGATGTATAACTTCCAAATTAATTGTTTCAAGTTTTATTTGTAGTGACTTAAAAATTGCAAATAAAGATTGGGCATGAACTGAACCATCAAAAGTGTTTTCAGATATTGAAGGGTTATTAGCAAGTGCTGAAAGTAAGCTCAGTGAAGCTAACAAGCAGTCTGATGCTATTCTTGAAAGCAACTAATCAGAGTTATCGAGGCATTTAAAGGAGATATCCCACAGGAATGATCAGGTAACATATTTTATCAGGACATCTTAGTAGACATAAAAAATTCTTTTAGTTTTTTCCCTCACATTCATTGATCGCTATTGAATAGGCTATCAATGAAATATGGAAGAAGTATGAGATTGAAAAGCAGGAGACAATTAATGCCGAGAAAAAGAAGGTAGGCTAACTGTTGTAAACTAAAAGCATAAATTAGGTGTTCTTGTTCTTTGTTCTAATATGCTAGCATGAAATGTGATGATCCTTGTTTGAGCATAATTACAGAGAAGGAAAAAATGTATGAGCAAAGATTTCATCCAAGCAAAGATTTGATCAGTGCAAGGAAGAATCAAGGTAATAATTGGAGCGTATCTAAGACGAGCATACAGTTCAGGTATGTTTTAGCAGGAGACAATGTGAATCTCTAATGAAATGATCCTCTGAAGTCAGAGCCTTGAGTCAATGTGCATAAAAACTGGGTTATTTGGTGAAATGTTAGACTATGTATATTGACATATCGCTCAGCCGAGTTAAAATCCATGTTCATGGAATGCATCACAATCGCTGTACTTTCTGATTTTAAAAAACAATGTCATCTAGTAGATTTGTGGTGGCCAAATTTTTGAATTCCTAATTAACATTCATGCTGTCCTATTCTAGATTGATGGCATAAAGAAGGAGCACGAAAAGAGAGAACTAAATCTTAAATTTGACTAGTTTGAAGAAGTGAAGCGCATACTTACTAAAAATGGACTTTTTAACAACCAAATTTTAACGACCACACATAATATTCATCATTGAATGATGTTAATAACAGTGAAAGTACTTTTTTGCCGTTTAATTTTAGGAGAAAATGATCATTGGACAATGAGTTACATAAGACGTCATTATTAATTTTAGGAGAAAATCATTATTTGACAATGACCAGATGAAGTGTTAGGAGCAAGATCCTCTTGTAATTATTTTTTCCTTTCAATCTCAATGAACTCTTGTTACTATTGTTCTGTGTTTGCTTTCTTAAGTATTGATTAAACTAGTGGAGTCAGAAACGGCTGGAAACGGGTAGTGAATGTTGCCCTTGTTGCCATTGATCTATGTTTGTTTTCTTAAGTATTGATTAAACTAGTGATTAGGGTGCACTTTAGCGGAAGAACGAACTAAAAGAAGGTAAATCAAGCACGAGCAACAAGAAATTCAAGAGAAGATTGAACGTTTGGAGAATAAACTTGGATATGTCACCAATTTGGTGAAAGTGGTTTTGAAGCACCAGGTATTCCTATATGAGATATTTTATTATTTGTTGATGAGCTAGGCATAGTGCCCATATATAAAGCTTATATGTGGTATGCTTAGATTTAGATCTTTGGCATGGTATAATTTGCAGCTCACTTGGTGTAAATTGTTGTGACCTTATTTGGTTATCTTTTCCATTGCTGAACCGAGCAATCTTCATCATGTGCATATCTCCTCTTCTTGTCATATAATAAGCCCATTTGCTGATTGTTCAATGTTTGGTATACTCCGGGCAAGTGGTCCGTAGAGTTGTGGACTCCGATGTGTAGCCATTGAACTTATTTCTATGTTGTTTTATACTTCTACTCGATGCAGGGAATTAATGTAAGGCTTTATGCCTAGAAAATGGTCAGTTTTCAAGGGAAAGTCTGTTCATTTTACCGCAGAATTTAAGTAGGAATTTAAGAAATTGCTGATACTTTCAACCTTAAGGGTTGGGGGTCTCAGAGATGGTATCAAAGCAAGGTTCTGTGGCCATAGGTCACGACCTTAGTCCTACACTTCATATAGTTTTCTAGGAACGCATTTGTGATGACATGCTATTGCGTGCAAATTTAGTTTTGGTATGAACATCGATCGTCTTAACAAGCTAAAACTAACTTTATTTGTGTGGATCTGCCTTCTTTGTCTTCGAGCTGGATGCCATGATGAATTCATTCTAGTTCTCTTTTCTATGATAAATTTAACATCATGTCATTAAGGGAGAATGACATTAGATGACTATAAATATTCTCCATTACCTCTTCTTAAGATTTATACTTTTGTGCTTGTTTAATAGGGAATAACGGAGGATGTTCTTTCTTTATTTGAGGAAGATGAGGATATTAATAATGACAATGAAAAAGGTCATGCATTTGAAGAAGAAAATTGTTAAGTCAAAAATCATGCATTGTTTTTATAATTATTTTTAGTATATTATATATATTATTTCGTTTAACTTGATTTGTTTTATAGATTTTTTCCAGGATTAATGTTAATTTAATAAAGAAGAGGAGAAAGGACGTAGAAGCTCGGTTTTACACACTTGACTGCAAGACGGTCCAAAAGAATTATGAAAATGATTATTCTCATAATTATTATATTGGGCTATGATTATAAAAGTTGGGAAGAGGCTTGAAGTCTTGAGGAAGAAGACATCTAAGGAAGAAGGAAGAAGAAACCCTAAACAAAAAAAAAACCTAACCCTTAATAAAAACCCCATCTCACGCTTGCCTCCTCCAACCATCATCTCACTTTCTTCTCCTTCAATAAACCACACTCACGCAACATCATCAGTTTCCATCCCCATCATCTAACTCCACGCCATCCCCATCTGTCTCCTTCGCCACCATCTTCCTCTTCATCAGCCACCATCACCACCCCCTCTTCTTCTATCCCTCCACGGCAGCCATAACCCTCTCCACGCATCACCTTCACCATCATCAGCCTCCAACACACCATCAGCATCAATCATCAACATCCCACGCAGCAGCATCATCCCTTCCTTCTTCCCACCACATGGCAACCTTGAATATTACCCACGCAACCCACACCTTCATTCTCATCACCACCATCAACATCACCATCATTCATCATCACTATCTTTCATCACACGATCAGCCACGCAGCCTTCTCTGCTTACCCATCTCCCTCATCACCGTACATCACCTTCATCAGCTACCTTCCCATCAATCTCACGCCTCATCACCATCTTCAATCCTCGTCGAATCACCATCATCATCAGCTTCGCTCTCGTTCAACGCAACCAAGTCTCAAGGCAGCCTCAGGGTTGTATTATTGTTAGTTTTTTTTTTTGTTATTTAGATTATTGTTAAACATGCACTATTTGGGTGGATTTTGAGTCATCATGCTAGGCTAATTTAATATTTGCTTGACCTAATATTTTATTTTACCATGTGAAGTTATTTGTTTGAGATAAGATTTATGTGCCTAAATTTCATATTATATTTACATGAATAATCTAAGCTGATTGGAAATATTTGTTTAATGTTGAATGTTGGATTATTTTTGTTTGGCCACCTAAATAACTCTAACATTTAATAATGTTAACTAGTAACAACTTTTGACCAGTAGGGTTAAAAGGGTAAACTTGGGTCTAAATTACATGAATCTGCTGTTGAGGATTTAATGGTTTAGGTTAGTCGAAGTTTTTCCTAAAGTCTAATGCTTTAAGTCTGTAATTTGTTATGCTGTAGAGTAATAAGTTAGTTGACTTAAAAGAATTAATCCTTAGACGTTCTGCGGTGTATTAAACAGTAAGGGAAAATAGGGGTTACAGACATTCTTAACCTACAGGCTAACTATGCAGTAAATATAATATGTGTATCGATGATTAAATAACGGAACATGGTAAAATATGTATTAAGGTTAAGCAATTTTCCAATCAAGTGATAATTGTTTGCTTCTATTCTGCTCAAATTTTATTATTAGTTTATACTTTTTGGTACCTAATAATTTAATTATATTGTTATCAGTTTATTAAATATTTATTATCCAGTTAAACCCCCCAAGTCGGTTTTTTTTTTAGTCATCTGAGTCATAGAATTACATTTTAATAGTCAGTACTTTGTGTTGTTTTTGTGAGAATTAATTGCTTTGTAACTTAAGTCTATTTCCTCGTGGGATCGACCCTACTTGCCCTATCTATAGTTCTTAATATTTAATTACAACGGTATTTAGGTTATTTAATTTGTAGGCACCGCGACAAGCCTTACAAATTTTGGCGTCGTTGCCGGGAAAATTCTTTTTGTTACAAAGTCTTGAATTTAATCTCATTATCTATTTATTATTATTATCAGTATTATTATTATTATTAGTATTATTATTTTCTTTACTACCTTTAGTATTTGCTTTAGTCTATTTTATTTCGATTAATTATATATTCCTTTTCAGGTTTATGAACGTTGACGAGAGAATAAAGCGTATAAACACGTACGTTGAATTCTTGAATACCGCCACCGTAGGGCAGCTACTAGAAATTTTTGAGAACGACGAAGAAGACGAGAAAGAACCACCCATGGCGGCAAGGACCTTAAAAGAATTGGCTGTGCCGGATGTTTCGCAGCAGCCACTTGGAATTGTCTTTCCTGAATTGGAAAAACCATTAAAACTGAATTCAGGCTTTCTAAATCTTTTACCTAAATTTAATGGTTTGTCTGGCGAAGATCCTCATATGCACCTAAAAGAATTTTTAGTTGTTTGTTCCACTATGAGACCTGATGGGATTGATGAGGATCAGGTTAAACTTCGTGCTTTTCCTTTTTCTCTACAAAACTTAGCCAAGGATTGGTTATATAACCTTCCTACTGGATCTGTTACTACTTGGACTCAATTGCAAAAATCTTTTCTTGAAAATTTTTTTCGTGCTAGTAGAATTGGTGCCATTAGAAAGCAAATTTGTGGAATTAGGCAAAATCTGAATGAGTCATTATATGAATACTGGGAAAGGTTTAAAAGACTATGTAGCAGTTGCCCCCAACATCAGATTAATGACCAATTGCTGATTCAATACTTTTATGAATGACTATTGCCTAATGATAGGGGCATGATAGATGCTGCCAGTGGGGGAGCCTTAGTTGACAAGACACCTACCCAAGCTATGACTTTGATCTCTAATATGGCACAAAACTCACAACAGTTTAATACTCGATATGACTTGGTGACTGGTAGGGTTAATGAGGTTGATACTATTCAACACCAATTAGCAGCCTTGACCTCTAAGTTAGATAAGTTGATAGCCAAAGGACCTAGTCCTGGGGTAGTATGTGGAGTATGTTGTATGGAAGGTCATCCTACTGATGCTTGCCCAACCTTACAAGAGGGGAATGTTAATGCTACGTTTAACTATCAACCCAGGAAGTATGACCCCTACTCCAACACTTACAATGAGGGTTGGAGAGATCATCCTAACTTTAGGTACGGACCACCTAATCCATTTGGTTTCTCTCGACCTCAACCTGTAGCTAACCAAACTGATAAGACCTCTCTTTTGTTAGAGCAGTTAATGAAAAAGATTGACAAAGATAAGAAAGAGACAGAGGCTAGATTTAACTCAATGGAAATTGTCCTTAAGCAAATAAGCCAAACCCAATCCGCCTTAGGAACCTTAGTTAGTAACATGCAATCTCAAAGTAGTAATAGGTTGCCTACCCAACCCTTTACAAATCCTAAGGATAATGTCAGTGCCATAACCTTAAGGAGTGGAAAAGAACTAGGAGAGCCCCACATGTCTAAGAAAGAAGTTGAGACTGAGAAAGAGGTAAGTGAGAAGACTAAGACCAAGGAACTAGTTGAGACTGAGAAAGGAAAGGGGGAAGAACCTAAGAGTAGGAGGCATCAAGAAATGACTCTAGAGGACTTCAACAAACTCCCCCATTATGTTCCTAGACCACCCTTCCCACATAGATATGCCCAACCTAAGCGTGATGCAGCTAATGATGAGATTTTAGAGCGTTTAGGAAGGTACAAATCAATATTCCTCTTTTAGATGCTATTAAACAAGTACCTAGGTATGCTAAGTTTCTAAAAGAACTATGCACCAATAAAAGAAAGATAAAAGGGAATGAAAAGATTAGTGTGGGGGAAAACTTATCTGCTGTGTTTCAAAAGAAGTTACCTCCTAAGTGTAAGGATCCTGGCATGTTCTCTATACCTTGTGAAATAGGTCACAATAGATTTGATAGATGTATGCTTGACTTAGGAGCTTCTATCAATGTTATGCCTCAATCTGTTTATGATTCTCTTAATCTTGGACCTTTAGAACATACTAGCCTAGTAATTCAGTTAGCTAATAGAAGCAATGCTTACCCTGATGGTGTCTTAGAGGATGTTTTAGTCCAGGTTAATGAGCTTGTTTTCCCTGCTGATTTCTTTGTACTTGACATGGGAGGGGGAGATAATGAGCCACCTATTCTACTTGGTCGACCATTTTTGAAAACCTCTAGAACAAAGATTGATGTGCGTAGTGGGCAGTTAACCATGGAATTTGATGGATAAGTCATTAAGTTTAATATATTTGAGGCAATGCGATTTCCTACTGATGTACATAATGTGAATGCCTTGGATGTATATGAGAAATTGTCGCAAGATGTTTTTGAACTAGATAATGATGATGTTTTGAATCTGGCTGTTACTCATAGTTTGCCAGGCGCTGATTTGACTGAATGTGATTATGTTTTATGTGATGAATTGGTGGATGCTATTTATGATTTGAATTCTTTACAAAGCATGCAACCCCCTTTTCAAGTTGCTAGACAAAAGTTATGTGTTAAAACCATGTCGACCCAAGATGCTGTAGTTAAGCTTGAATTGAAACCTTTGCCTGCTAATATGAAATATGTGTACTTAGGTGACAATGAGACATTACCTGTGATTATCTCTAATTCCCTAACTAAACTGCAAGAGGAAAAATTGATTAGAGTTCTTAGAGATAACAAGAGTGCAATAGGATGGACTTTAGCTGATATTAAAGGACTAAGCCCAACATTATGTACACATAAAATTGCCTTAGAACCTGATGCGATCCCTAAAAGAGATCCTCAACGCCGTCTCAATCCTCCTATGATGGAGGTGGTGCAAAAGGAAATCTTAAAGTGGTTGGAAGTAGGGGTGATTTACCCCATTGCTGATTCTAAGTGGGTTAGTCCCATACATGTAGTCCCTAAGAAAGGTGGCACCACTGTAGTGACCAACAAAGCGGGAGAGCTCATACCCACACTAGTACAGTCAGGATGGAGGGTATGTATTGACTATAGGAAGCTAAACAAAGCAACTAAGAAAGACCACTTCCCCTTACCTTTTATGGATCAAATGGTAGAAAGGGTAGCAGGTCATTCTTACTATAGCTTCCTAGATGGATATTCGGGTTATTTACAAGTACCCATAGCTCCAGAGGATCAGGATAAGACCACCTTCACTTGCCCTTTTGGTACTTATGCATTCAAACGCATGCCTTTTGGTCTTTGTAATGCACCTGCTACTTTTCAACGTTGTATGATGTCCATATTTTCTGATTTCATCGATAAGATTATGGAAGTGTTTATGGATGATTTTACCGTGCATGGTGACTCTTTTGACCAAAGTTTGCATAATTTGACATTAGTTCTTAGGCGTTGCATTGAATCCAATCTAATTTTGAACTTTGAAAAATGTCATTTTATGGTTGATCATGGAGTGGTACTGGGGCATATCGTTTCAGAAAAAGGTTTAGAAGTTGATAAAGTTAAGGTAGAAGTGATTTAGTCTTTGCCTTACCCATCTACCGTGAAAGATATCAGATCGTTTCTGGGACATGTAGGGTTTTATAGACGATTTATTAAGAATTTCTCAAAAATTGCTTCTCCGTTATGTGCTTTGCTTGCTAAGGATGTCGAGTTTGTTTTTAATGATGACTGCAAGCATGCTTTTGATGAATTAAAGAAGTGTCTGATTTCACCTCCTATTGTTCAAGCACCTAATTATGCCCTTCCTTTTGAACTCTTATGTGATGCATCCGATAAAGCAGTAGGGGCTGCTTTAGGGCAAAAACAGGGGAGGGAATCTCATGTGATTTGTTATGCCAGTAAGACATTAGATGCTGCACAATGTAATTACACTGTTACTGAGAAAGAATTGTATGCTGTTGTGCTTGCATTGGAAAAATTTAGATCTTATCTGCTAGGTACTAAGATCACTGTGTATTCTGATCATGCTGCTTTAAAGTATTTAATGAAAAAGAAAGAGGCTAAACCTAGGCTAATTAGATGGGTTTTACTGTTGCAAGAATTTGATTTAGAAATTCAGGATAGGAAAGGCCTAGATCACCATGTAGCTGACCATCTGAGTAGGATTCCAACTGCAGAAATTAGTAAAGATTCTAATGATTATTTTCCTGATGAATATTTATATACTGTTGTAGAAACCTTTCCTTGGTATGTGGACATTGTTAACTATTTAGTTACCAAAACCTTTCCTGCTAATATGCCTAAGCATGCTAAAGATAGAATTAAATCACAAGCTAGACTATATGTGTGGGATGAACCCTATTTATGGCGTTTTTGTAGTGACCAAGTAATTAGAAGATGTGTTGATGATTCTGAAATTTTATCTATTTTGGAGTTTTGTCACTCCCGAGAGGGAGGAGGTCACTTTGGTCCTAAACGCACTGCACATAAAGTTCTAGAATGTGGATTTTTCTGGCCCACAATTCACAAAGATTGCTTTGAATTCTGTAAAAGATGTGACATGTGCCAAAGAAGTGGAAATTTGGGTAGTAGAAATCAAATGCCCTTATATAATATATTTGTGTGTGAACTTTTTGATGTATGGGGTATTGACTTTATGGGCCCATTTCCCCCTTCCAATGGTAACCAATATATTCTAGTTTGTGTGGATTATTTATCTAAGTGGGTTGAGGCTATTCCAACCAAAACTCATGATGCGAAGACTGTGGTTAAGCATGTTAAGAAAAACATTTTGAATAGGTATGGGATGCCTAAGGCCATCATTAGTGATAGGGGAACCCACTTTTGTAATAGAACTTTGAAAGGTCTCCTAGATAAGTTTCATATTACGCATAAGGTTTCGACTGCTTATCACCCACAAACTAATGGTCAAGCTGAGAGCATGAATAAAGAAATAAAAGGGGTTTTGGAGAAACTTGTTAGACCTGATAGGAAGGATTGGAGCGATAGATTAGATGATGCACTTTGGGCTATTAGGACTGCATATAAAACTCCAATTGGGATGTCACCATACAGGATAGTCTTTGGGAAAGCATGTCACTTACCTGTAGAATTGGAACATAAATCCTTTTGGGCTGTGAAAAAGTGTAATATGGATTATATGGAAGCAGGAAAGGAGAGGAAATTACAACAGCAAGAGTTAGAGGAAATAAGGTTAGAAGCCTATGATAATTCAGTTATTTATAAGGGCAAGTCTAAGGCATTTCACGATGCTAAGTTGGTTAGGAAAGAGTTTCATGTAGGAGAAAATTTTTTGTTATTTCATTCAAAATTGAAACTATTTCCTGGGAAACTTAGATCTAGGTGGCTAGGCCCTTTTGAAGTCACTCAGGTCCATCCTCATGGGGCAGTAGAAATTAGGAGCCTTGATACTAATAAGATTTTTAAGGTGAATGGTCACAGGTTGAAACATTTTTATGAAGGAGTTGTTCGCAAAATTGAGGATATTGATTTGGAAGATCCATGATCGGAAAAGAGGTCGAGCCAACGACAAGAAACAAAGGCGCTGCTTGGGAGGCAACCCAAGATTCTTTCAGGGAGTATTCTTTTCCTTTATTCTTTTTCTTTTTGTTTTGTTCCTATTTCCTTACATTGAGGACAATGCAGGAATTAAGTGTGTGGGGGGGTGCATCCTGCATTTAATTCATGCAGTTTTTATTTGACCCAAAAAAAAACTTAAAAAAAATACAAAAACAAAAAAATTCTTTTCTTATAAATAATGCATGATATGAGTTTATGCTAAGCTTGCTTGGTTAGGAATTTTTTTTTTTACTATTTTGTAGTTTATTCTTTTATAAGTGAAGACTTCTGAGCATGATAGTTGTCCTTTAGAGAAGTTTGAGTTGAACCTCATACATCTTTTTAATGAGTAACTCTCTTGATTATCCATCTTATTTGATAATACAATATATCCGATTCAGAGGCAATAAAATGACCTAACCCATCTCCTAGACTATTGAATTAATTGAATAACTTATTAAAATTGTGATTTTGCTTGCCTGTTTTTCATGTGTGAAAAAAAAAGTCAAAGTTGAGAATGACAAGTACTCCTTTGAGGCATGCACTACTGGGTGTTACCCTTTGAGGCAATACTGCCACTGGAAAGCTTGCTTCCCATACTAGTGATCCAAAAAAAAAAAAAAGAAGAAGAAGAAAAATAAATACAAGGCAAGTTTAGAATAATGCAATGAGTTATTCTACCTAGTTCAATTGTTTTTATAGCCAAACCATGCCTAAATTTTTCTATCATAAGTTTTTAGACCTCTTAATGTATGCATAATCAAAAAGAGATGGATAATTATAGATCCTGTTACTTCATTATGAAAATGTTGTGAGGCTGATGAATAAACTCTCTAAGGATAGTTAGATGTTTAGCATGTATTCACCTATTGAAGAAAAAACTAATCAAATCAGTAACACTGCTTTTCTAAGGCAAGCCAAAGCCTAGTATAAACATCATAGTGATGCATGACTTTGTAAGAAAGGAAGAAGGTACATTTTTAGGTCGAGTATAAGATTTCTTTGCACGAGGACGTCCAAAGTCTAAGTGTGGGGGAATTTGTTAAGTCAAAAATCATGCATTGTTTTTATAATTATTTTTAGTATATTATATATATTATTTCGTTTAACTTGATTTGTTTTATATATTTTTTCCAGGATTAATGTTAATTTAATAAAGAAGAGGAGAAAGGACGTAGAAGCTCGGTTTTACACACTTGACTGCAAGACGGTCAAAAAAAATTATAAAAATGATTATTCTCATAATTATTATATTGGGCTATGATTATAAAAGTTGGGAAGAGGCTTGAAGTCTTAGGGAAGAAGACATCTAAGGAAGAAGGAAGAAGAAACCCTAAACAAAAAAAAAAAAACCTAACCCTTAATAAAAACCCCATCTCACGCTTGCCTCCTCCAACCATCATCTCACTTTCTTCTCCTTCAATAAACAACACTCACGCAACATCATCAGTTTCCATCCCCATCATCTAACTCCACGCCATCCCCATCTGTCTCCTTTGCCACCATCTTCCTCTTCATCAGCCACCATCACCACCCCCTCTTCTTCTATCCCTCCACGGCAGCCATAACCCTCTCCACGCATCACCTTCACCATCACCAGCCTCCAACACACCATCAGCATCAATCATCAACATCCCACGCAGCAGCATCATCCCTTCCTTCTTCTCACCACATGGCAACCTTGAATATTACCCACGCAACCCACACCTTCATTCTCATCACCACCATCAGCATCACCATCATTCATCATCACTATCTTTCATCACACGATCAGCCACGCAGCCTTCTCTGCTTACCCATCTCCCTCATCACCGTACATCACCTTCATCAGCTAGCCTCCCATCAATCTCACGCCTCATCACCATCTTCAATCCTCGTCGAATCACCATCGTCATCAGCTTCGCTCTCCTTCAACGCAGCCAAGTCTCACGGCAGCCTCAGGGTTGTATTATTGTTAGTTTTTTTTTGTTATTTAGATTATTGTTAAATATCACTATTTGGGTGGATTTTGTGTCATCATGCTAGGCTAATTTAATATTTGCTTGACCTAATATTTTATTTTACCATGTGAAGTTATTTGTTTGAGATAAGATTTATGTGCCTAAATTTCATATTATATTTACGTGAATAATCTAAGCTGATTGGAAATATTTGTTTAATGTTGAATGTTGGATTATTTTTGTTTGGCCACCTAAATAACTCTAACATTTAATAATGTTAACTAGTAACAACTTTTGACCAGTAGGGTTAAAAGGGTCAACTTGGGTCTAAATTACATGAACCTGCTGTTGAGGATTTAATGGTTTAGGTTAGTCGAAGTTTTTCCTAAAGTCTAATGCTTTAAGTCTGTAATTTGTTATGCTGTAGAGTAATAAGTTAGTTGACTTAAAAGAATTCATCCTTAGACGTTATGGGGTGTATTAAACAGTAAGGAAAAATAGGGGTTACAGACGTTCTTAACCTACAGGCTAACTATGCAGTAAATATAATATGTGTATCGATGATTAAATAACGGAACATGGTAAAATATATATTAAGGTTAAGCAATTTTCCAGTCAAGTGATAATTGTTTGCTTCTGTTCTGCTCAAATTTTATTATTAGTTTATACTTTTTGGTACCTAATAATTTAATTATATTGTTATCAGTTTATTAAATATTTATTATCCAGTTAAACCCCCCCAATCGTTTTTTTTTCTTTTTTTTAGTCATCTGAGTCATTTAATTACATTTTAATAGTCAGTACTTTGTGTTGTTTTTGTGAGAATTAATTGCTTTGTAACTTAAGTCTATTTCCTCGTGGGATCGACCCTACTTGCCCTATCTATAGTTCTTAATATTTAATTACAAGGGTATTTAGGTTATTTAATTTGTAGGCACCGCGACAAGCCTTACAAAAATGCCGAAGAGGTTGATGATCAAGAAGAAAATGATAAGTCATAGTTTGAGTTCTATTATGTAGTTAACTTTTGTCTTGACTTATCTTGTAGGAAGACCAATTAATGTTTTTGAGTCTGCACTTATAGTTTGGAGTTTAATTTCAATGGAAGCAATTCTTAGAGTTATGTATTTATTTCTTATGAAGTTTTAGTGAATGCCTAGCACTTCTGAAAACTTTTAAATAACATTGTGCTTTTCTTTGGGTTGATTCTTCTATTGTTGATAATTATTGTACTACAGGTTTGATTTTGTATAGATGTATTCATTAAAAAAAATAGTTCCCACTTGAATGGATGGACTATTGGTTGTAGATGTTTCAAATCATGAGGTGTGTGAAAGAACATAATTACCAATAGATTGCAGCTTGATGGATTTTATTTTTTTTTGCAGTATACAGTAGTACCAACAGATCTTCTTGTTGGAGAAGATTAAAAAGGAGAAAAAAAGAAAGAATTACCAATAGATACAGTACGTTGGTGAATAATTTAGTCTGCCAGTTGATTTAGCACCAACAGAAGCATCTGATGGTAACACTTGCCATCACCAACATATTATGTCTCTGATGGTAACACGATGACATTCACCTACGAATTCATTATGTTGGTATTATGGAGAAATTGCGGCAGATTACAATGTCTGTTGGTAAAACTAATACCATCACCCCTTTTTACCAGCAGTCTAGCAATAGACCAATATCTGTTGGTATAAGGTTTTACCAACAGCAAATGTACTTATTGTAACATAACTGTCCATGTTGGTAAAAACTACTTTTTTTGTAGCAAGTTGAGAACTTTGAAACAAAAAAAAAAAACCTATTTAACCTATTTAATTAAACGGATTAAATAGATTGACTTGTTCCCAATTATCATCTATTTTCTAGAGGGAATTGAGAAAATGTGGGACTTAATCAAGCCCACCTATATTTTTAGAGTTGTGATTCTTGTGGATTATACACAATGGTTGCATTATAATAACATATTGAATTCAAAAGATTAATTTATAAGGCTTCATAATCATACTTTAGTTTAAATGTTAAGTGAGGAAATGAAAATTGCATATCCTGAACATGACCTATTTATATTAAATGGATTAATGGGTACACTTCACGTCAACTCGTTTAAAAAGTAAACAAGTATGTGCCAAGGTTGCAACCTGTCTAATAAATGGGTTAGGTTTAGGTCGAGAGTTCCTTGGCCATTTAAATTTAATAAAAACATGAATGATAAACCTTTAATTTTGCTATTTTTGGGCCCTTGATTTTATCGCCTTTCTCTACATATCTCCTTGATTTATTTAGCAATTTGATCATATTTGCCCTCTTTTTCTCGCAATCATCTTGTTCGTATTAACTTCCCTTTTTGGAGGTATTTTGGTTATAATTGGAAGGAATATGTGCAAGGATCGAAGTTAAGAGGTTCGAGGAGTTGGTAGGAAGACCATGGAATCAATAATTAAGAGTTGTAGGATTTGCATGGCTAGCCATGCACTTTTGCATAACCATGCATAATTACTAAAAAGTTGAAGACATGTATGGCAGGCCCCGTGTATTTCGTAGGGCTATGCAGCTGAGGTAGAAAGTTCCTACAGAGTTGCATGGCTGGTCATGTGCTTTTACACGGCCGTGCGTCCTGAGCTCAGAAATTGTGCACAACTGGTCGTGCATTGAAGCACGGTCATGTGCCCCTTCTAATTTTGAGATACTAAAGCGATCTTTGGCTAGTTTTGGGGGCCTGTTTTGTCTTTTCTTTCAGAGCACTTTCTTCGAGCGATTTTTACGGTTTAGTAGGGAGACTTAGGAGTTGCTTGTTGATTGAATTCATCACCATTGAAGAGTATCTTTACTACTTCTACTACGATTAATTCAAGTTTGCTTCTCGTTTCTCTTTTTCTCCAATCATTATTTTCTAAGGTTCTTTGTGTGAATCAAGTTTGCTATTCTAGGGATTGATTTGATTTTTTTTATATGATTCATGGCTTATCTTCTAACTTGGGTTAGGATTAGCGGCGATTATATTAATTGAATCATGATTTAGCCTCAGACCCTTAGTTGCTCCATGCTCTCATTTATGATTTCTACTTTGCTTACGACAAGTTTAATGAATTATTTAAAAGAGCATTCATCCATTGCTACTAGGGTTTAAGGGAACGTTGAAAGGTGAAACCTTTACGTAGAGTGGCCTTGTAGATGGTTAGGATTTCGACATGAAAATAATTGAATTCCTAGTTAGGATTTGAGAATGTAAATCTTGTAGTCCTTTGAATTTAGTCCCATAAAAATAGGTGGATATTACTCTAGGAATAGTCCTCGACTTTTGAGAGCAGGAGATAAATTTAATTGTCAATCTATCGACTGGTAATACAATGCTTAGGTGAGTTTGATGCGGTTAGTGATTGATTCATTAATGCAATTGTGATGTTAATTCCAACCCAAGTGTTTTAATATTCTGATTGCTCAATTATCTTCTTATTTATTATTGTTTCTTTAGTTGTTTGTTGAACCTTTTAATTTGATTTTCCTAGATTGAGTATTCAACTTAGTTCTGGTAATTGAAAGCAAGTTCCTTATGGGATCAACTCGTACTCGCCAATTGCTAGCCACATCTACATCGTGTGCTTATGGTAATTTAACTGTATGAAGTTTTTGGTATCGTTACTAGGGACCTTGCTCCTGTCAATATTAAGAACTGATTAGAATACACTAGACTAGTTTTTTATTTTTCTTTTTGTAGTTCTTAGTTCTTCTTTATCCTTGTCAGACACTACTTACGCTTGGTGTAGTGTTTGGTTTGTATGCATAGGCACAAAAAGGGAATCAAAATCTTATCCCCTTGGACCTTGAGATCGAAGCCACTGTATGTACGCAAGGCAGCAGCCGAAGGAAGAAGAAAATAGAAGCAGTAATATTTGGCAAGGACAACAGAGTGCGGAGAGACTATGCTACGCCACTATCGTCAGGTATCACTTCATCAATAGTGAACCCAACGGTTGAGGATAGCAACTTCAAGCTCTACCTAGACCTTATCTCCTTAGTGGAGAGCAACTAGTTCAATGCGCACCCCTTTGAGAACCTAAACGTGCATCTTCGTAATTTCCTTATGAAGTGCAATAGAATCAAACTCAATGGGGTACCCACTGATACCATTCGGTTACAGCTTTTCTCATTTTCCTTGAATGATAGAGCTAGGGATTGGCTTCAGAATGAGGAGTCGAATGCCTTCGCGACCTGTGATGCACTTTGCAAGGCTTTCCTAGGTAAGTACTTCCCACCAGGAAGGACTGCCAAGTTTAGGGCAGATATTACCTCATTCGCCCAACTACATGGTGAGTCCTTATATAAAGCTTAAGAGACATTCAAGGATCTTCAATGCCAGTGTCCACATCATAGCATCCCTAGCTAGCTCTTGATCTAGACCTTCTACAATGGAATAGACCAAACTTAGATGATGTTCATTGACACTACAGTTGGAGGTCTCTCATAGGAAAATCAATTAAGTTATGAAGGCTCTCTTAGAAGATATGACAGTAAACAATTATTACTAGTTTAGTGAGTGAGCCACCCCAAAGAGAAGTAGTGACAATTATGAGGTCGATGTTGTGACGTTACTAGCCAACAAGGTGGATGCACTGGCACAAGGACTTGATAGGGTTGGTACTTTGGGCTCATTAGTTAGAGTATATATTATTTGGGAAACTTGTAGGGTGCAAGGTCTGACATATGCTAAGTGCTACAATGGTCCTTCTACCATTGAGCATGCTAATGCTCTACATAGTTTTAACCCACCACAATAGAACAATCGTTACTAAAATGCTTAGGATTTTAGATGGAAGAGCCACCCTAACCCTCCCTATGGGAACCCTAGTCTTCAACCTCAGAGTTCTATACAAACACATGGGTTCCATTATAGAGCCCCTTATAACCCACCTCCTCAACCCCCATAGCCAAAATCCAACTTGGAGAGTGTTATGGAGCGCTTTATTTAGGCTTAAACTAAGACTAATGATGCTCTTGGTAAGTCAATTAACCGTATGACCTCCAAATTTAAGACTATGGCCTCCCACTAGAAAGGGATGGACACCTGGATTGCTTAGACAACTCAATAGATTAGCTGTCTGTCTTTGGCCTCAAGGGCATCTACATGGCCAACCTAAGTCCATCTCTAAAGGCCACATCAATACCATTTCTACAAGGAGCAAGGGTTTGGTGGAGAGCCCTGTGATGGTACTCTAGGAGACAACTTCAGCTCCTAGTTCTGTAGGAATAAATGAATTGAAATAGGGAGAGAGCCATCATCTAGAAGAGAAGGGCCACCAATCGCCTCCAGTTTGTGCCTACCAGCCACCAATTCTATATCCTCATAGGGTGCCACGATTGAACCTTGAGCCCAGAATGGTTAGATTCCTAGATTTGCCGAAAAGGATATACGTTAATGTCCCCTTTCTCGAGGCTCTAAAGGAAGCAATGTCCTTTTTGAAGTTTTTGAGGAACCTTCTATCTAAGAAGGGCAAGCCTGAGGAAGTTTTAATAGCTCCCATTGGAGAGGTTGTAGCACAGTGTTACAGAGCATGTCACCATCGAAGCTACAGGATCCTGGTAGTTTCTCGATCCAATGCTCCATAGGAGATATGCAGATGAAGATTGAGATGGTTCTATATGATTTGGGAGATGCTATTAGCTTAATGTTTCTCTCTCTATGCAAGAAACTTCAGTTGCAGGACTTAAAACCCACCACTTTGATCATACAACTAGCAAATCAATCCACTAGGCGCTCCGTAGACATTATGGAGGATGTTCCAGCTCAGGTAGGTAAGTTCATCATTTCATACAACTTCGTGGTAATGGCTATGGATGACGATTCTTAAGCTCCTATTATTTTGGGATTGTCGTTTCTAATCACTACAAGGGTGTTGATTGATGTACTCACAAGGAAGTTATGTTTCCAGATGCGTAGGCGGAAGATAGACTTTTGCTTCCCACCACCTCCCTTTCCGCCTACAACATCTTTAGTCCCTGTAGTTCATGTGGCTCCTGTTGGTTCTATAGCAGTTTCTAGGACAAGGGTATTTGAAGGATATGGGCACTTGACACAAGGTGTTATGCCCCTTATGACCAACCTCCACCGATCTTGACCTATTTTGGAGGCCCTACTATCCATCCCGGGGAGGGGGTGGATGCATCACCGTTCACTACTTTAGTTCTTCCACCTTCCTCAATCTCATCACCATCTATTGTCTGAGGTAAGGGTCAAGCTAGGGACATAAAACAAGTGTTTCTTAAGAGGCAACCCAAGTATTTACTTAGTTAAAAAAAATAAAAAAATAAAAAAGGAGAAAAAAATGTCATTCTTCCTATCTCCCCTCCTCTCTTTCCCCTTTGCTACTATAAGTTCCTCCCTTGCTCATTTGCATGTTCTTTCTATTGAGGACAATGGAAGCCTCAAGCATGGGTGGTGAGCTTGTAGCTCTTTGGGTGAAATTGTAGATCTCAGGGTGTGCTTTAGATTATATTTCTTGTATTTACATCATGTAGTTAGGATTTCATGTAGTTTTATAGGCTAGAGCATTTAGGGCATATAGGTTAGAGCATATAGGTTAGATCTTACATCACAAGAGGAGAAGTGATCATGTTGGGCGCTCATAAGCTTTCCAGGTACCACTTGTTACCCTTCTCTTTATTATCTTGTATGTGTTTTATCACTTAGTCAGATTTATTTCTTTTGAAAAAATTAAAAAAATTAAATAAGAATTTGGGAAAGCCCCTCCTACGATGATAATCCAAGAGGTGATTGATTGATTGACTTAATTATGCGTTGAGATGTGGCTTGTACTCATGTAATTTCTGTGAAACTGTGTTGACATCACCATCTGTAACTGCTTTGTCTTATATTAAATGTCAATCACCCTTGAGATTCATGTGTTTTGACTCAATTAACCCTGATGAGTAGTGTATCCTAGAGTGAGTTGCATTGATTATGGTAGATTGAACTATGAGATTTTAAGTTTAATGACTATTCATTACATATAGTCTCATATTTCTTTTCTTGTATGACTTATCCATGATTGCATCTCTAGAACTTGGCATGTTTTGCTTCAGCATCACATTTGACATAGCATATGTTAACGTGATTGAGGAAACCTTTGTTCTATTTAGCCACATTAGCCTAAAAGCCACCAATTAATATGTGTCACTCCATTTGCTAGTCCTTTGTGCCTTTCGCTATTTTGTTGTTGCACCATATTCGGTACACCTTGGCCCATGCACAACTTTCACACATTAGCCATGATTTAGTGGAGCAATAATTTTACATAGGGTGTGGTCTGTATTAAGGATGGTTCAACCTTTTTGGGTGTTTTTAATTGTGGTGTTTGATTTGAAGGAGTGTGAGCGGAGAGCTTGTATTTTCCATGTCATCCACACATCTCGGTTTTTCTTCCTAAAAAAATAATAAAAAATGAAAAGCACAAAATGAAAAAAATGAAAAAAGAGAGTTGTGAATAAGTGTTTGGCATGGTCATTCATTCAATAAGTTTAATAAACTCCTTCTATGTGGTGGGCTCCCTAGCCTCTTTGGTATTAGATATCTTGGTGTATATTATTGTAGCAATGTTGCGCTCCCTAGCCTCTTTGGTAGTAGTTCCACTTTTGCTATAATGATTCCCCTTCTCACACATATCCTTTGCCCCATTACAACCTTCTTGCAAGTCCTCACGATTGATGTTTCCACATTTGACATAAGTGGTGGAGCATAGAGAGCCCTACCAAGCATATGGCTGTTTGTATGATTGTATAAGTATTGAGTGCACTCAATTCTATATTCCAAACACGTTGAGAGGGGTTTCGTATCCCACTTTTTCTCAAAATTAGGTTCTACCGGTCATGCGTACTTACCACTTATTGAGGAATGTCTCATCTTACTATGTGTTTTAATATTGGGACGTTTGGTGTGTTACATTTGGGAAGCGTAATTTATGGATGATAGTGTATCCATTTTATTAAAAACGTTTCCGACACCTTGATTTGGCCACCTTCGATGCATGATTGTGCACGATTAGTTGATCGTTATTTTCTTGCCTGAAGAGTTTGTGATTAGAGGTTCATCTCCTTCATTGATTATTCAAAGTTAGTCTTGCTTTGGGACAAGCAAGAGATAAGCATGGGGAGTTGATAAACGTCTAATTTTATTATTATTAGGCCCTTGATTTCATTGTCTTTCTCTATATATCTCATTGATTTGTTTAGGAATTTGATCATGTTTGGTCTCCTTTGCTCATAATCGTCTTGTTTGGACTAACTTCCCTTTTTATAGGTAATTGGGTTATAATTGGAAGGAATATGAGCGAGGAGCTAAGTTTTGGATAAACAAGAGCTTCGAGGAGCTGACAGGAAGACCAAGGAATCAAGAATTAAGAGTTGTAGGATTTGCGTGGCTAGTCGTGCACTTGGATGCTTGTGCATAATTGCTAAAAAGTTGAAGACATGCATGGCTGGCCATGCATGTCTGCACGACCGTGCATCCTGAGCCCAAAAATTGTGTATGGCTGGCCGTGCGTTGAAATGCGGTTGTGCGCCCCATTTGATTTTGAGATACTAAAGCGATCTTCGGCCAGTTTTGGGGGCATCTGTTGTCTTTTCTTTCGGAACACTTTCTTATAGCAACTTTTAGGTTTAGTGGAGGGATTGTAGAGTTTTTGTTGACTTAATTCATCACCATTGTAGATTATATTTACTACTTTTGCTACAATTAATTCAAGTTTGCTTCTCGATTCTCTTTTCCTCCTATCATTATTTTCTAGTGTTTTTATGTGAATTATGTTTGTTATTTTAGGGATTGATTTGATTGCTTTTGATATGATTTATGGCTAATCTCCCAACCTGGGTTGCAATTAATGCTAATTATGTTAGTTGAATCATGATTTAGCCACAAACCCTTACTTGTCCTATATTTGTGTTTATGATCTATACTTTGCTCTCCACATGCTCAATGAATTGTTTGAAAGAGCAGTCATCCATTGCTGTTAGAGTATAGGGGAATGCTGAAAGACGAAGCCTTTACCTAGAGTGACCTAGTAGATGATTAGGAACATGAAAATAATTGCAGTTCTAATTGAGATTTGAGATTATAATCTTGTCATCTATTGGCTTCAGTACGATGAAAATAGGTGGCTATGGTTCCATAATTAGTCTCAACCCTTGAGAGAGTAAGGAGATGGATTTAATTTTCAATCTATCCACTCGTAATACAATGCTTAGGCGAGTTGGATGGGGTTAGTACAGGATTGATTCACTAACAATTGAGCTGTTAATTCCAACCTATGTGCTTTAATATTCTAATTTCTGAATTCTGTTCGTAGTTATTACTGTTTCCTTAGTTGTTATTTGAACCTTTGAATTTGATTTGCCTAGATTGAGTGTTCAGATTAGCTCTGATAATTGAAAAAGCAAGTTCCTTACGGGATTGACTCCTACTCACTGATTGCTAGCTACAGCTATGTCATAAGCTTATGCTAATTTAACTATAACTTCTGACAACCCTAGTTGACCTTACCAGTTGCTAGGCTGAAGTCACGATCACTTTTGCAATTAGTTCCATGGCTAACAAAACAATTCTTTTAGAATAAATTGCAAATTTGAGAAAAGTCACAGACAACTTTACCCCAATTAGGAGTGATTGTATCATATTTATGTAGACAGATTCCTTCAGTCCCACTATTATTACCACTAGTGAGGACTCATACTTTTTACAGTGCATCTCTCCTTGGTAATTTTGAATTATGAATTTGATGTTTGACTTAAATTGAAGAGATATTAACCAAAATTATTTAGTGGATAGATGTATAATACTCGATTTTACTTTGAGTTAGTTGATTTAGTGAATGATATCTAAATTGGCAAATAGAAAGATTCATCTCGTGATGGTAGTTGAACTCAGGGTTTAAAGAAATATTCCAGAATCATATATACGCTGGCGCACACACACACACACACACACACACACACACACACACACACACACACACACACAGATATATATATATATATATATATATATATATATATATATATATATATATATAAAGTTGGATACAAGTAATGCATGCATGATATGTGGCAATATGATGTGGCACAAATAAGGACTAGGCAAGTTGTGATTTGGTGGATGTTAGTCGAGACATATTAGTTAACTTTATTATTATTAATTAATTAGCTAAGATTTATTATATGTTATTAACGTAATTATTTATTACATTCCTTTATACTTCTAACTCCCTATTTTTGGCTCTATCCTCATATGGTTAACTTGATTTGCAATGTTTGATTTTTCATATTTCTGATTGATTAATCATTTTTAACCTTCATCTAAAATGTTGTCACTCTTTTTCCTTTAGGTGTGATCTTGGGGTTGTTGTAAATGGGTAAGAGCTAATGGTCACTCAACAATATCAGTCCATCTTAAACATATAGGACGACAGATGATAACATGTAGGTAACATGCATAATGGCCATGTAGGGTTACTTGGCTATATAAGTTTCGATTTAGGATTGATTTAATATAATACTAGATTCAATTAAAAGAAGTAATTTTTTATGTATTTTGCATAATAATTTGTATAGTTGTAATATAATCTTTATGAATGAAATTGAATTAAAATATAGTCCATTTAACTACTAATATAAGCCCATCAAAAGAAATTGGATGTCTCACATGTTAGAGAATTTTGAAAAAATAGTGAATACCATATCATTATTGTTATAATATGAAAACAAAAGGAGCTTAAAATGATTAAATGAAGAAAAAGGAAACAATAATTCTGTTGTTATAGAACTATCAGTCTACTTCAAACCTATTATATTTTTGTATCTTATTTATATTAGTAAAATTAAAATAAAAATTAAGTAATCTTCTTGTATCATAAGGGTATAGCACTAGTCTAGCTTAAGTACAAATACATTTTCGGATGAAATCAATTCGCAATTATCATATTCAAGCTCCACATGCTATATTTAATTCATATCTATAGCAAATAACTATAAAAAATTGAACCAAAATCATACCAACATCACATAAACTCTTACTATATATATTATACTAAATATAGTCCACTACAAATCTAATTTTTCAAGCACCATCTCATAGAAGACACATTATAAGATATAGACTTTTGTGATGAATTTAATTAATGTTGAGGTGACTAAAAATTTACTTAGGATTGACTATGATAAAAATCATTACTATGTGAATCATTAGTTCATCTTGAATCAAAAATTTATTCTAACATATATTATTAGTCATGTCAAAAATTTGAAATAAAAATTCTTAAATGAATCTATCACAGAATAACTTTTATGTGAGACAATTTCATCCAAGAATTTGTATTGCCCTCTCATATTCATCCTTTAACAATTTGATAACAAAACCAACCTAAAAAATTGTAGTAATTCGACAATTACATCTTACAGTACTCCATAAGTACAAGCCAAACATCACTAATATTATGATGATTACATTACCTTTAAAAAATCAGTATATTTAGCGTTGCAATTTTATCATCGGTGTAGGTTCTTGGCTGAGCTTCATGGCCTGTTAATACTAAATTCTAATGTAAGATCTTTTAATTTCTCTGTAAGTGAGTAATTACTAATTCATTAAAGAAATGTGTAGAATGCTAACAAAAATGAAAAACAAATGAGGAATTTCTCTGTAAATTAGTAATTACTAAATTCATCAATGAAATGTATAGGATGCTAACAAACATGGAAAAAAAAAACAAGCAGGCAATCATGTTATGTTTAAGTGCTCTATAGGTATTATTTAAATAGAAAATTAGATGAAAATTTTAGTTAAATCCTAACCTCATAATGTTTACCATCAAAATTGGAGACCTTTGATCAAAAATTAAATCCTAACAAATTCATGCTTAAGAGTTATCTATCAGTTGAACTACCTCGTAAAATGTTCGCAAGGATTTAGATTTCTACCTCATGTGTAAGAAACCTTCGATAGTCAAAAATCATACAGAAATATTATCGTAGAGTTCACACTTTGCTGAAATGTTCCACTAAAGGAATTTTTGGGCAGAAGTAACCTATGAAGGTATAAAGGTTTAAATGTCTCGGAGCATAACTCCAAGTCGCTTAACACCCAAAAATGTAGACATAAGTTGTAGTGGTAAATCAAAGAAAACTTTGAGACTTTAATTAAACAGGTAAACTTAGAAAGATACAATAACTCAGAGGCTATCCCACTTATAGAAAATTTTTTATTTTTTTTCCTGCCTTGATTGTCAGTATGAGCTTAAATGGATATTACAATATGTTAAAGCACATATCTCTTTAAGTAGATCCCATAAAAATTTGGTAATGAATGAAACCATCAAATAAGAAATGTTTGAACAAAAAATGTGCTATTTTTAAGGTACTTTTACACCGGTTTTAGGCTCGTTTTAATAATATTTTTAAGGTTTTTAATTGATTTTATTTTATTTTACAGATTTTTAATAAATGTGATAAAAGAGCCGAAAATGGAGAAAAATATGAGAAAAATTGGAAAAATGACGGGAACTGAGGAACCGGTCCAAATTACCAGGGAACCGGCCCAAGCAGCAATTGAGAAAAACAAAAACCAAACCGGTCTAGCAGAAAATCGGACCAGCCCGGTTCGTGTGAGCTAGTTCAGCAGAAAACCGATTCAGGCTTAAAAGTGAACCCCCTCCCATTCCTTCACCCTCTTTCTCGCGTCCCCAACCCCAGAACCCAAACCCTCCGTTTCTAGCCCCATCTCGCTCATCTCCTCTCTCTCTCCTCTAGCACATCGTTCTCTCTCCCTTATCCCAAAACCAGAAACCACTCCAGCCCCCAGAATCCTCAAACCCCCAAAATTCGCCCACGGTTTCACCTTCGTCCAACCCATCCCACCACCCGTAATTCACGCCCAAAACGCCAGCACATACCCCTTGCTGTCCCCTTCATCCACCGTCCACGACACCACAAATCGACGGTCAAGCTTCGAAGTGGTTCGGGTATAAGAAGAGGCGACGCCATTGAAGGGTTCGAACTTTAGGTAATTAGGTAATAGTAGGCAAATTAGGAGTAGGATTAGGATTTTAATTATGTTCATAGGTTAGGTTTAGTTTTAATTCTCGAAATTTAGCCTCAAA
>JACYFF010003369.1:37280303-37302335 GCA_017589665.1 Selenicereus undatus
TGTTCATAGGTTAGGTTTAGTTTTAATTCTCGAAATTTAGCCTCAAATTTCATTCGTGTTCTTCGATTTCATATTAGGGTTTCAAATTTAGGGTTTCGAATTTTGGTTATTTTAAGCATTTCAATTCATGTAGCTAGGTTAGAATTGCCACTTTCGAATGGTATTCAAGGTTTTCAGTTGTAATGGTAAGAATTTTGGTTTCAATTTCGTTGAGTTCATTCGATTATTTCCCCTCTCCCCTGACTCGCTTTCTGCTCATGTTCTCTATCTGGGCTGGTTCTGGTACCCCCCTTGGTGGCTAAGGATGCTGAATGAAGCTAGGTTTGCTTCCCCTACTCCCCTGTTTCTTGCCTTCTGTTGGGTTAAATTGTTCACATTCTGTTCTACTTTGTTCATGTTCTGCCTTAAGCATGTTTGATCTCGGTTATAGATTGATTCTGGTGATTGAATGTTTGAAGATGCTGTTGTTTTCTTTTCAGCTAAGACAGTCTTGGTGGTTGAATGATGTTTGATGGTGGTAGTGTTCTGTTTCAATTCGTCCCCCTCCCTTGCGGCTGTTTCTGTTCTTCGGTTTTGCTTCCTTCCCCTACTGTTGCCTTGGTTTGCTGATAAATAATGTTAGTTAGTTGCTTAGGTTTTAAATCATGCTTAATTCAAGCTTAGTTTGGTTTAGGTTGATTAATTGACATAAGGTTTAGCTTAGGTCTAGTTTGCTTAGTTATTTAGTTCGTTTAAATTCTCAGTTAAAAGTAATAAGTTGATTTAGTAGTTTAGATGAGTTTAGTTGAATTAGGTTGACAGATTGCTTTAAATAATATCACTTAGTTTAGTTAATTAGTTTAATTATTTTTTTTAAATGACCATAATCTAAACGTCTTCCCTATGGACCGACCCTCAAAGTACTACGACTGACAATCGAGTGCTTGAGGTTTCTCTTTTTCTTTAGTTTATTTTCCACCCCTCAAAAACCACTTACAAGCAACTAAGCAAATTTAGATAAATAACAAGAAGGATGTTCTACTTCAAATCTCAAACATCTTTTTGTAGTCATTCAACGTTTTCTTAGTTTGCTGTTTAGTATCCATCTCATACCACAAACATCGCAGCGTGAAGTAATTGTTTCAAACATAAACTTGCATTTGTGAAATAAAAAAAAATGAAAATAAACAATACTTTAATTGAGTACAAATATCTATCAGTAAGTTTTTAAATGAATGAGGCAAGAAAAATCATATACAATTGAAAACAAAATGAACCTGTGAAAAATGAAATGAAAGGAATGAAGAAATAAATTCTAAATGTACCTTGATTAAGGTGAAATTATTTCTTGGTATATTGTTATTTCCTACTAATCTAACCATGGCCAATGCCAAAAAGAAGAATTGGATATATTTAAAGTAAAAAAACAAAAATTGAAAAATTAATAACAATAAACTATTTACTCATATGATCACAACATTAATGTAGAATACCTTCATATAGTGGATGCGAAGACATTCAAAACAACAAAAATCTTACTACAACAAGAGGTTGCCAACTCAATGCATTCTATCAGAATAGGTTCATGTTGAATGCCCTAAAATGCCTAGAATGAATAAAAGCATGATCTAAATATTAGACCTGAAAAATAGGTCATTTGGGTCGGGTACGGGGTTGGGTCTTAGGTCAGTTCGGGTCACATTCAAGTCAACTATGTTCACGTCGGGTTCGGGTTCGGGTTCGGTTCAGGTTTGGGTCACTTTTGGGTTAACCATGTTCACGTCAGGTTCAGTTTGGTTTGGGAGAAGTTCAGGTTCGGGTCAGTTACGGCTACCATGTTCAGGTCGGTACGGGTTTGGTTCGGGTGGAATTCAGGTTGGGTTTGTTCTAGGTAGTCTATAGTATCCCGGTTTAGATCGGGTATGGGTCAAGTGTAGTTTTGCCTGGGTGGGATTTAGTTCAATGTTTGGGTCAATATTGGGTCAGGTGTAAATCGAATCGAGCATAAATTAAGCCGGGTTAATTTCGAGTCATTGTATATTTTCAATGTAGCCATCTTGGTTTCTTTACTATTAAATTGTATTTAAAAGATAAAAATCATTTAATTAGACAAGCCCATTTATTCTATATAATGATTAATTGATTATATATATATATATATATATATATATATATATATATGTATATATATAAACACACATACACACACACACACACACACATAATGGAAAATTATATGGGGTTAGTTCTAAATTTACTAAGAAAATTAGTAAATTACAAATACAAGTATACAACCCATCCCTAACCCTATATCAAATGTGTAGTGCAATTATCCAAAGGATTATGTGTCGTTAAACCAAGTTTCAAGCATCTCAATTGAGTTCATGCGATGACAAAATAACACAAATCATTTATCAATGGTGTCATTTGTGAAACCTAATACCAAAATATACCTTAAAAAATGAAAAAAAAAGAAAATAATGAAAATTTCATTTAGATCCTGGTGTTGGTTTATAACTTCACATTTGTCATATTTGAAATAGGTAGGTAGAACCAGGTTGGTTCAAGTCGACATTATATTTTCAGTAATCGAATCAATGTTTTTTGACAGTTCGTCAAGTGATCATACATCAAAATTCAATGATTTGTCTTTGTGAGATTAACAACTTGATCTACATTTATTCAATGAGTAAAAACTAAAAAGTAACGACAATATATGAGTATGTATCAATTAGCATTACATTTATGCAATTGTCAATGCTCATTATCAAAACTCGGGACTTGGAATTTAATTGTCCAAAATTCAAATGAGTCACATTATTATGAGAACATATGCAACCATACATTCTTGAATATGATTCTGTAGAATTAAACATGTTATGAAGATGATTTATAATCATAGATAAGTAGTTTAAAATTTTTGACAGTATTCACAAAATGGTATTATAAATTTACAATCATAGCGTGCATTGCACTAAGTCTTTAAGTGAATTAAATGGTAAAATAGGATTGTTAGATCCTAATAAGTTCAATAAATTGTCAATTATACTTATCTTTTCTTAATTCCTATTGTGAAAATATTTTTTCTCTTACATTTTTACGACATATGTACCAAATTAAAAACTTAAAACTATCAACTATTTTATTTTTTCCTCTTAAGTTTTTAATTGACTTTATTTGTAAAAATTCCCTCTTAATTTGTTTTTCTTTTCCCACCTAAACTCAACTAATTGAATTTGAAAAATTCAAAATTCCTACCAAAAGAGAAAGGACTAAAACCCCCCAAAAAAAATTAGTACTTATTCGGGTAAAATTGAGTTAGGTAAGAATTGGATCGGTTCTAAATCAGATATAGTTTGGTTTGGGTTTAGGTTGTCCATTTTCGCTTCACTTTGGGTCCGGTCACTACAGATCGGGTATGAATTGGGTCGGGTCATTTTGGGTGTGTGTCATTTCAGTTCATGCTACAATTCGGGTTTCGTTCGGTTATGGATCTTTTTACTGGGGGTGTTCGAGTCTAAATCGGTTCATCCCATTTTGGATGTCGGTTCGGGTATGGATGCGGGTTGTTCGGTTTGAGTTTTGGGTCTCGGGTCAGTTTTGCAAGGTCTACTAATTATGATGACTTTGTCACAAAAATATTGAATTTGCCCAATACTGACATTATGTAGAAAACCTAGTTTGAAGAAAAAAATATGATCATTCTATCACAATGTTAGATGGTAAAATTATGATCATGCTCACTAAATATTTTCCTATATGAGATAAACGATTAAATTTAATGTTTCTAAAAAAGACGAAAAAAGATGGGAACCATTAGCTAACCTTGGAAGTGAGCATTTGCCCCAACATCCTCACAACATTCATTCCTGTTGAAACATCACATATTGAATACAATGATCCTTATATAATTGACGATTTTGCTTTGCATATTTGTGAAATTATGATAAGAAAATAACTAATCTTTTTATATGTATATATCTTTAGAAATAACATTATCGTGAAATGCACATTGAAATTGCACTCTTAATGAGCAAGGAAAGACAAATGGAAAAAAAAAAGAACAATGAGATCCAAAAGCTAAAATTAAACAAAAATCTACAAATTAGGTATGCGGAATAAAATTGTATATTAGAAATCATACCTTATATTGAGATTAAGCCACGTTAACAATTTCCATTGATAATAAATTGTAAGAATTATGATAATAAATTCAGTAAACATTGTACAACTTCAAGCTTCATACGACATTCAACAGTTAACCACTTTAGAAGTAATGCTTAGCACTAATCCTAATGAATCAATCAAAGTGAATGAAGAAGGAATAGAGAAATAAAGCCAAATAGAAAATTATGTATGATATAATTCGAGAATAAGCATGCGCAAAAAAGACGAATAGTGCTCATAACATCAATAAATACTGGTGAAAAAGACGAATAGTGCTCATAATATTAAGAGATACTGATTGTCGATATTCCATATATAACATCCAGAGGTTGGCAATGATCTCGGAGCCTTGCCATGCGGCCAAAATTTTGAACAAAAAAAGAAAAAGAAAAAGAAAAAGAAAAAGCAAACTTTAAATTAGGAGTTGAAGTTAGAACTAAGAGATTTTGAAGTAGAAATAGAGTGGGACATTTGAAGTTCACGTTTGAACAAAATTTGCAACTTCATTCAATTGAAAGAATCAGAAAAATTAAAGACAGATGAAATGAATAAACATGTAATTGTTGCTTCAATCATTTAAAAGAATGATAAAAACTAAAGCTAGAGGAACTAATAAACTTGTTGTGGGGATTGAGCAAGCATCCATATCAATGCCTATGGATTAGAAAATTGATATTGTATTATCTAAACTTTTTTTCTCCATTCGTACTTGTTAATTGTTAGATAAGGTAACATATTGTTCTGGGATAATACTTTGGTAATTACGAATTTTCTTTAGAAAAAATATTAATATGATCATATTTGTTAGCTATAAAGGTGGAGATTACATGATCATTGATCTAATGGTTTTGATTTTTTTCATAACTAGTTTGTACCTGTGCTCTTGTAGGACCATTTAAATTATAATATAACTTAGATATAATTAGTTCTAAAATAGAAAAGAAATAATTTGATAGTCTAAATAATTAATTTTAGTTCACAATGTAAATAGTGAAAAATTGTTCCTATCATAATCTTCTATTTCAATAGAGAAGTTAATATATTCAATCCCTCAAAAACACATCAGTAGGATGTTAGATAGGAATTTGGATACAGATGTAAATTTCAAAAAATACACAATGTATAGCAATGACAACATGATAAAATTCTACAATAAAAAATACAATATAGATAATTAAATATATACATAGAGCAAAATATTGTGAAGCAGTAGAATTAAAACGAAATAATGCACAACAACTAATACCCAGAAAGAGTAAAACATTAAAGATTCTGTTATAAATTTAACTCTTATCTTCTTAAAAATTGAAACTATTTTTTTTCATTATATCTTATTTTTAAAACTTCGAAAAGTCAAAAGGACTATTATCAATATGATCCTATAATTTATTTATTTTTTTAAAAATGTGAACCTATGCAAGGCTAGGTTAGGGTGTGGGCATCAAGAGTTTTAAGGTTTATGATTAGTTTGAAGATTTATAGCTTGTGGGTTTAAGACTATTGTTTTGGGTTTAGGGTTTAATGTGCTCTTTGATTTAATATTCATATGTTTATCGAGATTTTAAACTACTTCTACTGCTATGTAGTTTAATACCTACACGAGCGTTAGAATTCAAGGCTCACAAGGACACAAGAGGGGGGTGAATTCTGTCCTCTGATTTTTCTGTTCATTTCAAAACACTCATGAGAACCATTTAGAGACGTGTTTGCAGTGAGGCAGAAACAAAACTAATTGCGGAAATAATAAAGGAGACTCAATATTTTTATGTAGAAAACCACCTCTGGCCTAATTGAGGTGTAAAAACCACGACCTACCTCAGTAGGATTTCAACAACACTTTCACTAACACGGCCGAATTCATTACACATGTAACTCACACATGACTACGTCACACACACGAAACTTAGTCTCCCCCGAGACCCTCGTTACAAACACCTAACTAGCCTCCACTTGAGAACTAGTCATGCACCATGTCCAAAGTCTCCCAAGTCTTAGACACACTCTAAACTTCACTGATGACAGAAAAGAAAAATCGTCTTACATTAAATGCTTCTAACCAAGCTGAATGTAAGGTACAATTACAATCCCTATTATGCCAATAGAAACAACTCAATTCAGCACACTTCTTGAAGGTTTTTCACTCAGAAAAATAAGCTCACAAAAACTTGATTTTTAGCCTTGAAAAACCGTGAGAATAACATTGAGAGGTGAAAGATTTTTATACCTACAAACAGGTATTTTGATTTTTAAAATGACTCCCAAAAAATACTCAGCAGATAATAGGAATTAAATTTCTCAAAAATATCTTTTTAGGAAATCATATCTTAAAAGATAAGATAGAATCTTTTAAAAATATCTTTTTAGGAAAACAATATTATTTGTAAGACAAAATATAAGTAGAAAATCAATCCCAAATATGTTAGGAATACTGATAGTAGAAAAATGCTTAAAAATCTTCGGGACAAGAGTTTTATACGTTGCCCTCAGAACACTGCAGACCTGATTGCTCACCCTGTTCTGGGTAGTGTTCTGAGTTAGCGCAAGAAATTCCTTCAAGGTGAGTGTTAAGTCAAGATCTTCTAGTTGGCATATTAACAAGAATCTAGATGAATGCAACCAGTAATTAACCTAAGACTCTAAGACTCCTTTACTTTGTTGATGTTGTGCACATATTCCACTTTTGATGTTCCAAGCTCCTTCGAACTGATCTCCAGGGTGTTTGCAACCTGAACGCAAACATGTAATTCTTCAAATCCTTCCACAGGGTGTTTGGAACGTATCTCAACACACAGTTCTAGCTCACAGCTCACGCAAAGCATAATAGCATTTTGACTTGGTACATTTGAGTTGTTATCATCAAAACCTTACACATAATTGGTTCAACAAATTCCCCCTTTTTTATGATGGCAAACCAAATGACCCTTAAAAAATATGACAAGGCAAAGGGAAAAATATCAGTGCCAAGACAGTTCAAGAAGCCAATTCACATAAGAGAGAATAATAAGAATAGAAAGTCAGCTCAAAACAGGCAGACCAATCAAAGCAGGTCATACTTATCTTCCCTATTTTGACATCATTGAAAAGGTCGAGGGAACCATCTGCATAAATTCAGTAGGGCTGCACCCACCACCATGGGCAATGAGGGAAATAACCGCGATACACTCAAGTATATGGTACAGTAATGATATTGGCCATCCGAGTCACGCACAAACAGGTAACACATGCAACAGGCTAAGTTATAGCATAAATGTAGATATTATCCAAAAACAGCCATAAACCGTGAGTAGGCACATACATAACCAAGTGTTTGAAAAATAGTGTTAGAAACAAGGGAAGGAACAGGTTCAGGAAGGGGAAGGTGGATGAGAGAATTTGGCCGTGAGGGCACGAAGGGCACTCAGCAGATCCTCGTGACGCTTTGCATTAAGAGCCTTTTCCTCTGTAAGCGCTTGCTTCACTTCAGCTATCTCCCCCTTCAAAGTGATCTGATCCTGCAATAGAGTGTCAATGGAAGGACCACTGGATGTGGAGGCATAACTGGGAACAGGGCCAAGAGGTGTTTGGAACCCCTATTCTGAAGGTGCACTACCACCTTTTGTAATCTTGAACCCACACCCAATCAATGTACTACTGCCAATCTCATCACTAACCTAAAGGCCTACTCTCTTCTACAATGGAATCCCAAGCTTCTCAAACACTGACGTTAGCAAGAACCCATACCCCGTGTCATGAACGTTGGCTGTGTTAGCAATTCTCCCAATATGGCTAATCATGATTGCAGGCAAGTTAATTTGCTCACCCATATCCAACAAATCAGTGTAGCCCATATCCATGGGATCAGCAAGGTTACATCTCTGACCTCAGGGAACAACATTTTTAATCACCAACCAAAACAACAATCGATGCAATGGCATCATTTCCCCCTTTCTCACAGACCGGGACATACTTAGATGGGGCTTTTGGGCTAGTCTTTGGGTCAACGCCAACAACCGTTCTTCACCTAAGATGCTCTTGTCCTCTCTCACATACACATCAAAACCTTCAGAGGAGACCCCAAGTAACCCACCTAACTTCTTAGCATCAAATTGCACTTCATGACCATTAACTATACTTGTCACCACTCCATTGGTGTTAACACAGTTTGCATAGAACTCAGCTAAATCTGGGGCCGAACATCCTCTCTTTGGATCTATGAACAATTCCAACCATCCCTGGGCTTCTAACGTCTCTACAAACACCCCAAGCCCCTATTCCTTAAAGTATGACACCTTAACTATATTCCCCCGAACCATAGATTTTTGGAGGAAATGCTCATATCTCTCAGTAAGTGTCATGTTCTTGCTAACTTTCTTTTTCTTTGGTTCATCAGACTCTTCAACCAGTTCGGACACTTGTTCTGGGACAACCCATTCATCCTCATCACTATCTTCAGCATCCTCAACAACAAAATCATAACCCATACGTTCAACATCAAAATCCTTTGATTCCCCAACCAACTTGGCTTCATTCCCCCTTAATCTAGACTCGGCCACAGCCGGGTCATATACCATTAACTCCCAACCCGTAACTGGGTGTACTAAGGGTACCATATCAGGGTTCAAATCAACTGTCTTTAAGTCTAAGCTTTTCAAGAACCAAAAAATAGAGGGATTAAAGAAAAAGAAAGTGAGGGAGTATTTTCCATACCAATTGAGGATGCTTGTGGCGATGGTGCCGGTGATTCTTCCTTAAAATTCACCCAATTTCCTCCCCTTTTCCTTGATAATTGGTCCCGTAGTGATCTTGGGTGAGAAGCCTTGCACTTGGAGGATTCTTAACCACCACGACTTCTTGCCATGGTGAGGATTTGGGAGAATTTGGAGTTGGGGTTTAAGTGGGTTTAAGGAAGGAGAGGGAAATCAGGTTCTTTGTGGGAGAGAGAGAGAGAGAGAGAGAGAGAGAAGGACATATGGGTTATGGAGAGAGAAAGTGAAGGTATATGAGGTGCCCGAAAATCAAGGAAGTTTATGAGAGAGTTTATTTCGGCCCTTCTTGGAGAGAGAGTATTTTGCATGCAGCACGTCATTACACTAGGTATGGTATAAATTATATGTTAGGTGTAATGGAAAAGGAAATTTCGGTTTTCAACACTCCATTAATAATGCCACTTGGTCAGCACATGATACAAACAATGGTCATCTCTATTCCTCGAGCCTGTTCTTGCTGTTAAAAGTTCGGTGTCTCAGAACACTAAGGGCAATATCATTAGACCTCAACGACTGTCAGCATGTCACATTCCACACATATGCTAATAATAGCGCAGAAAATTGAATGCATCCATTGAATCAATTTATTTGGTCTCAAAACCTTACTAGTCAATCATTAGGAGTTGATGAAGTATTCTAACATTCTCTTAATGATACCTAAGTCAAGTCTATTCCTCTCAAACTGTTCTCTACTCAGTGCCTTGGTGAAAATATCAACAATTTATTTGTCAGTGGCACAAAAATTCACTGAAATCAAGCCCTTTTCAACATTATCTCTTAAAAAGTGATGACGAATGTCAATATGCTTAGTCCTTTTATGTTGACACGGGTTCTTGGCAATGTTAATTGCACTTGTGTTATCACAGAATATGAGAATGCACCCTGTGTCAACACAAAAGTCCTTGAGTTGTTGTCGTATCTATAGCAATTGAACACAACAAAAAGCAGTCGCTACATACTCAGCTTCTGCTGTGGACATGGCAACTGTATGCTGTTTCTTTGTAGATAAAGAGACCAAACAGGGTCTAAGAAAATGATCCATACCTTCTCTTCTTGGTTGTAACCCTTAACCATCAGCCTGGCCTTGTTCCGAGTGATAGTTCTGAACTCATCCAGTTTGTTCTTGAACACTCACTTTGTGCGAATTATCGATCTGTTCTTAGGCCTTGGTTCAAGGTGTCATACCTTGTTCCTTTCAAATTGATGAAACTTTTCTTGCATAGTAGTAAAACAGCCAGAATCTGCAAGGGCTTCATAAACATTCTTTGGCTCAACGTTAGATAAAAAGCATAGAAAGCACATAAGTTTCTTAGTTTGGATCTGGTTTGTACCCCTATATTAATGTCAGACATGATCTGGTCAAGGGGGTGTGAGCTCTAGTGCTTCTAGAGTCGTAGAGCAAATGAATCTACAAACATGTTTTCCAATCTTTCCAGAACACTTGATGAAACAGGTTCTGGATCTGTTCTGGAGGTTCTTCCCACAACTGTTCGGGAAAGATCAGGTTGAGTGAGTCGGTTTTGTCCCAAATCAGGTTCAGCAAAGCTTCCCCCTGACTAGCTTACTCCCTGCCCTACCTTCCATACTTCCAAATCTAGGATTCGTTTCACCTTCAGGAGACTTACCATTATCCACCATGGAGTTTTGAGTGAGTGTGAGGTCTTTTCTTACAAGACCAAGTTCGACCTCTTCATCCTGTATATCATGCTCAATCATGGAGTTAGTTTCATCAAACATTACATACCTCTTCCCTCATCTACTTGTGATCCTCATAGGACCACAGAAATCAACATGTAGTAGTTCAAGAGGTTGGGAAGTACTAACACCGTTCTTTGACTTGAAAGAAGCTCTAACTTACTTTCCTCTAACACAAGCGTCACACACCTTGCCATCATTGTACTTGATGGAAGGTAGTTCGACTACTAGGTCCTTAGAAACAAGTCTATTCAAGAGAGAAAGGCTTGCATGACCTAGCCTCTTGTGCCAAAGCATAACATCATTATCAAGAGCATTTAAACAAGTCAAATAATTTTGGGGAAGTGACAGAACACACACTTTATACACATTGTTGTGTCGCTTCCCCCTCAATACAACACTACCAGAATTCACATTGGTAATCAAGCATTGATCTGATGAGAATTCAACATGATTACCTCTATCACACAATTTGAGACATACTTTGCAAATTATGTTGTAACCCATCAAGTATACATTATCAATAGAGTGAGAGAGTGATTTACCTATCTTACCTACATCGACAATTTTCCCAGATTTGCTGTTTCCGAATGCCCCTATCTCCATCGAAGGCTGTAAGTGAGAGGAAGTTTGATATCTCTCCCTTCTTGTGCCTTGAGCAACCATTATCCAAGTACCATAGTTGGTTGCCTCCTCTCATTTTAGCCTACAAAACAGCTAAGTGTTCGTCTTGGGAACCCAGATCAACTTGGGCCCCGTTCTTTTCATGGAATTTAATTTATCCTTTCTGATCCATATTTGTTTAACATATAATGAGTTTCTCTCCATGACCTTTTTTCTCAAAGAAGAAGCATAACGATAATGACCAGTTTTTCCACAATGAAAACAGATTATATTCTCTGGCAGACCAACATATTTCCTATCCATTGGCTTAGTAACACGCCTATTCGTAAATCCTATTCCCTTTTTATTACAACTATGTTGAGTGTTTAACCAATTTAGTGCTTATGAGGAACTGTTCCAGCGCCTGTTTTGAACAAGGTCAATTCGACCTTATGGAGCTTTTCAAGCAACTGATTGTTTTCATTTATCAGGGCTTCTATTCTGAGTGCTTCTGAGGAACTGTTTTTCCTCTGCCTGTTCTGAATGACGACAGATTCGACCTTATGAACCTTTTCAAGCAACTGATTGTTTTCACTCACTAATAATTCTATCTTAAGTTCCAGTTCTTGGGACTCTTCTTCCAGCTTTAAGAGATAAGTGTGAAAGACTTCTTCTCTCTTGTTCGTTAGTTCCTTAAAGGTGTCTAGTTCATTACATAAAACAAGAACTTTTTCATCACTTTTGAGTTTTTCACAAGTGAGAACCTCATTCATATGCCCAAGTTCTTGCTTCTTTCTTTCCAGTCTTCTAACATCCTTTTCTAATCCTGAGCAGGTATTTTTAAGCATGCAATTTTCAGAATTTACTATCACATTCTTCCATCAATGTAAAAACTAATTTTTCAAGTTTCCTCTTGCTAAGATTACGTACCTCTTCCTTGAGTTGGGATAAACTCTCGATTGAATCAGAATCTGAATCTGAATCTCTTCGGGCCATAAGAGCTACTGCTTCCTCTCCATCTTGAGAGTCCTCTTCTTCTTCTGAGGTATCTCTCTAGGGTAACGTCATTGCCTTGGTGAACCGTTTTTCAGCATTAGTTAATTGTGTCTTTTTGCCTCTCGTTCGGACCTATTCTGACCCCTATTCTTCCTTCAGCAAAGGGCAATTCTTCACAACATGATCTTGTTTTCCACACTTAAAGCATCCTGAGAACTTATCTCAATCGCTGTTCTTGGCCTTGCTGGTATTGCCATTCTTGTATTTGTTTTCGGCCTCCTTGAAGAAATTTTTGAACTTTCAAGTGATCATGGCTATCCCTTCTTCATGAAAATCTGAGCTATCGCTTTCTCTAGCTTTAAGTGCCAGTCCTCGATCTTTCTTCACTTCTTCCTTCATCTGAGAATTCCTTCTTAGTTCATACGTTTGTAGATTCCAATAAGCTCATCCAAGGAGATCTCATTCATCTTCCTGGCTTCTTAGATAGCAGTGACTTTTGATTTCCATGATTGAGGTAAAATTCATAGGATCTTCCTTATCAACTCTTTAGTGGTAAAGGATTTTCCCAACGATTTTAACTCATTAGTGATATGGGTAAACCGAGTATACATGTCCATAATTGTCTCTTCATTGCTCATCTCGAATAGCTCACACTTCCTTACCAATAGCTCGATTCTGGATTGCTTGACTTGATTTGTTCCTTCGTGAGCTATTTGAAGAGCATTCCATATATCCTTTACGGTTTCCCACTCTGAGATGCGAGTGTACTCGTCAGGTCCGAGTCCAAAATACAGCAGTTTCTTGGCCTTGGCATTCTTCTCCATCTTCCTGAAGTCATCTGAGTTGAATTCCTTCGGCCCCTTAGGAATAGTCTTCCCATCAGTTCTAAATTTCACTAGAATGTAATGACCAGTCACAATGAGCATCCATAACACATAATCCTCAGCTTGGATATAGTTCTCCATTCGATTTTTCCACTAGTTGTAGTGTTGTCCATTGAACTATGGAGGTCTGGTCACAGATTGACCTTCTAAGATTCCTCGTGGAGCATTCATCTTTTCAGGATCTCTCAAGGTGTTAACCTAACTATGAGAACTCTGCTCTTACATGGGTGTTAGAATTCAAGGCTCACAAGGACGCAAGTGGGGGGTGAATTGTGTCATCCGATTTTTCTATTCGTTTCAAAACACTCATGAGAACTATTTGGAGACGTGTTTGCAGTGAGGAAAAAACGAAACTAATTGTGGAAATAATAAAGGAGACACAATATTTTTACGTGGAAAACCATCTCTGGCCCAATTGAGGTGCAAAACCACGACCTACCTTAGTAGGATTTCAGCAACTCTTTCACTAACACGGGCTGAATCCATTACACATGTAACTCACACGTGACTACGTCACACACACGTAACTTAGTCTCCCTCAAGACCCTCGTTACAAACACATAACTAGCCTCCACTTGAGAACTAGTCACACACCACGTCCAAAGTCTCCCAAGACTTGCACACTCTAAACTTCACTGATGACAGAAAAGAATCGAAAAGAAAAACCACCTTACGTTAAATGCTTCTGACCAAGCTGAACGTAAGGTACAATTACAATCCCTATTATGCCAATAGAAACAACTCAATTCAGCACACTCCTTGAAGGTTTTTCGCTTAGAAAAATAAGCTCATAAAAACTCGATTTTTAGCCTTGAAAGACCGTGAGAATAGTATTGAGAGGTGAGAGATTTTTATACCATAAAAAGGCATTTTGACTTTTGCAATGACTCCCAAAAAATACTTAGCAGATAATAGGAATTAAATTTCTCAACAATATGTTTTTTGGAAATCATATTCTAAAAGATAAGATAGAATCTTTTGAAAATATCTTTTTAGGAAAACAATATTATTTGTAAGACAAAATATTATCAGAAAATCAATCCCAAATATGTTAGGAATTTTGACAGTAGCAAAACATTGAAAAATCTTTAGGATAAGAGTTTTATACATTGCCCTTAGAACACTACAGACCTGATTGCTCAACCTATTCTGAGCAGTGTTCTGAGTTAGCGCACGAAATTCCTTCAAGGTGAGTGTTAAGTCGAGATCTTCTAATTGGCATATTAATAAAAATCTAGATGAATACAACCAGTAATTAACCTAAGACTCTAAGAGTCCTGTACTTTATTGATGTTGTGCACATATTCCACTTTTGATGTTCCAAGATCCTTCGAACTGATCTCCAGGGTGTTTGCAACCTGAACTCAAACATGCAATTCTTAAAACCGTTCCACAGGGTGTTTGAACCGTATCTCAACACACAGTTCTAGCTCACAGCTCACACAAAGCGTAATAGCATTTTGACTTGGTACATTTGAGTTGTTATCATCAAAACCTTACACATGATTGGTTCAACAATAGGTTAAAATATAAGGTAAGCGCTTGAACTATTTGTCTTCCGCAACACTGGGGACCAAAATTTATGCATTGCAGTTTCTAAAATTACAATAATTTTTTAAAGAAACAAAATGGTGACAATTAAAAATGGCATTGATCAAACAACTATCAACTTCTAATTTTTGAGAATTTAGTTAAAGAATAGGGGCTACAACCTTGCTATTATGCATTATATAGATAATTTTTCGTTTTGATTTGTCCCAGATGATGATCACGTTTAAATAGTCAATTAAAAATTAAACAATTAACCAACTTTATTCTTCCAAATTAGTATTTTAAATAGTTAGACAGTTAATTACTATTTTCTTGGATTTGGAAACTATAAAGACAACAAATTAATTTAGAAATAGTATCTTATAAGTAAGCTAAAGGGATAAATTCACTTCTTTAAATGCAAATTTTTTTTCCAACTATGATAATAACATTGGGTTGGATGGAGTATTGTAGAAGATATAGTTTATCGCGCTTGGAAATTTGTAGTTTCATTATTACTTAATTAAGCAGTTTTTGTTAATTCATTGAATCGCAGGAGCCATAACACTAGTTGTTTAGTATGCCAAAATACTAATATGTTATTTCGTTTATTGGTTTTTCGCATACGTTTACAACACTATAGGCTGTGAATAATTTTATAGCATAATACAGTCAATCCAATTCTTTATATTGATGTCATAAACTCATGAGGAAATCATGATTTAAAGGTCTAGTACACTAGTCCCGATCAAGGTCATAAACTCAGCTTATCACATGATAAAAAGCGATGTCGGCCACGCATACTGAAGAGATTAGAGGGGAGGCAAGCAAAGAATAGGCAATCAAAACTCTCTATCTTGTTGCCCTTCTTTCACGTAAAAAGATACAGTAGATATACAAGTATCTTAGCTCAATACTTTAGGAAATAAAAAGATAAAATTGGAAAATACAATAAAAATAATATCTATAATATTATTTACAATATTCCTTCCTTATAACTCCCTCTGAAGGCAGAGCATATGGATCACGAATGCCCAACTTGGCTTGTAGATATGTGAACAGTTGCTTCCCAAGTGCCTTAGTGAAGATATCTGCTAACTGATGTCGAGAAGGAACGTAATCAGTGAAGATAACACTAGAAAGCAGATGCTCTCGAATGAAGTGATAGTCAATCTCGATGTGTTTAGGCCTCTCATGAAAAATTGGATTCTTGACTATGTGCAGAGCAGCCTAATTGTCACAATAAATTTACATGGGTTTATCATGAAACACACCCATGGATGCCAAAAATGATTTAAGCTAAACTAGCTCACCAGTGATTGTTTCCATTGCTCTATATTCAGCCTCAATTGAAGACCAAAACACCATAGTCTGCTTCTTAGTTTTCCAAGAGATAGGAGATCCTCCAAGTGTCACAAAATAGCCTATGAGAGACCGTCTAGTGATGGGACAGGCCCCCAATATGAGTCACAAAGTGAATACAATTGCAAATTTGAATCTTTGCACAGCAAAATACCTTGTCGAAGATGACGTTTAAGGTATCGTAGAACCCTTGTAGCAACATCCATATGTTCTTCTTTAGGCACCTACATAAATTATAAAAGAATGTGGGCTACATAGCAAAGTTCTGGTCGAGTCACGGTGAGATAGATAAGTCTAATAATCAATGGATGATATTAAGTTGGATCTGATAAACCTGGACCCATCGCGAGTGCAAGTTTATGATTAGTCTCAATAGGAAAATTGACGGATTTGCACCAAAGAAGACCACACTTTTCCATAATCTCAAGAGCATATTCTCTCTTACTAAGAAAAGAGCCTATAGGGATTTTGGCAACTTGAAGTCCTAAAAAATAGCACATGCAAGAGATTCATTGCTGGTGAGAATCAAGTCGTCAACGTAGACTAAGAGAGCCATAACAATAGCACCCGTTTTATATGTAAAAACGGAATAATCCACATAAGAACGAATGAACCCATAGTCCTCTTGCTTGGATGACAACTTGGCAAACCATTGTTGAGGCATTTGTTTTAAACCGTATAAGGACTTATGATGTTTGCAAATTTGATTCGGATGAGAACCCTTGAATCTTAGAGGAGAAGCTATGTATACTTCTTCCCCAAGATCAACGTGCAAGAATGTGTTATTTACGTCCATTTAATGGAAATCTCAACCTTTAGCTGTCGTTACAGAGAGAAAAGTTCTCACACTCATCATTTTAGCAAATGGTGCAAAGGTTTCATGGTGGCCAAAACCTTCAACTTGCTTATCTCCTCGAATCACAAGGTGAGCATTAAAGTATCCAGTGCTCCTATCCGATTTATATTTCACCTTATAAACCCATTTCCATTTAATGACCTTTTTGCCTTTCGGTATGTCAACAAAGGACCAAATCTGATTTTTCTCTAAGGCCTCAATCTTGTTTCCATAGCTTCATGCCATCTAGAGTCTTTAACAGCTTCATAAAAATGCCTAGGATCAGTAATTTTTGTAACAGTAGCCAAATAATTTCTATGCGATTTAGAAAAATTTGCACAGGTAATATAATCAATAATAGGATAATGATTGCCTGAGGATACCTTATGGAGTGAGCTAGGTGAGGATGGGATGGGATCTTTAACCTGATTCGTGTAGCACATGTAGTCTTGATGGTGAATTAGTGTTCATTTCACCCTTTGTCCTCTTCCTAGTTCAACTTGATTTTCCACAACCGTGGAACTCCCTCTTTCTTCGTGCATCCCTGCTGCTTCACTATCCTCCTGTGAAGCATGCGTGTTTCCTTCTTGGCTAGCTGCCCTTGGACTATCATGTGTGGCACTAGAGAAGTGGGTACTGCCCAATCATCATCTATACAAACAATAGGAGAATGACCTTCCATGTAACCTGGGTGAGAAATTGTCATAGGAGAGCTTGCACATGCTTTGCCAAAAGGGAATTCTTTCTCAATGAACGACCCCATTTCGACTCACAAATATTTCCATGATTTAAGATTACACACCTTTCATCCTTTCTTGGCAAAAGGATATCCAACAAGCACACGTTTTCAACTTTGTTCTCCAAATTTATCTTTGTGTCTTTAATGATGATAAGCATAACATAAAGACCCAAAAGTCTTAATATCATTATAAGTAGGTGTTTCTCTAAATAAAACCTCATATGGTTGTTGTCCCTTTCAAAACTGAACTTGGAGTTCGATTAATTAAATAACCTGCAACGAGGGCATATTCACCCCAAAATGGAATAAGCAAATTAGATTGAAATCATAGGGCTCTCGTGACCTCCAAATAATGACTGTGTTTCATTTCTGACAGTCCATTCTGTTGGGGGGTGTCAACTTAGCTAGTTTTATGTATTATCCCATGTTCTCCATAAAAGTTTTTCATAGGTCCAGAAATAAACTCTAACCCGTTATCACTTCTTATTATTTTGACGTTGGCCTTGAATTGAGTCTTGGCCATCAAGCAAATGTTTCTTAATAAATGGGTTGCTTCTCCTTTTTCTTTCGGTAAGTACACCCAAACGGCTCTACTTAAGTATAAAAATAGTAAGCACCACATAAAGAAGCAATACGATAGGGACCCCATATATCGTAATGAATCAAGTAAAAACAATTTGATGCTTTATTGGTATCAAAGGAAAAAGTACACGAGTGTGTTTGGCCCTAAAACACACATCACAAGCTTCATTTTTAACATGACTATGAAATGATTTCTTAAGACTACGAGATAAATAAGATAGCATCTGACTTGAAGGATATCCCATTCTTTTATGCCAAAGACTCACCACATTAACTTGGGCTTTTGACGGTGGCGCTCGCTTGTAATAGACCTCATCCCGGCATTCACCAACTCCAATCAGGCTCCTCATATAAAGGTCGTGTATCACATAAAATTGATCGGTGAATATTACTATGCATTTTAATTTGTATATAAGTTGTGCAACAGATATTAAGTTGCTTTTTAGAGTTGGCACATATAAAACATTTTACAAACGAACGTTGGGACTCGACGTCACCCATCCTTGCTTGATTGCTACTGCCCTCTCCCCGTCAGGAAGGTCAAACCACAGACAGATACAACATCATCAACATCTTCAAGCATATCAAAACTTCTAGTCATTTGAAGTGAAGCTCCACCATCTAAAAGCCAAGAATTCTTACCAGTGAACTTTTCTTTCCCATCCTTCAGCTCCTCTATTACTGAGAGGGTCCTTTGTACCTGATCAGCAGTGAGCCCCGGAGCAGCGGCGGTAGTAGTAAAAGCACGATTTTTATCACCACTCGTACCTGGTGCAACAGTGATGTGGCCAACGTGTGCTATTTTGGTACCTTGTCGCCGTGTTGTCTCCATTCGTCATGCACTACCTCCTCACCCCCTCCCACAGCCTTGGCATCCTCCTCGTGTACCCCAATTTGTTGGATACCTAATCAGCTCAAAACAGTTGGGCTCTTCGTGTTCAAGTCTGCATAATGTTTGCGTACCTTCTCACGAGAAGACTGTGGATAGGATTTGAAGGCAAATGCAGCTGCTGTTCCTCATCGGCTGTCTCGGCTCTTTATAACCTTCTTATGATTGTGTTCTTGTTCCCCCATGTTAAATATCTTCTCTAATGATGGCAGCGGATCAAGAGCCAAAATCTGACCTCTTTGAGCCGAGTAGAGTTCATCATCTAACCCCATCAGAAACTTATTGGCTTTCTCATCTTCCATCATCTTTGCGTTTTTCCTAGGAGTGTTACACTCACACTTACCACATGAAAAGCTAGGGTATTTCACAAAGTTCCCCAACTCATTCCATAAACCCAAAGGGTTGGAGTAGAAATCTACCACTGCTATGTTAGCTTGCTTCGATGAAGCGATCTCAGTCTTTACTTGATGTATATGTGGAGCATTGACGATTGCATATCTCTAGGCAATATTCTTCCACATCTTCTTAGCAGTGTCCTTGTACACCACACTTAATTGTAGTTTTGAATCAATCACATTTAGGATCCATGATCTTATCATTAAATTTACAACTGCCCATGCTCTGATCTCGGCCGGATTTGACATTGAGCTAGGATGTGCTATGGTTCCATTGATAAAACCTAGTTTGTTCTTGGCCATTAAGGCCATTGTTACAACTCGTTGACATAACTCATAATTTTCACCATTAAATTTGATGACGGTGATGTTTGCTCTGGGTTCATCAGATGGGTGAAGAAAGTAAGGTAATTGTGGATCAATCACAAAAGTTTTTAACTCACTCATGTTTCTGATCTTCTCGTCTCTTTTGAATTTTTTTTCGGTGATTAACGCTCTGATACCATGAAGAGATTAGAGAGGATGCAAGCAAAGAATAGGCAATCAAAATTCTCTATCTTGCTGCTGTTCATTCACGTAAAAAAATACAGTCGATATACAAGTACACTAGCTCATCACTTTAGGAAATACAAAGATAAAATAGGAAAATACAATAAATATAATGTCTACAATAATATCTACAATATTCCTTCCTGATCACATGCCACATATGACCCTCCTTTCCCCATTCTTGTATAGCCTTGTATGGCTATCCTCTCTCCATTCTTCACCTCAAGATTTCTAGGCTATCCAAAAGTCGGTGCCACCTTTGTCAGTTCCATACCCAACAAGGGTAACGAGATGGTTGAAGTCCATCCCACAGTCACTGTTATAGGTGCCTCTTGCGTAGTCCATAAAATCTTGTGCTTCCCCTTCGAGCCCAATCCCGACACCCCTCTTAAAAAAAAAAATAATATGTGTCGGAAATTTAAAACATAAGAGGTTTAATAGATACACCAAATAAGCTAAAGCTGACCACAAAGAAGGGCCTGGGTTAGCGGTGCAAGGAGTCTGTGTTTGTGTTTGATGAGTTTGAGGTCACGTGTTCAACTCGTCCAACCTCACTTTGTAATTTTTTTTTCAATATTTTTTTAAAAATTTAAACCTTATAACTACCCCTAAATCCCCACCTTCAGTGTTCGCTTTTTCGACAGTTTGGTGTTCGCACAACCCAAAACCGCAAAACCCCACCCACACACTCTGCCACCAAAAACAAAGGACAAACGCCAACTCCCACCGCCCACCAGCCCGATGCCAACTAGTCACCTCCCAACAGCCACTGCACGACCCACCAGCCCTGTGTCCCTCTCCAAATTTGTGATTTCTCCTTTCACTAATACTAAGTTAAATGTTCTAATTGACTTGAATTTGTTACTTAATTCTTCAATTTGTAGATTAATAAGTTTGTATTATTAGATTTGTGAGTTTGTTTGTCAATTTCAGTTCCAAATTTGTTTAATTTATAGATTTAATTTCTATTTTAGATTAATTCTCAATTTGTAGATTAGTTTGTTTTCATTGTTTAATTTGTGAAAGTATTTGCCAATTTCAATTAGGTGTAATGTAACCGTTATTTAATTTTAGTTTATGGCTATTATTGAATTTTAAATTGTGTACTATTAATTTGGACGCCCTTGTTCAAATTTCTTAGCTTCGCCACTACCCAAGCGAGACGGTCTGGTTGGCCACAGCCTGCATGAGGTCGTGACCATCACCATTGGGCACATCTTTATAGCCATCGATGATTACTGCACCTTCCTTTGCGGTCCTCCATTAGTGGGAGTAGTCTTCTTGGGTTGGAAGCCCTTGATTTTCTTGCATGAATGTGGGAGCCCTATCCATTCGACCGTTGCCGTCACATCTGTGGTTGTCGGCCTCATATTCAACTAGTTGGTGCCCTGGAAGAGCGGTTAATTCTCCCGGTTTGATGTGGTTTACCCCCTCTATTGCTGCCACTGATGAGGATGCCCAACAAGACGCTGCAAGATATGATTAAGACATTTTAGTTGAAAATACATGGGTACATATATACAATCATATGTAATAAAAAACAAATTGGGTGATGATAAATATCTTGCAATGCCATACCTGATGCTAACATGTACATGGTTTAAAATTACCATTCTTCAATAGTTATAACTAATTTATTGGTTTTGAAACTTTACTATTAGCCGAATATGCAGACAAGAACAAATGACACTCTAATTGGATCTTTTGTCTACGGACACATATTTTTTGTGGAATTTTATAGTTATGAAAAATTGTTAATAAAAGATGTAATTGTGATTTTTTTAAATTTTAAACATGGTTATGTGACTTTTAAAATAAGAAAACACACTTATGAGGTGTTTTCTAGCAAAATATCTATTTACGTTGAAGCTTGCATTTCCTTTGCACCTTCTTACAACTCCTTGCAACTCTTTGCATCTTCAATAAAGTTTTTATAGATTTTTACATCTCCTTATATTACATTTCTTTATATAGTTTTCTATAACATTGAACTTGTCATTTTTTTCCTCACGTTTACAGAAATATGTATATGTATGTATATATATATATATATATATATATATATATATATATATATATATA
>JACYFF010003369.1:37302345-37357610 GCA_017589665.1 Selenicereus undatus
TATATATATATATATATATATATATATATATATATATATATATATAATACTATCAATGTGAAAATCTGTATATATTTTCATGAACATTATATTTCTATGAACATAAAAACAATTAAAGCGTGAATTATATTTGCATTGAGTCTCGATGTGAATCATATACATTATTGTAGAGAAAATAAGGTAACATCCTTTTAAAATTCCAATACAAAAAATGCATTCATGTTTGAGCACAAAAGCAAGCAACACCCTATAGCTACTTGATGGCAAGACAGTAGGAGCCACAAAACATTTAGAGAAGCAAGTACAAACGGATCGGAAATTCTAACACAAATAAAAGATAGACTATGAAATTTGGAAGAATTTAACATCAATTTCAGCTTCGATCTAGCCATTCCCCCATCGACTGGAGCACGGTGACAGGGACTAAGAGTCAGGTAGGAGAGACACTCAGGCACGATGCAAAGGCGGCTGAGGTGAGAAGCAAATGAACTAGGGCAGTTAGGGAGGTGAAAGGTAGTTGGGATAAACTTCAATCTGTTCAATTAAATTTGTAATCTACCTCCATTGTCTCTGTTTATTTTTTCATCTCTTGTTTTTAAAAATTTGACAATGAGATTCTCATATTTCATGAATACTTTCTTATTATTTTTAGGGGTTTATTTTTAATTTTTTTTGTAATACTATTTTTAAAATATTAATTTAAACTTGCTTAATTTATATATGGTCTCATTTTAAGATTTTTATTCAATTTTGTTAAGAATAATTATTATTTTTTTCATTTATCTATAGGGAAGTGAAACTAATATTAATATGAAAAAAAAAACACCTCAAGTGTAGAACATATTTGGTTCTATAAATTTTTAGGCTGGTACTTATTTTATTGCTATTTAATTGACTCGCTTAAAGGTTTATTTTTATTAATTATATTATTTCAGTATTATTTTTCTCATCCAAAATGATAACGGTAGAGAAACAAAATATGTTTGCACAATGTTGAAAAATAATTTGTTTGGTGATGGAATCAAATTAATTTCATAAATATCATGAACGTATTATGAGTAATTTACTTTTATGAAGTAATTTATTTCAAAAATCATGAATTAAAAACCAACAAGTATGCATACATATCCAAAAAAAATATTTATACAACTTTTTAACAATTCAATAACTACTCATGTCTATTCTTGCAACTTTTTACAACTTTTCACAACTTCTTACGGCTCTTTAGAATCCGTACAACTTGTTACATCTTCTTACTACTTCTTTACAATTCTTATAGCTCTTTATAGCTTCGTACAACTTCTTATAACTCATATTTTTCTTACAGCTTTACATCTTATTGCCAAAAAAATAGACCCTAAATGTCAATCCTTGCTAGCTTTTCACTGATGCGTGCCAATAAGAGGTAGTAGAAAGCAGAGTTTTTGACATGAACTACCACTAAAGGTTTTTAAAAATTTTATTTCGTCACCAGAATTTTTTAATCTAAATGAGCCATTAATTTATGTTAAAATCCAAAAGCACTATTGCGGTTGCATTTGGAGAGAAAAATGGTCATTAGTTGAAACTCCAGTAAAGCCACCATAGTGGCGTTTTTTTAGTTATAACTTAAATTAATGACACCATTGGATGAAAAGAAAAATTCATTAGCAAAATTGATTTTTCGAAAAGTTAAGTCACAACTTTATTTAAGAACTCGTAGAAAATAATAGTAAAATATTTCAGAATAGAAGACCTGGAAGTCATGTTCAAATTGAAAATATTTCATAAGGTTATAAATGGTTGCAAAAAGAAGTAAAATGATTGACTTTACGAAAGACGATTTCATGATTACTTGCCACACTACCCTTGGAACTTGATGGGAGTTAAGACTCCATCGTTTCTCCAGTTCTTTGCTTCTAGAGGTTGAGTGTTGGTACATAAATCGGGCAGTTGACCTTGAATGAGAGGAAATTCGTCCTTGTAGATTGGTGAACTTGACTTGAAACTCTTCAAAGTCAAGTCACTAAAGGAATTAACACCAACTTTGAAGTGGTATTTTCTGCCATTTTGAGTTTGCTTAAAACATTCAATGCGTTTCACATTTTTCTGGGAAATTTTGAAAGATTTGCTTCATTTCAGCTGGGTCACGGTAGACACAGCTGTGTTGAGCCATCTATTGTTCAAACCTCATCCTCATTGATAAGTTGGTGGTTCCTTCATCATCTGGAGGCCGGGGGGAAGATAGGGGCGGCCAAATCCCAAACTGATTACAAGCGCAAGGCACAAATACTGTGAGTACGGGGTTGTGAAAGCCATATTCAACCCAACGATAGTAGTGTATGTATCTTATGAGTTATGACCTAGGTACTTGGATGCTCTCGAGCTGAACTTTTTTGTGTATGATCTTTATAGGGAACCTTTTCCATTACACAACGTACAAACTAGCTAGATCGAAAGCGACACAGAGGGATCGGCCTACTTGGCTACTTCAGTGCATCATACTTCCATGGGGAGAAAGTGCAGAAATTTAATCCAAAATTTTATGGGTTGAGAAAGGTTTGTAAGTGGGAAACAATAAAGTGGAAACTCTTGTCCCACATAAGAAGAATAGAAAGATAAAATGTGGTTGCTATATTTTTGTTTCCTAAGGCCACCTTAGTAATCTTTGGATGTATATTATGGATGGCCTAGAACACACACGAAAATTGGGGGGGGGGGGGTGGGCTTGGTTCAGGGCACATGGCGCAGTGTGGTAAGTTGTAATTTTTATATACAATCTGTTTAAAATTTTTAAGAAAGTATTAAACTAATTTCGTCAAATATTTCCTTGCCTTAGGAGATTTACTTTGTGACCATTTTTGCTGATTCCCTGTACAAGATTTCAACGTTTATTCCTGTCATTATGTTAGCTTCCTTCTTTGCCCAAATTTCTGGCCTGTAAATATTGGTTTTCTCCAGTTTGCAGAAGACACAGAAACATTTAGTTTTCTTCTCCTTACAAATTCTCTCCCAAAGTATTGGGTGTTCAAATTGTTTTATTTCGACTCGATTTGCCTAAAGTGAATGGGGACAATAGGGATTGTGTGGCCTGGAGATGAACCGTTTACTAGCAGTGACTCCGCCAATGGTTGTCCGTAATTGAACTTTGAGCTAGTGGTTCATAGTATGCCACAGTAGTCGCTTACATACTACCTATACTAATAAGATCGTTCTAATCTCTATTCCATGTTGCTTGTGACTATTAGTTTGATGATAAGCATTTCCTATTAATTGATTTCTAGCAATTCAGAGAACAATTATTATTGCTTCATAAGCAAAGATGGCTCCAAATTCTTTTGTGTTCGATACGTAAAAAATGGAACACTTGCATGGTAACAACTATAGGAGATGGTCTGAGCACATGCTGTTTTACTTTACTGAAATTGAGATTGCATTGTTTAAGAAATACGGAAAAGACTAATGGAAAAGATGTTATTGATCCCAATAGAAAATATGAAAAGGATAACGTGACTAGTAGGGGCATGCTGTTGCATTATATGTCGAATGTCCTCTTTGAGATTTATCCAAATATGGAATTTCATAAAGACGTTTGGGATTTACTTAAGGCAAGATATGGAAATGAGAACTTAGGGACCAAAAGGTATGCTTTGAGTCACTAGAATAAGTTTTAGATGGAAGATAGTAAACCTATAATGCCTTAGATCTATGAATATGAGACTTAGTTCAAACGTTTTAGCTAACGGAATGAAAACTTTTGAATATTTAGAAGTTAGTGTCCTACTTTAGAAAATACCCAATTTGGTAAGGATTACCATGACCTATTGAAATGCAAGAGAAATGACTTCAACCTTAAGGAATTGATTGGTTATATCAAGATTGAGGAGGAAAACTGACTATAGAGAAAAGGGTATTCCATCCATTTGAATATTTGCAAGTTGGTATCCTACTTGAGAAACTACTTTGGAAGGATTATCATGACCAACAGAAATACAAGAGAAATGACTTCACCCTTAAGGAATTGATTGGTCATATTAAGATCGAGCGGGAAAACCGACTATAGATAAAAGGGTATTACATCTATATCTCTGTAAATGCAAACCGTCTTGAATCTTTTAAATTTGAAAGGTTTGAAGGGAGAAACTAGAAGTGAGGAGGTCCAAAATTTTTGAAAGAGGGGTTGAACTGCTCATCAAAGCAATAACATAAGATCTTTTGGAGGCGTCCAAAGGTCTAAATCGAAGGGAGTCTTCTTTGCTTGTGGGAAGTCTGGGCACATTGCCATGTATTGTGCTCAAAGGAAGAAGAAGCCACAAGAAACCTTTGTTGAAGAGTCAGAAATCATTACTGCTAGGGTCTCAGATGTAAACTTGGTGGGTAATCCGGCGGAATGGATAGTGGACATAGGTGCCTCTAGGCTCACTTATTCAGTCGAAGACTATTCAAGGAGTGTGAGAAGGCGAGTGATCGTGATTATTGCAAAAATATTTGGAAAAGGAAAGATAAGCCTCAAACTCACCTTTGAAAATGCTAACTTTAAGCAATGTTTTGCATGTTCTTAAGATGCCCAGGGAATTATTTTCTTGTTATATTCTTAGTAAGGTTAACATTAAAATGATGTTTAGATCTGACAAATTACTTCTGACTAGAGGTAGTGATTTTGTTAGTTGGTGTTATAATTTTAATGCTAGATTATTTGTTCTTGATACAACCTCTGAGGTTCTTAATGGTGTTGAATACGCTTCTACTTCTGCTTATATTGCTGAGTGGCACGCTAGACGTGGACATTAATATATGGCTTCTATCAAATGATTAAAAGAATTGTGTTTAATTTCTAATTTGTCTAACACCGAAGAGAATAAATGCCAAGTATGTGTAGAAGACAAATATCCCGAGAAGTCCTTTAATACGTTAATAGAAAGACAAACAACTCTACTAGAACTGATTCATAGTGACTTGGGGGATTTCAAAAATACCATGGGCCGAGTGCTAAAAGGTATTATATGACCTTTGCAGATGACCAATCTAGGTTCACCAAAGTCTACCTACTTAGATTGATAAGATATACGCTGACTAATGATGGGAATACGATGTGAACACACTTAAAACTTTTGATGAGAAGAATGGAATAATCCATGAGAGAACAACCCCTTATACATGACAAAGGAATACGATAGTCAAAAGAAAGAATAGGGCCTTTAAAGATATGGTGAATGACACGCTCGTTAGTTCAAGTTTACTGAACAATATGTGTGGTGAGACTATTATTTCTATATATCATGTTCATAATAAGTGCTTAGAAGAAACTTATTAGGATTCCTTATAAAATATAGAAGGGACAGGCCCACATGCCTAACCTGAGATACCTTGAAGTGTAGGATTATCTAGCCAAAGTTGGTATATTAGATCCTTAAAAGACTAAGGCATATATTAAAAAAATTGATTTTATCTTTATTTTCCATGCTCACAATAGGGTAGCTTATAGATTTATTCCTATTCATGAAAATGGTTTGATTTGGTGCTATCCATGCATCCAGAGATGCTAAAGTTTTTAAGAATGTGTTTCCTATGAAACCTTGTGCTTTTCATATGTTACCTACTACAACTGCACTACTTATTAGTATGCATCTACTCATAATAATGAAATTGTACGTTGAGCCTAGACATAGTGGAAGGCCCAAAATTGAATCCTCTTGTGGCCCTAACTTTGTTACTATTTTCTTAATTGAAAATGGTGATAGAAATTACCTAGATGAATTGAATGAAAACCTTCTGCAAACCTTTATCTTAAATAGGACCCTAGAACCTTTCAGGAAGTCATTAGTTCAATGAACTCTCAATTCCCAAAAGAAGCTATCAATGATGAGCTTGACTCTATCATGTCTAATCAGACTTAGATATCGATTGATCTACCAAAGGGGTGTAAGCCTTAAAGTAGTAAATGGATCTTTAAAAAAAAATTAAAAGCTAAACGGTCAATTGATAAATTCAAAGCCAAATTGGTAATGAGAGGTAATAATAATAAAAAAAAAACATATAGATCATTTTGATATGTAGATACTCACCAGTGATAAAAGTTACCACATTTGGAGCATTAATTACCCTCACATCATTACATGACTTGCATGTTCATCAACTGGATGTGAAAATAAAATTCTTGAATGGAGACTTAGAAGAAGAGATTTACATGATACAACATGAGGGAATGATAGTCCATGACAAGAGCATAAGGTTTGCAATTTAGTAAAATCTCTATATGGTCTAAAACAAGCACTAATAGAGTTGTATGAAAATTTAGATGAAAAAGTTTTGCCATATGTTGTTGTCAATGAATCTGATTTATGTGTGTATTCTAAATCTGATGAACATGATGTTCTCAGTATATGCTTGTATATTGACGACATGCTTATATTTGGAACAAGCACAGAAGTGATAAAACTGAGTAAGGATTTTTTTATCTAAGGTTGAAATGAAGGATCTTGGTGAAGCTGATTTGATTCTTTAAGTCCAAGTGAAAAAAAAAAGTGGGTTGGGCTTTTCCCTTAATGAAGCTCATTATGTTGAAAATATTTTGAAAAACGTTTAATCACTTTCATGTAGACCCTTTAAAGACACCATATGATTCTAGTGTTCATTTGAAAAACAGCATAGGGAATTCAGTTGCTCAATTAAAATATGCCAAAGTAGGCAGTGTCATGTTTTAATGAATTCTGTCAGACCATACATTGCTTATATCATTACCTAATTGAGTAGCTATACACATACTTAGTTGAGGACATTGGAATGCTCTTACTTGTTTGCTCAAATATCTAAGGGGCACTATAAATTGGGGTTTACATCATAGTAAATACCATTCAATATTGGAAGGATATACTAATGCAGCTGGGTCAAAGGAAGTGACGTAATATACCTGACTAATGGCATATGTCGACCTTGGATGTAGGCGTAATATCTTAGAAATTAGCTAAACAATCACATACAACTAGCTCAACTGTGGAATCTGAATTTGTTGCTCTTGAGTTGGCAGGTAAGGAAGCTGAATGGTTGGACAACTTGCTATCATATATGCCATTGCGTAGGAAACCAAATCAACCAATTTTCGTATGTTCTCACAATGAAGCCTCAATTGTAGTAGCAAAGAATAGTGTCTATAATGGGAAAATGAGAAATATTCACTTGAGACACAATATTGTGAGAAGCCTCATTAAAAAATGGTGTTATATCTTTGGATTTTGGAAAATTAGGGAGCAATGTGACTAACCTATGAATAAAGGCCTATGTAAGGGAATGATCATTTAAACATCGAGCAGGATAGGGTTATAGCCCGTTGTATGAATTTATTTGTAGTAAGGCCAAACCCCTTAGGGTTCATTCGGTCAACTAAAAGCGGGCCTCCATCTATGAGAGTATGTGCTACTGTCTAGAGCATCAATGAGCATCTAGGAACAAGCATAGGCCTATTATTAGTGCAAATGTCTGTAGAAATAGAATCAATATTTGAGATAAAGTGAGTGAACTAGTGATATATATCACACTTTCTTGCAAGGTTCCAGATTTGTTCATCTGACAAGACATGATTGGATACTATGGTCGAGCAGTGCTCAATTCAAATCCACATGGTACTAGCACTTAAACCACTTCTCCTTTTGTTCACTTAAGTCTTTAATAAAATTTATTTCTTAAAGTTTTGTATTATGTGTGGAATTTTGGTATTTAATACAAAATTTTATGGGTTTGGGAGGATTGCAAGTAACAAGAAAGTGGAACTCTTGTCCCACATACAAGGATTAGGATGAGAAAAAGTGGTTCATATAATTTTGTCTCCCAAGACCCCTTAAATAAAGTTCGAGCCCAAAGTATAGTTGGTTTAAAATACACATGCGCGCATGTACCAGCAAGAGCTCATGCATTGGGCGAGGCGCGGTTGGTTTGATGTGGTGTGGTAAATTATAAATTTTATATAAAATCGGCTTAAAAATTTCGAAACTATTAAATTGATTTCGTCAAATGTTTTCTTATCTTATGAGATTTATTCTGTGACCATTTTTGTTGATTCCATTGGTAAGATTTCGACCGTTATTTCAGCTATTGCATCATCTTCCTTCTTTGCTTAAATTTTTTACGTATAAATACTGGCTTCCTCTAGTTTGTAAAAGTCACAGAAACAATAAGTTTTGTTCTTATTACAAATTCTCTTCAAAATTTTGGGTGTTCGAATTGTTTTATTTCTACTCGGTTCTCCTTGAGTGCATGATCAAGGACAGCCGGGGCCATGTATCTTGGAGATCAATCGTTGACGAGCAGCGATTGCACAAGTGCTTGAGCATAATTGACCTTTGAGCTTGTGGTTCGTTCCACACCACGAAAATAGGTTACATACTACCTATATAGGTAAGATCATTCCAAGCTCTACTCCCTATTGTTTGTGACTGTCAGTTTGATTATAAGCATTTGACAATAATTCATTTCCAATAAAAGGCACAAAGACTTACTTTTCAATTTTTAGGGAATAAGCTATAGTTTGTTTTGGAATCAATCATTTAGGTAACAATGTACACAATTAGCACAAATGTCTAATTACAACATTATAAAATGATATACATCTTACTAGAAGACACATCTTAAGTGTCTTGTTTTAACTTACAAATTATATTAACATGCATTAAATTGAAAAAAAGATTGCATAATTGAATAGAGCAAACGTATTGTTAGTTATAAAATGTGTAAAATCATCTTTCCAAACATAAATTTTCACGCTTATAAAATCACGTAAATCAAACGCCTTTGTGGATATGGTTTATCCAATTAGCATATTATTCATCATTTTACATTGCCGATGATGATATACACCTTTATACAATATATACCGTGGTTTATATGATTACTAATTATGATCATATTGATTAGCAAAAGAATTACATGATCCTTGAGGACCTTAAATTAGTATGGAGGAGTGCCTTTCAAATTATCCTATATAACAAGGATTTTAAAAGGATAACCTTAGCCATTTAGGGCTAAAAGAGCGAATGGCAAGTTGGACAAAAAGATGCCCAGCTTAAGGAGGGCATTAGCCTTTTTGGGCTAAAGGTGAAAAAGGAGCGTTGGGTAGGAGGATGCCCAACTCAAGGAGCTAGACCACCACCGGTAGAGGACACCCAGCTAAAGGCATTGAAGGACACGTAGCTAAAGGAACAGGAGGGCATTGGTATGGGAGAACACCTAACTTGAGGACGACCTTAGCGTACTGGGGCTAAAGATGCCCAGAACAAGGAGGCCTTAGACCCTTGAGGCTAAAGCTGAGGAAAGAGTGTTGGGTTAGAGGTTAGCTAGCTCAAGGACTACCTAAGCCCCTCGAGGATAAAGGTGTAAAAGGAGTGTTGGGTAGAATGACACCCAGCTCAAAGCATGGGAGGAGCGTTTGTGTGGAAGAGCACCCAGCTCAAGGACGATCATAGCCCCTTGGGGCTAAAGGAGAAAAAGAGTGTGGAACGAGAGGGCATGCAATGCATGTACAACCTCAGCCTCTTGGTGCCAAAGGTGTGGAAGGGGCTTTGGGCTAAAGTACGCCCAACTCAAGGTAGGCGTTAAACATGAAATTATGTCATTTTATACCTTATTATTATTTGATATTTGCTCAAAACAAATAACTAACTTAGAATTTTAATATATTTTTATTTATTTTGTAGGAATTATAAAGGAGTTGGAAGAAAAGAAATTGGATCAGCTAAAAAAAAGAAAAAAAGAGGAACCCAAGTGCGGCCCAATCAAGCTCCGAGCCCAGCGGTTTCCAGGGCCTAGTCCCCAACCCGCAGAGTCCATCCCTTTCCCTTCTTTGTTACCTTCCTCTCTTTCTTTCTCCTCAAATCTCCTGTTCCCCTTCTCTCTCTCTCGTGGGGTTTACATGCGGGCCAAAATTCTTCCAGCACTCACGAGGCGTAGCTCCTCCCTTTACCCCATTTGTCTCTCTTCCTAGGTCTGGGCCTATTGTCTCGCCCAACTGATGGGGATCAAGCCTCTAATGATCAAGTCTACATCCCTACTGTCCAACTAAGTCAAGAGAAGGAGACCAAGGCACAAGAATTAGCTCAAATGATCAAGAACATCCTGACCGCCCAATTTGCCCAAATTCCAGCCCAGCTACACGGTTTTGTGAGCTTGATTATTCAAGCATAAATTGGATTTATGAAGCTGAAAATCCACTTTTTGGAACCCCTAATATGTCATATTTAAGGACATATAAAAAGTTCTAGGTTAAGTTATTGTGTAATAAGTCAAATGGGGTCACTTTCAGAATGCTGCAGAATCTGATCCAGTTTGGACAACCTGGATGTTTTAGACCACGGCTTTCAAATGGTAGCTCCAAATCCATTCTAAATTGAGCCATCTAAAAACAGACTTTCCAAGCTTTCTAACAACACCTGTTGGAGCGGATTTAGGAAAGAATTACAGAAGTTATAGCTATTAGAAGTTGGAGGTTGTGGACTGAAAGCGACAGGCAGCCTGTCACTTTCACCTTTTGTACTTTGCTTACTTTTGGTTGTTCGCTCCCATTGGCTGTCTATTTGAACCCCAATTCAGCTTGTATTCATCCCTTAGGCCTTCCCCCTCTATATATATGCTCATTCAAGTTTGTAATATTCAGATTTGACATATATGAAATAGAAACAGTTCTTTCTCTCTCATTTAAATTCTCTCTTGCTTATCTTTGATTTGGCTAATGAAAGTGGTGTTCAAGTGAGTCTTAATATTGCTTAGGGTGGTGTGTCTTATCCTTAAGTGTGAGTAAGAGCCCTAGTGTGATCAAGGTGGTGTGTCTTATCCTTCTTCCTACTAGATTATCGTTCTTTCTCTTTGCTTGAACCAAAACTAGTTTAGGCTAGTTTACAGTTTTCTCTTTTTCTTACCTTTGATCTTGCTTTGCTTTGGTTCTTGGAGACTTAATTTCTCCATTTCCTTGCTTGGCACATCATATTTGGTATCAAAGCTTAGGCTACCCTCTTGGCCTAGCTTCCACCCTAAACACATTCCCAAACACAAACCACAAAACTTGTTGTTTTCACTCGTGCCAAGCAGAAAGTTAGTACGGTCACCCCGTGCCACCTAAGCACGACTGTGCCAACCCTAGCTCATGCTATTCCACTTGTCTAAAGCCACCTAGCTCAAGCATGACTAGTAGCATGAGCGTGGAGGAAAGATTTGAGGCTCCCATGAGGAACTTTGAAGAAGTGAGAAGCCAAAATGAGTACTTGAAGAAGCAACTTGCAAAATCGATAAGCAACCAACGAAAGAGCCTTCGAAGTACTCTTTCTCATGAGTCTTCCAAATCCGAGCAAAACCATGAAGATGAGGAAAGCAACCCCTTTGCTTCCTCTATTGATGAAGGTCGTCCAAGAGCAAGAAGAAATCAAAGAAACTCCCATCCTTCCTTGGATTTCAAGGTCGAGATCCTGGAGTTTGAAGGTCATTTGGATCCGAATGAGTTTCTTGAGTGGCTACAAACCCTAGAGAGGGTTTTTGAGTACAAGGATGTGCCCGAAGACAAGAAGGTGAAATTGGTAGCACTTAAGCTATGAAAGTATGCATCTCTTTGGTGGGAGAACTTGACTAAGAAATGGGCTAAGAGAGGTAAAGCAAAGATTAGAAGTTGGGAGAAGATGAGAATAAAGTTGAAGGATCATTTTCTTCCTTCCTGTTACCTTCAAGACAACTACTCCAAACTCGATAATCTTCGACAAGGGAGTTTGAGTGTTGAAGAATACTCAAGGGAGTTTGAGAAGCTCTTGATCAAATGTGACATCCAAGAAAGTGAAGATCAAAGTATTGTGAGGTACTTGAGTGGTCTTGATCCAAGGTATGCTCATGTCGTTGAACTTCAACAATACTCCTCTTTTGATGATGTTTTGTGTATTAGCCCATTGAGTTGACCAACAAAAGAAGTCCAAGCCCTTCAAGAAAGACTTACCCAAACCTCCTTTAGCCAAGAGCTCACCCTTCAACAAGGGGAGTTTCCAACCCCCTCATAAACCCACCACCTCTCTTCCCAACACCGCCTCAAAGAACCCAACTCCACAAAACAAACCCCCATTCGGCACTAACTCCAACCGGAGGTGTTACAAGTGCCAAGGCTTGGGTCACATAGCTTCAGAGTTCCCAAACCGAAGAGTTGTCACCTTGGCCAAATATGAACCAACACAAGTGGAGGAGGAGGAAGAGGAGAAGGACTTGTGTTTCATGGAAGGCATGGAGGAGGTAATCGTAGAGGCAGATGAAGGTGACTTGCTTGTCCTTAGAAGAACTTTGAGTGGTCTCAAGGGAAGTCAAGATGAGCAAAGGGAGAACATCTTCCATTCAAGATACACCATCAAAGGGAAGGGGTGCTCACTCATCATTGATAGTGGGAGTTGCACCAACGATACATCCTCAAGCATGGTGGAGAAGCTCCAACTCAAGTCCACGGCTCACCCTCACCCCTACACCATTCAATGGTTGAACCAAGGTAAAGGCCTCCCAGTTAACTCTAGATGCCTTATTTCTTTGAGTATAGGCAAGAATTATCATGATGAACTTTGGTGTGATATTATACCCATGGATGCTTGCCATATTTTACTAGGGAGACCTTGGTTATTTGATAGGAGAGTCTTACATGATGGCTTCTTAAACACTTATACCTTCACTAAGGATGGAAAGAAGATCACCCTAGCCCCACTTTCCCCCTCTCAACTTACAAAGTCCAAACTACAAAAGAGCCAAGACCAAACCGAAATGCTACTTACCCTTAGATAACCTTTCCTTAAGGCCTCACAACATGAGTTCAAGGCTTTGAGAGAATGGTTACTCCCCTCCCTTGAAGAAACCGAAAATCCTCCCTCCCAAAGTCACCCTCTTGCCATCTCTTTACTTGAACAATTTTCACATGTGTTCCTGGAAGAAATACCCCACAACCTCCCTCCAAAAAGAACCATCCAACATCACATTAACCTTATCCCCGATGCTATCCTCCCAAACAGACCGGCCTATAGAATGAACCCAAAAGAAACCATGGAAATCCAAAGGCAAGTTGAGGAGTTGATAGCCAAGGGTCTTGTGAGGGAAAGTCTTAGCCCATGTGCCATGCCCGCCCTCTTAGTCCTAAAGAAAGATGGTTCAATGAGAATGTGAGTGGATGGTCGAGCTATAAACAAGATCACCATTCAGTATAGGCATCCCGTACCTAGATTAGAGGATGTGTTGGATGAGCTTCATGGTTCAAGAATCTTTTCCAAAGTGGACTTAAGGAGTGGGTATTATCAAATTCGTATTAGGGAAGGAGATGAGTGGAAAACCGCATTCAAAACCAAAGGGGGATTGTGTGAGTGGATGGTTATGCCCTTTGGACTTTCAAATGCCCCTATCACTTTTATGAGACTAATGAACCAAGTGTTTAGGCCATTCATAGGGCAATTTGTTGTGGTTTACTTTGATGATATTTTGGTTTATAGCCAAAGTGAGGAAGAACACCTTGATCATCTCACCCAAGTTATGAAAGTCCTTGAGAAAGAGGAGCTCTATGGTAACTTGAATAAGTGTTCATTCTTCACCTAAGAAGTCACATTCTTGGGCTACATTGTCACAGCTCAAGGAATCAAGGTGGATGAGAATAAGATTGAAGCCATTCGGTCATGGCCTACACCATCAAGCATTCATTATGTACAAAGTTTCCATGGACTAGCCTCCTTCTATAGGCGGTTCATTGGGGACTTTAGCACAATCACGACCCCTATGGCCGAAGTACTCAAGCAAGCATCACTCAAGTGGAACCCAAAGGCACAACAAGCCTTTGAGGAGATCAAGAAGAAGCTCACTCAAGCCCCGGTGCTAGCCTTGCCATGTTTTGGAAAGATCTTTGAAGTGGATTGTGATGCATCTAGAGTTGGTGTTGGTGGGGTTCTCACTCAAGAAGACCACCCCATTGCCTACTTTAGTGAAAAGCTTTGTGATTCTAAGAGGAAGTACTCCGCCTATGATGAGGAGTTCCATGCTATTATTAGGTCACTTGAACATTAGAGCCACTACTTGGTGGCAAATGAGTTCATTCTACACTCCAATCACGGGGCCCTCAAGTACATCTAAGGACAAGACAAGCTCAACTCTCGCCATGCCAAGTGGATAGAGTACTTGCAAACCTTCCACTTCACCATCAAGCACATGTCCGGGAAGTTGAACAAGGGTGTCGATGCTCCTTCAAGAAGGTATCTTGTTGTTTCAACTTCATGCATGTGTTCTTGGATTTGAGCATTTAAAGTCATTATATGTCAAGGATAGGGATTTTGGGGAATAGTTCAAAGACTGCAAGAGACACCCCAAGGGAGAGTTCCTAGTTCAAGAAGGGTACTTGTTCAAGGGCACACGACTTTGTGTCCCAAATTGTAGAACAAGAGAGCTTTTGATCCGTGAGGTCCATGGAGGTTCCCTAGCTGGCCACTTTGGGGAAAAGAAGACCCTTATCATGCTTAAGGGGCATTATTGTTGGCCTTGCATGGATAAGGATGTACAAGATGTGATCAAGAGGTGTGTAGTGTGTCAACTGGCCAACAGTCACACCCTTCCTCAAGGCCTTTACACACCCTTACCGGTACCAAGTTTCCCATGAGAAGATGTTAGCATGGACTTCATACTTAGGCTTCTAAGAACTCAAAGGAACAAGGACTCCATCCTTGTAGTGGTTGATCGCTTTTCTAAGACGGCACACTTCATCCCGTGCAACAAGACCCATGATGCCACCTACATAGCCGACTTGTACTTTAATGAGGTGGTTAAGCTCCATAGAATTCCAAGGTCCATGGTGTCGGATGGGGACACTAAGTTCTTGAGCCATTTTTGGGTCACCTTGTGGAAGAAATTAAGGACTAAGCTCAAGTATAGCACCACTTGCCACCCCCCCAACGAATGGGCAAACCGTGGTTACCAATAGGACCTTGGGAGTGCTTTTGAGGACCTTGATCGAGTATAACCTAAAGTCAAGGGATCAACTCCTAGCTCATGTCGAGTTTGCCTACAACAAGACTCCTAGCAAGACCATGGGAATGTCCCCTTTGAGGTGGTTTATGGGATTGAGCCACTCTCCCCTCTTGATCTCACCCCACGGTCCATGCACTCCAAGCCTAATGTCGAGGCAACCAAGAGAGTGCAAGAGATCTAAGAACTCCATAAGAAGATCAAGGGTAAGATTGAGCAATCCAACACCTCCTACCAAGCCTAAGCAAACAAGCATAGAAAACAAGTCATCTTCAACCCCGGTGATCTCGTTTGCGTGCACTTGAGGAAAGAGCATTTTCCCTCCACACGCAAGTCAAAGCTCATGCCTAGAGCCGACGGTCCTTTTGAAGTTTTGGAGAGGATTAAAAACAATGCCTACAAGATCAATTTTCCCGGAGAGTGTGGGGTATCCACCTCCTTCAATGTGGCTAATTTGTCACCATACTTAGAAAATGATACCTTGGAGAATTTGAGGGCAAATTCTTCTCAACAAGGGGAGAATGATAGGGATCAAGCCTCTAATGATCAAGTCAACAAACCTACTGTCCAACCAAGTCAAGAGAAGGAGTCCAAGGCACAAGAATTAGCTCAAATGATCAAGAACATCCTGACTGCCCAATCTGCCCCAATTCCAGCGCAGCTATCCGGTTTCGTGAGCTTGATTATTCAAGTTTAAATTGGATTTACGAAGCTGAAAATCAAAATTTTGGAACCCTTAATATGTCATATTTAAGGACATATAAAAATATCTAGGTTAAGTCATTGGGTAATAAGTCAAATGGGGTCACTTTCAGATTGTTGCAGAATCTGATCTAGTTTGGAAAACCTGGACATTTTGGACCACAACATTCAAACGCTAGCTCCAAATCCATTCTAACTTGAGGCATATGAAAATAGACTTTGCAAGCTTTCTAACAACACTTGTTGGAGTGGATTTAGGAATTAATTGCAGAAGTTATAGCTGTTAGAAGTTGCAGGTTGTGCACTAAAAGCGACAAGTAGACTGTCACTTTCACCTTTTGTACTTTGCTTACTTTTGGTTCTTTGCTCCCATTGGCTGTCCATTTGAACCCCAATGCAGCTTGTATTCATCCCTTAGGCCTTCCCCCTTTATATATATGCTCATTCGACGTTGTAGTATTTAGATTTCACATATATGAAAAGAATGAGTTCGTTCTCTCTCATTTAAATTCTCTCTTGCTTATCTTTGATTTGGCTAATCAAAGTGGTGTTCAAGTGAGTCTTAATCTTGCTTAGGGTGGTGCGTCTTATCCCTAAGTGTGATTAAGAGCCCTAGTGTGATCAAGGTGGTGTGTCTTATCCTTCTTCATACTAGATTATCCTTCTTTCTCTTTGCTTGAACCGAAACTAGTTTAGGCTAGTTTACGGATTTCTCTTTCTCTTACCTTTGATCTTGCTTTGCTTTGGGTCTTGGAGACTTAATTTCTCCATTTCCTTGCTTGGCACATCACCAGCACACGACCTATTTTCTCCCAACCTTTCCTCCTGCTTCTTTCTCTCTCTTCTCTTAAGTTCCCTCTTCCTCTTGATTTTGGCTTAGTTCACATGGCCAGTTTCCCGCTTTCTTCACTTAAGCAATCACACACACAACACATGCTCGGCTCCCCCTTTACTTTTTCTTGCATCTGCTCTTTATGGCCTGAATACACGAGACCACCCCTTCTTCTCTGCTTCGTCTTCCATTCTCATCAAGTCTTCCCTTTAACTTCTCCTTAATCACTCTCGTTCTTATTTCTTATTGATTCGCCAATCAAGTCTTACGCTCTTCATCATGAAGCCACTTGTTACCTTTCGTCCTTTCTCAACAATTGGTTATGGTAGTTATAGAACTGAAGAGGTTGAAGCTTAATTCAAGACGTAACAGGGCTGTGAGGAGGTGGCAAATTTGACTATGAAAGTGGAGGATAGCTATAGGAGGTTTTTTGAGGTGGTGAAAACTAAACTAAAGAAAAAGGAAACCTCAAGCACTCGATTGTTAGTCGTAGTACTTTGAGGGTCGGTCCATAGGGAAGACGTTTAGATTATGGTCATTTAAACAAAGCAATTTAACTACTTATTCTAATTTGATTTACACTAAACCAAATTGACTCGTTCAAGGAAAACATAAATGTTCAACTTAAATTAAATAACTAAAACAAATTAGATCTAAGCATTTGACTCAACGTGAGCTTATTACGAAAACTATGCATTCAACACCTTTAAAATCAAAGAGTTAAACATTAACCAGAACAACCTAATTACCAAAACCAAAACCAAAACCAAAGCAAATAACATCTGAAACCATAACCAAAATCAAAGCAATCAACCTGATTATTATGAAACAACCAAAATTATCTAGCCAGAAATAACGCTGTTGAATCTAAAACAAAGCCGAACAGCTTCAATAAATTAAGAACAGAGAAGAAGCACTGCCTGTCTTCAACCCATGAACACCATTGTCTCTAGCAGGACTCGAACTGGGCAAAAGGGGGGAAGTAAACCGAAACCAGCAGCTAAATTTTAGGCTTTGTAGCTCAGCCAACACCATCAATGGCGGTACTACCATTTCTAAGTCTAGAAAAGTCGAAACAGAACAAGAGGTTCGAACCAACTGAAATTTGAACAGGGGTGGGGAAAATCGAATGATTGCAGACCAAATTTTCTACAATTATGAACCAATTCAACCAAAATGCGAACCCTAAATTCGAATACCTAATACGAAAATCAACATTAAATCTGAAATTCGAACATGAAATCGAAATTAAATACGAAATTAAACTAAATCTAAACCTAAAAACGGAATTTAAACCTAACCTAACCCTAAATTGCTACTCTAAATTACCTAGAAAAAAACTACCTCCAATGGCGTCGTCTTCAACCCTCTTATACCGACCCAGCTTTGAAGCTTGACCGTCGATTTGTGGTGTCGTGGTTGGTGCCGATGAAGCCAACACAGGTGGGTACGTGGCCTACTGCAGCGTGAATGAAGGGTGGTGGGATGGTATTTAGAAGATGGGAAGTAAAATCGTGGGTTTGGGATGGTTTCTGGTTTTGGGGATTCAGTGGGCTGAGGATTTCTGGGGGTTGGAGTGATGTGTTGGAAGAGAGAGAGAGATGACGAGGTAGAGAGAGAGAAGAGCGAGATGGGAGATGGAGGTTGTGAGGGTTTTCTGGGTTGGTTGAGGGAATTCGAGGGTTTCAGGGTATCGGGGAGGAAGAAGGAAGAAGAACGCAGAAAGGGGGGGTTATAAGAGCTGAACTGGGTTCTCTGCTGAACCGGGTTAAGTGAACCGGTCGGTCAGGTTTAATCTGGATCGGTCTGGTTTTTTTTCTTTTGCTGCTTGGGTCGGTTTTCTTGGAATTTTGGACCGGTTTTTGAAATCCCATCATTTTCTCCATTTTTCTTGTATTTTTCGCCATTTTCGGCCCTTTTTCCACATTTATTAAAAATCTGCAAAATAAAATAAAATCAATTAAAAACCTAAAAAATATTATTAAAACAAGCATAAAATCGGTGAAAAAGTACCTTAAAAATAACACATTTTTAGCTCAAACGAACACTCCCACACCAATATTTTGCTCGTCCTCGAGTAAAACAAACTAAACTAACTAAAAGAAAATGAAAAATAAGAAAAGAAAATCCTAACACACTGTCGTAGGAATCACGATTGCATTTAGCGTATGCAACAAGCCCTTTAAACCCCTTGGACTCCCAAGTGAACGAGTTAGGTCTCGTGAGGGTTTCCAAATGCAAATACCCACAAAATTATTCAAAAATAAAAGAAAATCTTTTTATGTTTTCTCAAAACTGATATGTACAAAACTTGGGAAACATATGCACAACTCCTAATTAGCTAAATCACCCATGTACTCAATTATTAATTTGTGTATACATAAAATGTACTTCAAGGCCCTCTACCTTCTAAATGACATCAAAACACTAATTTTTCACCCCATTGAACATCAAGATTTTGAATCCATCCCGGTGCTCATGTGCAAGTGTATCATCATCCCCAGGACTTAGATTTACCAGAATTAGACTCAATCCCACTTAGTTGACATAACTACATTATTCTTATACTGACTTTGGAAGCAAGCTTTCCCAGTAGCAATATTGCCTCAAAGGGTAACACCCAGTAGCACGTGCCTCAAAGGGTAACGCCCAGTAGCGCATGCCTCAAAGGGATACTTGTCATTCCAAATTTTATTCTTTTTCTTTATTTATAATACAATTTTTTTCAATTTTTTTTTCCAAAGTAATCATGCCACAAGCTAGTGGGAGAATCATTCATGAAAATCTAAGACCTAAAGATAACGACGAAAGAATAAACAAGGACTGGATTTACACAACCTATAATGAGCAACTGGAGTTAGAATCAGGGCTTAGAATATCACATTTGAAGTTGGAGACTTATCATGCACATCCTATTTATATACAAACTAACAACTAAAGCACAGGAAATTCAAACTAATCAGAAATAGTACAAACGTCCCGAAAACAACAAAAAGTCTTCAAAAATTTTGAAAAAAAAAAAAAGGTGGCATCGCACCCCCACACCAAAACTTCACAATGTCCACATTGTGGGAATTAAGGCGCTAAAAAGCAAGCTCATAAGCTATACAACCGTAGAACCTAAAATATATACAACTAGGACACAAGGAAAATCAAAAACAAAACCAAAAAACAAAACAAAACACACACATATTCACAAAAGCCAAGAAAAACGAAATCACAAAAGAAAGCCAAAATCGAAACTAAAACCAAATAAAACCGAAATGAAAATGAAAATCAAAACTAAAATCAAAGGAAACACACATATTTAAAAAAACAAAACCAAAACGAAAATCAAGGACCTACTAAATTGTAAACTAAACCAAAAGACATCTAAAACAGAATAAAAGAAAAGAAAAACAAAATTTAATCAAAAATGAAACAAAAATGAAATTACTAAACAAAAATGAAATCAAAGGAAAAACTAAAACATGCTAAGCTATAGAAACAAAATGAAACAAAAGAAACAACCCTAGATATTTACAATTAGCAAGTATTTACAAAATCCTAATATATACAACTAAGTACGAAAAGGAACAAAAGAAATGAAAAAGAAAAGAAGAGTGGAATGATCATACCGGGTTGGATACAGGTTGTACCCAAACTATAAAGCTTATGGAGCATCAGCCACTCCATCACAACTTACGAGCATCTACTCATATCAAAACCAATCAAAGCTCGCAATAGCTTATCAAACGATCGGGCATAATCCTCACAAAAATTAATGTAGTTAGAAACATGAAGAAGGACCCAAATAAAGTGTATAATAGCAATGCAACTTAATGCTCTTTTGAGCTTATCAAAGCCCACAGCCCAATCAAAAGAGAGATGTGTATAAGTAAAATCAAATGCACTAGTCTATGGTTCAATGAAGATATGACTATATGAATGCATAAACCATCTAAAGTAATCTGATTTATCAAATTGAAATCACACAGCACCTCGAAAAGAATAAAAGAAAGAACCACAACAAGGCCAATTAAAGAAAATATGGAAATTAGAGCTCAATTAATGGCCTAAAGTTAGGTCCTGAAGTTCAAAGGGGTCCTAGTGTCTATCTATGTCATTATCATCACGAATCTGATCTAAACAAGGAATATCAAACACAAAAGTCTTAGACTCAACAAAAGTAGAATCGGGAGGGTCTGAAGATGAAACAAGAGAGGGGGAACTGCAATATTCAAGAAGAAGGTCAATTTGGACAGGATCAACAGAAAATGATTCATATTCAGCACGAAAATCCGCCTTCCGACTCATATCAACATCAAACCCACAAAAAGATTCATATTCGATTTGCAGAATATCATCATCTGATTTAATTAGAAGGTCATAAGTGATGGGATCAAAAGAAAATGATTCAAACTCAACGTAAAAATCCACATCAAGACCTTCAGTAACATCAAATTCGCATGAAAAAGATTCAAATTCTACATAAAGAATATCGTCATCAAAGTCAAACATAGTGGGTGCAGTCACAGTCACCTCATCACATAACTCCTGTGAATCATCCAAATCATGAAACTCAACTGCAGGTATGATGCTAATTTCTTACTCACTATCAAAATCAGATTGTTCATCAGTGACATTTTCAGGTGAGCTACTGCAAGGTGCAAGGTCTGTCGATTGAGATTTAGGGAGGTCACTTTCTTGTTCTAAACTAGGCAAACACATGTTTTCATTCAAATCAGACCTAGTAGAAGAAGAAGGCTCAGAATCATCACAGAGATCAATATCAGGTTTAGGAGATGCTAAACTAGAATCAATTTCACTAGAAGTCTCCCTAATCCGGCTAAAACATTGAGAATATTCAGCAATTCTCAATTTCATAGTCTCTATCATTTGATCAGTCATATCATTAATTTTCTTTTCAAAACTTGCACATATAGCATCACTATAAACACGATAAGGACAAGTATAAGCATCATGAGCAGAAGATTCACAATAATCGCACCAAACAGGAGGCACAGAAGCATAAAAGGAGTCATTCGAATCTATAAAATGACCTCGGGAGTAAGGATTAACATGAAAAGCAGACTCAGCATGAGTTTGGTACTTTAAGTGCATTTTAGCTTATTTAAACTCATAAGTATCCCAAGCTAATCTTTCAAAAAAATCCCAAACCTCATCTTGAGATCTAGACAACAATCCTAGCAAACCCCCTGAGCACATGGATTCAACAATACCCCTAAATTCAGCATTTAGATCCAAAACAATAACCTCACAAATTTCCCATTTTTCAAAAGTTTGATGCAATTGAGTACGAAAATCATTAAGCTGCGATAAATAGCTCCAAAAAGATTCATGCTCATATTGTGGGAAACTAAAAATTGGCATTTTTAAATTTTTTTTCAAGAATTTTTCAATTTTTCTTTTTTGGATTTTTAATTTTTCACTTTGTTTGGGTTTTTTTTGAATTTTCTAATTTTTTTTGTGGTTTTCAAAATTTTCAAATGTTTTTGATTTTTTAAGCATTTTTCTTTTTTTTGGATTTTTGGAGGTTTTTCAAATATTTTTGGATTTTTGGTTTTTTTCAAAAAGGGCTAAACTAACGAAAATTAAAACGATACCAAAAAGAAAACTTAAAAATCGATTTGAAACTAAAGTTACGAAATAACTAAACAGGAATTCGCTAAGTAAATAACAACTAAACAAAGTAACAACTAAACAAATCAAATACGAAAGCGACTAAGAAAATAAAAAAAACATGACCAAATCTCACCGTCATCCCCGACAACGGCGCCAAAAATGTAGGAGGTTTTTTGAGGTGGTAAAAACTAAACTAAAGAAAAAGGAAACCTCAAGCACCCGATTGTCAGTCGTAGTACTTTGAGGTTCGGTCCACAGGGAAGACGTTTAGATTGTGGTCATTTAAACAAAGCAGTTTAACTACTTATTCTAATTTGATTTACACTAAACCAAATTGACTCGTTCAAGGAAAACATAAATGTCCAACTTAAATTAAATAACTAAAACGAACTAAATCTAAGCATTTGACTCAACGTGAGCTTATTACGGAAACTATGCATTGAACACCTTTAAAATCAAAGGGTTAAACATTAACCAGAACAACCTAATTACCCAAACCAAAACCAAAACCAAAACCAAAGCAAATAACATCTGAAACCAGAACTAAAATCAAAGCAATCAACTTGATTATTATGAAACTACCAAAATTATTCAACCAGAAATAATGCTGTTGAATCTAAAACAAAGCCGAACACCTTCAATAAATCAAGAACAGAGAAGAAGCAAACCGAAACACTACCTGTCTTCAACCCATGAACACCATTGTCTCTAGCAGGACTCGAACTGGGCAAAAGGGGGGAAGTAAACCGAAACCAACAGCGAAATTTCAGGCTTTGCAGCTCAGCCAACACCATCAATGGCGGTACTACCATTTCTAAGTCCAGAAAAGTCGAAACAGAACAAGAGGTTCGAACCAACTGAAATTTAAATAGGGTTGGGGAAAAACGAATGATTGCAGACCAAAATTTTCTTCAATTATGAACCAATTCAACCAAAATTCAAACCCTAAATTCGAATACCTAATCTGAAAATCAGCATTAAATCTGAAATTCGAACATGAAATCAAAATTAAACTAAATCTAAACCTAAAAATGGAATTTAAACCTAACCTAACCGTAAATTGCTACTCTAAATTACCTAGAGAAAAACTATGTCCAATGGCGTTGTCTTTAACCGTTTTATACCGACCCAGCTCCGAAGCTTGACTGTCGATTTGTGGTGTCATGGTTGGTGCCGATGAAGCCAGCACAGATGGGTATGTGGCCTGCTGTAGCGTGAATGAAGGGTGGTGGGATGGTATTTCGAGGATGGGAAGTAAAACCGTGGGTTTGGGATGGTTTCTGGTTTTGGGGATTCGGTGGGCTGAGGATTTCTGGGGACTAGAGTGATGTGCTGGAGGAGAGAGAGAGATGACGAGGTAGAGCGAGAGAAGAGCGAGATGGGAGATGGAGGTTGTGAGGGTTTTCTGGGTTAGTTGAGGGAATTCGAGGGTTTCAGGGTATCGGGGAAGAACAAGGAAGAAGAACTCAGAAAGGGGGGGGGTTATAAGAGCTGAACCGGGTTAAGTGAACCGGCTGGTCCGGTTTAATTTGGACCGGTCTGGTTTTTTTTTCCTTTTGCTGCTTGGGCCGGTTTTCTTGGAATTTTGGACCGGTTTTTGAATTCTCGTCATTTTCCCCATTTTTCTCGTATTTTTCGCCATTTCCGGCCCTTTTTCCACATTTATTAAAAATCTGCATAAAAAACTAAAAAATATTATTAAAACGAGCGTAAAACTGGTGAAAAAGTACCTTAAAAATAGCACATTTTTAGCTCAAACAATAGCAGAGAGTAGACTTTTTCCTATTTTTGTTTTCTTTCAGTTTGATTTTGATTTCAATTTTCAATTGGTTCAATCTGAATTATAAAGGTTAAATTGGAGTTCAAGATCCATGATTTTGTTTGCAACTCATTCAAGTTTAGTCTTGCTTTTGGTTAATACTATAATTTTGCTTTTGAATCGGGTTTTGATGCTTAACCTTGCCAATTTTGATCTTAATTGATTGGAATTTGCCTTATTTAGTGCCCTCTCTGCAGTTGTGGCATAGTATTATCTTCCAGACTGGTTTATTTCTTTGTAGGCCACTCTTATGGAGTTCTTGTAAAGTTCATGTTTGTTACTTGATTTTGATAATAGTGATTTAATAGATAGTGTTTACAACCACAATTGTATTTATTACGTTATGGTCATTTGATTGTTAGTTGTAGTTATTTTTCTTTCCATTCACACCCATATTGGCTTAGTACTTAGCGAGTGACCTGAAATCACAATAAGTTTTTGGTGCTGTTGTAGGGAATGAATTTGTGAAATTAGGTTCGTTGAGTTGTAGTTGATTCATTTGAGTAATTTTCGTTTCTTTTCATACTTTTTAATTTCGATTTTGTGTTTTTATTTTGTTTTAGTTGTTCTAATTAGTTTAGATTTCTTTTGTCTTTGATTTTTTATTAGAGTTGATATTTTAATTTTTATTTTGTTCAATTAAATTTTTATTTTTAATGACTATTTGTTGTTGGAAAAAAATCAAATCTGATAATGTCGGTGTTGTGGACTGATGCAGGGCATAACAAAAAAAAAAATAAGACAGTGTGGGTTTTGTACAAATTTTCAGTTTTTGTTTTAATCTTGTGGTATTGTTATGTTTTTTTCCCCTGATATGATGTTTGTAGTGGATTCTTAGGGATATTTAGAGTCTAGGTGAGTTTTTATGGTATTTTTAGGTATTCTTGGAATTTTATGTGATTTTTAGAAATAACTTACTTTTGCGATTTTTTTCACTATGTTGGGATAGAAAAAAACTAAAAACAATATATTTATGTTCTTTATGATTATGCTGAATTTTCTATGTACAGTGTTCTAATTTTGGGAGTTTGATTTTCCTTTTAGATTTTGCTTGTTTAGGTTTTAGTTTATCTTTTTCGTTTTCTTGTATTTTCTTTTGTGGTTTCTATTTTTGTTTGATTTTTCAGTTTAGTTCAGTTTTTGTTTGAGGAAAAGGGAAAAAAATCAAAAAATGAAAACCAAAAAAAATGTAGGGAAAGAAAAGCACCAAAGATACTTTTGTGAGGGTGTGTGATTTACATAATGGGTTGCGTTGGAGACCCTGAGACCAAAAGACTTATTAGTGGTGAGCCTGACCCTGACCTGGAGCCCGAATCTGAGCCCAATCTAAAGTTGAATTGGAAGAAATGACACAAGAGAGATCTTTGAGTGATATTTACTATCCTCCTAGGACCCCCTTGCCATCATCCTTTAATCTGCTTGACCTAGGAGCTAATGTGACCTTCGAGTTGAGCCCTCATTATTCTCAAATACTCCCTAATAGGATGCATACTCAAATACTTCCTGTTGATGTTGTGCCAATGAAATTAATTCCTTCTTCATTGAAAGATTATGGTAAACAATGGATGTACGACTTGGCTGTTAATTTTGTTACTTCTTAAAATGATTTTGTTCAGTTTTTCTTAAGAAAGTATTTTCTTGATGCCAACATTGTTAAGCTAAGGAATGAAACTAATCAATTTGTTAAACTAGAAAGGGAATTATTTTGGAAATACTTAAATAGGTTTAATAATTTCTTGGCCCAGTGTCCCCATCATGGTTTAAACCAAGCACATTTGTGCTAAATTATTTATGAAGGACTTGACCAACAAACCTAAACCATGTTAGAGTCCATGTATCAGGGTGACTTTCTCTCTAAGAGCGCCACTGTTGCTTAGGAGTTTCTAGAAGACTTAGCTAAGAAGACCATGTATTGGGAAACCATTATAGATGACAATCTAAGTTCTAGGTTTGCTAGTGGTGGGTTGCATTCTGTTTCTGATGTGAGTCACTTAGAGTCTAAGATTGCAGTTTTAGAAAACATGTTGAAGGGGTTGTCTCCCCAGACTCTCCAGATTTCTCATATTTCTATGGTGTCTTGTTATCACTATTAGGCGTTAGATCATTCATTGAGTGCATGTCCTTATTTCGCTCACCAATTATCTACCAAACAGAAACAAGCGAGTATGGACCTTTAGAGACCTAAGAATGACCCATTTTCCCCTTAGTAAAATCTAGGGTGGAGAAATCACCCTAACTTTTCTTAGAGTGGTGGATCAAATACTGCAATCCCTAACTCCTAGTCTGGAGTGTTTCCTGGAAACAACTCCCAACCCATCTCCTACTTCACCAATTCTTTTCAAAGACTGACTTTTTGTTAAGTCATAAATTATGTATTATTTTAATAATTATTTTGATTATATTATATATATTGCTTTGTCTAATTTACTTTATTCTTATATATTTTTCAGGTTAAGCATTAATAAAATAAAGAGGAGAAGAGAAGATGTTGAAGTTCTGATTTTACACACTAAATTATCAAGTCAGTCCAAAAATAATGATTTATGGAAAAAATATTATTTCCATAATAATTTATTTGGTATAGGATTACAAAATTATTACTCCTAATTGAAGAGAAATGAGAAGACTTGGAAGAGAAGGAGACCAAAGAGGAAAACCATAGTAGAATAATGTTATTAAAAAAAAATTCTCGCGTCACTCTCAAACTCATCTCACGCCACCCTCAAATCTTCATCAACTCAGCACCATCAAATTCACAGCACCACCACACTCCCTCATCTCCATCGTTGTCATCATCATCAATGGTCCTCATCATCTATCACACCCCATCATCAACACATCATTAACCTCTTCACGATCATCATTATCATCAACTCAGCATCACCAATTTTCTTAGCAACATGAAGTAATATTGTTGTTTTAATTTTATTTCATAAGCTTAGTTGTTATTATTAAACATGAATTATTCAGGTAATTCATGTACTTTAATTTATAATATGTGTGAGTAATTTCCTTATAGTAGTATACTCTATTTGAAACCATGCTAAATTAATTATTTTGAAACAAGTTTCATACTTTATTATCTAGTTGATTTTTATTCGTGATTCTATAACGATTAGTATTTAGGGTTTATGATATTCGCATTAGATTAATTAGAATGCATGCTAATTAGTTGAATATGAATTCCTATGATAATTTAGAAGGCTTTAGTATGAAAAAGCTACAGTCGTTTAGGTATTAGTATCACCCTAATTGATCATGGATGACTCAAACCCATCTCTTTTAATTAGGTAATCATTATACATCTTTGTTAAATAAATTTGCTTGTGAATTGGTTACAAGGTGTTAGATGATGCTTTTCTAGTACTTAATGCTCTAGTTTGATTAAATTCTTGCACTGGCATTAGGATTATCAAAACTAGTAGGGTTTATATTAGGATTGGACCTAAACAAACTACAGCATAAGGAAAAACAGGGAAGATCCGCTAGTGGGTGTCTTCTACAGTCTAACGCATGGATAAATTGATTTTTGTGTTGATGATAAATATTAATTTGCATGATGGATATAGATTGTGCTAAGTATTTTTCATAAATTTGGAATCGTTGATTTTTATTTATTGCTTTTTAGTTAATTTCTTTAGTTTGTCAATTTTAATTGTTAAATTTATAAGCTTTAATATAAATTTCATTTACCCCCCCCCAAAGAATAGTCTGTTAGGAGTGTCTTAGCGATTTTAGATTAGGTATATTTTGGTTTTTAGTGTGATTAAAATTTCCATATTTATTTTCTATTATTTTTTGCCATTTATTTACTGATTTATTAGAAATTAGGCTAAAAATAGTCTCTTTTGTGTTTTTTCATATTTTATTTCATTTTAGGGTTTATTTAGCATCCTAATCTTTTGCTATTTAATTTTATAATTTTTGAAAATTATTTGATAATTTTTTAGAATTGTTTCATGAATTAGATACGTGCAGGTTTCAAGTACTTGCAGAATAGGGACTGGTGGGACTACACGCCACAACATGATGTATGTTGGTATTGGAGGAAATTATACATGGTCAAAGAGCAGTTTAAATGGGGATACAGACCACAGGAAATATGAAGATGGTCTGCATCTAAAACAGGTTAGTATACCAATTCCAAGGGTTATAGCTGGTGCAAGAAAACTGGTAGCAAACAACAATATAGGCTAGGATGGTGTTGTCTAGGGTGAAAGTACCAAGTCACTCATTTCTCTCCTAGGTCTTGATGAATAGGAAACTCCCAATTAAAGCCAGACTGAACAGATATGGAGTAATAGAGGACACCTTATGTCACCTATGCAGATAGGAGGTGGAAACCATGGAACATTTGTTCTTTACATGTGGCACTATAGGGCAGGTGAGGGGTGCCCACAGCGATGGCTGAGGATAACAATTAAAGCACAAAATCTAAAGTAATTTGTGATCAAGTACTTAAATTACAAGTGTGAAAAAGCTCAGAAGGAAGTTATATTTACAGTAGCGAATGCCATGGTCTATGGGATATGGCAGGCAAGAAAACGAGTGTGTTTTCAATCAGCAAAAGCATGATGTGAGCAAATTGTTTATAGCATTAAAGAAAGTGTTTGACAAAGAGTGTTACTCCTAGCTAAGTATTTGGAGAAACAAAAGAAGTGTATAGATTGAATTTCACAATGAGAGAAGGCTAAGGTCTATGCTTATAGCTAGAACTTGGTGCTCATGGGTTATATCCGCAAGGGGAGCTTAAGCAGTCGAATAGAAGAACACACACCTTATTTTTAATTAAAGGGGATTTAAATTGAATTTAACAGTTTATTCTATTGTATGTAAGTACATTCGGGAAAACGGACCACTTGGGTAATTAAATTCATTCTACCTAACAGGATACTATTGGGTTGCCACTTCTAAATTTCTTAGGTTATTGCTATTGGAGAGGGATTCGGTACAAGCTCAGCAAAACTATTTTTGAGAAATATAAAAAATCCATATGACAGCGAATGCTTGTTTAATTTTATTTGCAAATAACCCCTATGACAGCAAGTTAAATGACCACCATATGTGGACGTAGAAAATGAACAGGCCTATGATTCAAACATCTTCATGTTCAAAATACCACTCAACATGCATCAAATGCTTGTTTAATTTTCCAGAAATATAAAAAAATCCATATGACCGCAAATGCTTGTTCAATTTTCTTTGCAAATAACCCATATAATAGGAAGTTAAATAAACACCATATGTAGACTTAGAAAATGAACAAGCCTGTGATTCAAACATCTTCAAGTGCAAAATAGAACACAACATGGATCAATTGCTTATTCAATTTTCGAGAAATATAAAAAATGATCATAAAAATAGAGAAATTTGAAGGCTCCATCTTGGCAGTAAGAAGGATAATAGAGCCAGAGGGAGAAAGGGAGGAAGAGGGGGGGAATAGAGAAAACCTTACTTTGTAACGGTTACTGGCGATTGCTCCATAATTCACTTGATGTAGTTGAGCCTTACATTGCATTGAAAAAAGCTTTGTTTCGATCAATTCATTGGTTGCTTCACCATTACATAAACCCTCACTTTCTTGGGAGCTATGCGAGTAGGGTTGAGGAAGAGCGTGAGGGAAATGTATTACAAGACTTGAGATGAAGGGATACAAAGAGACCAGGATTTTATTTGCTGAAATGTTATGCGCTAAATGAAAATAAATTTCCTAAAATTTTATTTGGGCCTCCATGCTTATTATGGGTGGGAGAAAAGCCCAATTGAGGAGGCATAACGCCCAAACTTAATATGTGTGGATATAGGCACATAACAAACTTCCACTCTTATAAGGGCGGGTTTGGTTTTCCTACTCTTAATATGCATGGGGCCAATTCTCAATAGTAAACTCCCTTATTTTTATTGCCACTTTTAGTTATAAGTGGATAGATAAAGGTAGAAGGATGATAAGTTTCTTGTAGTGCCTAAAGTATGAAGAAATACCCTTTTACCCGGTTATGAACTAGCTATGTGTAAGGATCTTGTTTTTTGGGTTTCTACTTGTGCAATTTGCTGTATTTGACTTTCATTGATGTATTAGGACACTTTTTAAGCTTGATACCTTATTTAGTCAAATCATTATCCCTAATGAGGTGGATGAACTAGGATTAGATTAGCTAGTTTGCACTTAGGGTCTGGGATTTGATTTCCCTACATCCCTAAGTGTACCTCTCAACCTATGGCTGACTTTTAGGGTTTGAAGTGGCTGTCAAAACTTCTTTAAAACCAACCCCAAGTTCATTTTGTAATTAAATTTGATTGAATGCAAAGTTGAGTGTGAAAACTCTCTCTCTCTCTCTCTCTCTCAAATCCTAGTGTTGTATCTTGACCTTGGCAAATCAAGTGGGTCTCTAGGGTTCTTTATCTCAATTAGAGGGTGATAAATTTTTGTAATCTAATTGATATAAAGAGATTGCCCAAGTGTGTTCAAGGGTGGCTCTTCAGATTATCCCTTGCTAGCTCACTTGCCTATTGCATTTGGTGCTAGTTTACGTACATTTTGCCCGAGTATCACATTCTATGTATTCCTTTGTTTCCTTGGTTATTTAAGTGATTATGAGGAAATAATACCTCAATGTTATATTACAATTATCATCACCCTTCCTATTTATTTTAAGTGAAATCATAAATTTAAGCTCCATTCAAAACACAAAAAGGGAAAACAGAGCTCTAGGGTTTTGAACCCTTCCAAATTCACAAACACATCTTCCAAAATCATATAAACAACTAGATAAGCTGAAATTTAGCTTCCACGTTAACTACTAGACTATAAGAAAACAAAAAAATGTTTCAAAAAACATTCAGAGCACCGTTTACAAACTTCAAACCAAAGACCCTATAAGTTACCTGCTGAGGAATAGTTAAATCTTTGACAATGAATTGCCCAGTTCTTCCAATTTAAGTTGCAAACTTCACAAACAAACTTCATGATTATATAATTTTAGGATTTTAGGCTCTAATTTTTTGTGATGAGATCATTTAATAGGTAACAGAATGTGAGTACGGTTTAGCGCTTCAGTTTGGAGGGAACATCATAGGGGTGGGTAGTTGTAGTTTTCTCCCTTTTTGTTGGTTATGTTTTTATTACTTCAGCCAAGTTAAATTGATAGTTTAGTATTTGATAGAAAGTAGTAAATGAAAGTAGCATACTTAACCCATGCAAACAAGTTAAGTGGCACCGATAGGTTGAGAAACATTTCACTGCCATTTGTGATTTTTTTAGAAAGTTTTATGGCATTTTTGTGTAAGAACTCATTAGCCACCATACTAGCATGTAGCAGAGAAACATAGGTAGTTGTAGAAGTCCCTAGTAGAATGTTAATAGCATAAAGGAGGCCTGAGGCGAATATATTTTATCTAACTCAGCGTAGTTGGAATGGTTTCTAGGCAAAAGAAGGAGGACACCCGGCGGGCTCCTAATGGGCAAGTTTTTTTTCCATGTCCTTGGCTCGTTTCTATTTTCTCTCTATTTATTTATAGACTTCCAATTTGCTGAGCAGCTAAACATTCAAACTAGGTAATCGATTTTATCATCGGGCTAATTAAAAAGCCATTTTCAGTCTTCCACAGTTAGCCCTACTTTCGCCGAGCTGGGTTGCTGCGAAGCTTAAAGTAAATAGTTGCTTCCAATAATTATCTATTTGACTGTAATGATATAGGATCTGTGTCTGATTGCTGCTGTCCACAATGCATTTTGTCCTTGACTTACCGGATTAGTGAACTTCCTTGTCACCGGTGTAACGGACCTCCTTGCTGATTGAGAAGACTTGTGAATTCCCCATTTTGTTACAGTGGCCGACCTCCTTACCAATTGAGCATATTTTTATCTCACTGGAAAAACATACCTCCTCATCGGTAAACCAAACTTATGAATTCCGCATTTCGCTATAGTAGTGGACCTCCTTACCGGTCAAGCAGATTTCTATATCAGTAGAATAACAAACCTTCTTGCCAATCAAGAAAACTTGTGAAGACACCGTTTTACAGGGGTAGCGGACCTTCTTTCCAGTTGAGTAGATTTCCATATTGTGGAAGTAGCGGACTTCCTTGCTGGTCGAGAAAATATGTGAATTCCTCGTTTGACTAAATTATCAAACCTCGTTACTGGTCAAGCAGACTTCCATTTCGCTAGAGTAGCAGACCTCCTTGTCGATCAAGCAAATTTGTGACTTCCCCATTTCCTTGAAGCAACGAATCTCCTTATCAATGTAGTAAATCTCCATGTCGCTAGAGTAGCATACCTCCTCGCTAGTCAAGCGAATATGTGAATTCCCCATTTCACTAGTATAGCAAAGCTCCTTTTTGATCAAGTAAATTTCCATGTCACTGGAGTATCAGATCTTCTTGCTAGGAGAGAAACTTTGTGATTTTTCTTATTTCCTCCTTATCACTTGAATAAGGGATCTTTTTGTCGATCAAGGAGATTTCATTGATGGAATATCGGAACTGATCAGCTTTAGTTTCTGACTTTTATGAATACCTTTATAAGTATTCTATTCGTTTCTGCATGTATGCTTTGGATGCTCCTGGATGTAGATTATTCATCCTTTTCATTTTGCTTAGGATTCTTCCTCTTTTGTAATTTTCAAGCGAGACACTACCACGTGATGGTGGGAACTCGGCTAGGTTTGTTAACCAACTTTCTTCCTTTTGCTTTTTGTTTGCGTGCTTGTGTTCTTTTGATGATTGTAATTTTCTACGCACATAGAGAACCTGGTGGGTGCTCTTTGCTTGCTTTCTTCCTTTTGTCTAAGGGCTTGGCTCATGGTAAATGGAATATGCCCCTGTGAGCAGTGATGAAGCATGAAGATATGTAGCCAGATCCCTGAGAATTTTGTGGCGTTTGAGCCTGCAGTCCTGTAGCTAGATTCCCATGAACATAGCGATGGTTAAGCTTGTTTTCCTATTAGCTAGACCCTTATTATCTTAGAGGTGGTTAGGCTAGAAAACCAGTTAGCCAGACCCCTATGATCTTGTTTGCATGTGAGCTTGAAGACTTATGGCTAGATTCTTGTGAACTTATTGGTGGTCGAGCCATAAGATTGACCCTTGAGGACTTCATGGCATGAGATGCTGAGATGTCAAACCTTCAGGTTTTGGCCTTTTTTGCAGCTCCTTCTTATAGAAGATTGTTTAATGCTAAGGTGTCTTGGACATTGAGGCATCCTTCTTTACTGACATGCCATCTATGGCCAAATTCTCTTGGACATGAGTACCTAATAGGGTAGGTATCTTGGACAATGATGCTTGCCTAAAGCCTTCTTCAAGATTGGAGACTCCACTTTTGCTCATCCTGATTAAGGTGACAGTCAAAATGTAAATATCTTCTATTATAGTTGTTGATGTCGTCTTAAACTGTTGATGTAGATTCCTGGCTATCTAGGGTTGTCTACTCTTCCTATAGTGTGAAGGTTAATTACAATCTTCTTCAATCTGGGGTTCCTAAGTGATCAGGGCAGAGGGTGATCTAATAAATAAGCTAAAACTCTATGCATTGATGTAGGTGCGCTTGCTAGCCTAAGTTAGACTGTACAGATGTAACAACTATGCACAATTGATTATTCTGATTATGCAAACATGATTGTGCTGACTATGCAGACATTATAATGGTGACTATATAGACATATGATGACCTAGCCTCCTATGCGTTTAGGTCTGATACAAAGTTTATGGTCTATTAGATAAGGCTTGATTAAGGTGTAGAAGATGGCGGCTAGACGTGATGATGTTCTGTGGTTTAGGATGAATGGTAAAAAGTGAGGTGACGACTAGGTTAGGTTAGATCATGGGCCTAAGTTGCCCATGATAGAAAATCATTCTTTTAAGGTCGGAGTTTTCTTTATTTTTGTATTAAAGTGGTCCTATTCTGGAGAAGCCTGCACTTTCTATTTATTCTGATCGAAGCCCCAGATGTGTAATAATGATGATAGCAGAAGCTGCTTTTACTATTTTTGGTTGGAGAGACCTCTACCCTAGTGGAGTAAATGTGATTCTTTCTATGTTGAGAGGATGCTTTTGCTGGTGCTGCATAAAGTAGCCACTAGTTTAGTGCGAAGAATGTAGTCATCTCCTTGTCAGGAAATGTTTACCATAAGGGGAGCCCTAACTACCAAGAAAAGTATAGGAGAACCCTCCGTTTACATAATAGGTGAGTGCCCATTTAGAAAAGTTAAGAATGCGAGGTGAATATTCACTCTTGAATTTGTAGTCATGGTTGAGATAAAGAGTTCGAAATTTTAGAATGGAGGTGAGATAAGAGGCTATGATGATTAAGAGGAGGTTGTAAAGTGGGTGAATGGTTTGTGGATGCCTGATTCGATGGGAGTAGTTAATGAAATGCTTCTTTGTGCATTAAAACCAAGGTTTTACTTTCGCGCTCCTTTTGCCTGGCCGACCTTTTTAGGTTTTTTTGGATCAACCACTCCTTATTGCTTCTCTCTCTTTTTTTTAAGCATAAAGGACTCAATTTAGATGTTTTTTCGTGGAAAATAATCTTCGTGGCCAGGGCTCAAAGGGATTAGCTACGTATCTAATGTGGAATCATGTCAATCGTAGTTTGAGGATAAGAACATGTAGTTAAGGGATGGATGCCTCGAGAGGGACTTTTTAAGGTAGGTCTGAGGGTTAAGGTGCCAAAGAAAGGGAACCAGTGCGAAGGCTCAAACACCTTATGAAATAGCCAATTATTTATGGGTGATGAAGTTAGTGTAAATCAGCAATTTCTTTCATTTCTTGTCCTTTTCGTTTTCAAACTCTTTCTCCATTGCTTTTTTCTTTTTCTTATTTTTTCTCTTTGGGCGGGACCATTTGGTTTGAATTTTCTTTTTCTTAATTGCTGATTTTGACATTGATTCCAGCCATAACACACACCCGCTCCCTGGTTAGGTTAGATGTGGTCACGAAAGAAATAAGCTTATTTGAAGGCTCAAAGGGTTCCAAGTGGTAATTTATCAGTCGTAACAAAGGTATTAATGTGGGTTGCTAAAGCAGGCTTCCTATCTTAAGCATATCCATTAAAGCCGCATAACCTATTGGACAGAAATTTCTGATCATTTCCTTTTTTCGATGATGGATTGAAATCCTTAGTCTATTTTATTCTATTCCTCTCTCCTTTTGGCTAGCTTACCTTTTGAGGCTTTCGAGCTAGCACATTGTTATATTTTTTTCTCCTTTTTTTCACCCAAGTTTCTCATAGAACAGAAGCACTCTAGAAAAGAAGGATATTAGAATATGCAAAAGGAAGCAAATCTAGAGTATATGACTATAATGAAAAAGAAAGCAAATGACTATAAGACTCAGCACAAGACCATAGACTAAGCATGACACATGGGATTACATCATATCTTCTAAATCTAACAAAACCTAAGACCCCTTTTGTCGAGGCATTTTGGGCTTGGATTCAACTATGCTCAATATGAAAATGATGGGACCCACTTCTCACTTTGGTGGTCCTAAATGGGTATAATGTTAACATGCAAGCCAAGGAGGTTATTGCCCTCCATGAGTGGTTCCAAAAAGGATGTATTCAATGCAGCAATCTAGAGTATATACCTTCTTACTTATGGAACCTTTGTCTCTCTTTTCAATATTCTGATAGTTGCCCTTTTAGTTATTACCAGTCTTAGCAGGTGCTTCAGTAGCTAACTGTTCTTCTAACATCATATCTACATCCCTTAATACAGTGAAGTTTTCAAATGGTGTACACTACAACTGCTATCTACATGCGGGCTGGAGGTTTCCAATGAATAACCTTACTTGATCAGCCTCTGAGGGTTAATTGGCCATTTGAGCGGGTTTTGCCCTCTGTCGTGTAAGGAAGTTAGTAAAACATTCCTTTTCATCCTGCTTAGTTAATTCTAGATCTTTAAGTGTAATTGGTAAGCAGCATTGTATGAATACTGAAGTACAAATTCTTTACGAAGATCATCCTAGTTTGTGACCTTTTGTGGGTCTACAGTATTATATCGCCTCATCACATCCTTGTCGAACATCCATGGAAATAAAATGTTAAAGTCGCCTTTGTCAATTCATGTTAGTGTCATTAAACTAAAAAAGTTTCTCCCATGATAGTAAGGATTTTCAATTCCATGCAACTTGATATCTGGCATAGTAAATTTTAAGGGTAATTTACCTTTTGGGATAGAAGTGAATCCCATAAAATCATTACATCAATGGTAGTACATGGATCATTCTTTAAGCAATAGTTATATTCAATCTACTCATGGATCAATTTTAGGAGTGCTCTTTTTCCTTTTATCTTCTTTCTTCTTATCATCTTCCCCTCCTCTGTTATGAGGTTTCTCAACTTTTTCCTTTGAGGCATTCTTGATAAGAGTTGGAGTCTTCTAGCTATTAGGTCTACCGTGTTCTCACTCTCATCCAATCTAGTTTGCATTTTTTCAATCATCTTCACGAGTTAAGCCAGTTTGTCACCTCGTGCATTAGGATTGGTGAAGTATTTGAATTTGAATTAGATTTTAAAGTTTGACCCATTAGACTTTTCTCTAGATAGAAGTCTCCTAGTTCGTGGACTCGGCTCATATTCCTTTTTTGTCTTCTCTATCCTAAGCAATAAGTTAACGATTCAGAGAGGTGGAATGTCATGAGTGGCTAACGCTATTGGGTATAGGCTAAAGGAAATGGTTAATGACTATAATTTGAATAGAAGGAGACTATGGCTTGATGGGCTTGAAGGGTTAGGCTGAAATGGGGTTAAGATATAAGGTTTTTAGGCTGTTGTCCAGCCTTATCCTGGATTAGGTTCTAAGTTAGGCTTAAAAAACTGACTTATGAGCCTAGGTCGGGCTCAAGTCTTTCTTAGGTGAGTCATAGGTCCGTAGTAACCTAAGTATAACTATGGTTTGGTTTGCATAGCATTGGCTAGTCTTGCCACATTGGTGGATCTAGGCGGACTCATATAGGGATCCTAGATCTAGAGAATATAATATATGGGCTATGAACTTATGCATGGGTAAGATATCTAGATCTTAATTAGACTTGTGCATAATGAATACGATGCACGATTGGATGCAACATAGAGTGAACTAGTGTTCTAAAGGTATAATGACCCATATTATCCACCTTGGGTCTAGATGGGCTGATGGAACATGTGTGACGAAGCCTAATCATGAATGACTATTTCACCTTAAGAGTCTTACAACTGATGTGCTAAGACACTAAATGAATAATGTTGATTCTAACTAAGTACCCGGAATACCATGTTATGCCATGATTGCAGTCCTTACGGGAAGAACTTGGCCTAAGCTTCTAATTGGATCCTGGTGGAATTCTAACCACACCCAATTTTTACCCTTTTTTATTATGACTCTCTCCTACACTTTTATGTGTGCAAATTGACAAAGTCTAGGAACTGGACCCTGATGGATTCCAGCTGAGTTTTAGGCTTGATACAAACTCTGTTATACTCCACACAGAGGCTATCAATTCCTCTCTTTTTTCAATCATGGCCGGGATTTTCTTTTTTTTTTCTTTTTTTTTGCCAAACCTAGTTCTCCTATACTTGGGTTAAAGCCCTTTGGATTTCAGATCAAGAGTCTAAATAGGACTCAACCAGCCCAGAAACCATTTTGGTTCCGAATCTAATTCTAGAATAAGTTTTTTTTGTAATCTGGGCTCTTCTAAGACTCATAGTATCAATGCATAGTCCTTTGTGCTAAAGAAGTTAAATCATACAGGGCCACATTACTTTCCAAAGCATACATATGAGTCACAACATAAATAAGAGTTCTATGTTATAGAAGTTTTAGGTTAGATTTCAAAGAGGCTTCTCACAACGGAACACTTCGTATGCCATCCATAGGGTCCATGGTATTACTGGAACATTTTAGTTTCTTTCCCTAGACTTAGAGACCAGGAAAGTATGACGTGAGTAGTTGAAGCAACTGCCTACTTAGTTCAAAATCTAATGGACCACAAAGTGACTGGCCACTTTCTCAAGGAGTAGGATCAGGATTTAGGACAAAGACATTGTAAATCCCCGATATGCTGCATCTTATAACGCAATTATGCCTAATACCAGTACAATTTAGATAATTTTCGATATTGAAGTTCAAATCTCGCCCTCTTTTTAAAAAAATCCATAGCAAAGTCACCACTGTAAGGATCCACATCCTTGCACATATGATCCCCCACGAATGGTTGGGCTCATGTACTAGGTACTTTTTATCTTTTTCAAGAAAACAGATTTATTTCATTTTTATTTGTATTTTTTTATTGCAAGTTGGGCAGAACTAGGCCTACAGAGACATAGTGGGTTGGAGCTTAGGCTTGTCTAGGAAACCTGGCCTGGTTCCTTGAATAAGACCAGGTCCAGTCCCTATGATTGGGTCATGGCAGCTCCTTATGCCTTATCCAAAATTTGAGTGTACGTCTGATCAAGGAACCCGGGTGGCTCCCTGGGTTAGATTAGACTCCCAAATTCTGGTCCATGTTGGTTCCGCTGCCTTAGTCCTAATATGTTTTTCTCAGTTTAGCAATGCAAGAATAGATAACAAATAAAACAACAACAAAATGTTAACCTTTAACTAAATAAAGTCACTATTGAGTTTTACAAAAACTTAGAACCCATATCACTTTTCGAAGCAGATCATAGCAATAGAGACACCAAAGGGACAAATTGAAACTACTTCGAAATGGACCATCCTCACTCCGTCATTTGGAACTGAGGTTCTAGATTTGAGGGCAAAGGTATGGTGATATGATAGAGTGCATCCCATCACTGCCTGTTATCACTAATGGCCTCTACCAATTAATATAAGAAATTAAAGCTTAATTATATTTACATACATTCATGCAACAAATTAAAATTGTTCATATAATCAGGGCACAATGTGATTTCCAATCAACTGAATTTCATAAAACAAAAATAGTAAAGAGAAAGGGAAAGAAGCTTATAAAATGCACTCTTAGGATTGCCCTACCTGAATCCTCCAGGAACCTAGCAGAAGACGGTTTATGAAACTAATGTGATTTCCCTCTCCTAACACTATTTTTCTCTTTTAGAAAAGGGATTATAGCTCTTTCTTTTTTCCAATCTCTATGCTGCTCTCAATGGTTTTTGATGTACCCCATCCTAGGGGATCAACCCTATTTTTATAGCTGTTGATGAGGCTTTGTAAATCGAACTAGGAGAAGGAGAGCTAATCTTATTATGGTTAAATCTAATTAGTTAGTAGAACTAATTTAATTAGGCCTAACATTCTAGTTGGCATTAAATTATGTCAGACTCAGTCTAGTAGGAATAGGTTTTGGCTAAAAGAAGAAGGGAACCTGGGTCTCCTGCTCTTGAGACCTCGACTAGGATAACATGGACACTGGCACATTGGTCCAATTTTTTCTATGTTCTTAGCTCATTTTTGTTTCCTCTCTATTTATTTTCAGACTGTCAATCTACTGGCCCTTAAACATTCAAACTAAACTATTGATTTCATCATCGGGCTTATTAAAATATAGTGTCATTTGCAGGCATCTATAGTGGCATACAACAAGACATAGTACTACCCGTTGGGTGGAAAAATCTTTCCATTGGGTCCTATGGGCTCTTCAGATCATGGCGCTGCTTTGGGGTTCAAGACCCCACCATGGCAAATTGTATAGTCCCAATGCTACCTTGCTGCAAGCAATTTGAAACTTTTATCATTTAAATGCTTTTAAAGCTTTGTTTATGTTTTAATGCATTGAGAAAACATTTTATTTGCGGACATATTACTATGAATCCAAGTATTTGTGTCACTTTGACCTTGAAACAAGTTAGGTGATTGTCCTTTGTAACCAACAATGCACTAGATATGTGTAGATGCCTAAAAATGACATTTGTATTTTAATCCCCCAATAAGAAAATTTATGCCTTAACTTATGCACTTGTGGGCCTAGTAAAGTAATTAATAACAATGAGAGTCAAGTTAGTGGAATAACGCCTGAGGAGAGCTTACGAGTAAGCAAGCCCAATGGGATAACTAAAGCTGAACCGGCCGGTTCACCAATATGGAGCCCGAGTAGTTTCCCCTGCATTCTCTCACTCCGAAATTGAGTTTACTTAATTAATCCTAATTCTAGTATGATGCTAATTATTCTTTCACACTTAATTAGTCAAACTCCTTGTTAAATTAGGGACCCTATTAAGATTAAACCTAGTAAGGCTATGAGTAGGTCTACTTTTCCTAAACTAAATTAGTATATTCAACCGCTATAAAAATGGGGGTTGCTACTAGTGGTCAGGATCATTAGTTAATTTGTACCAATCAATTTGCATTAGCTAGACGCTAGGGATTGTTATTGTGAGAGAATAGAAAATTGTAAGAGAGACTTGGTGGTGAGGTGCTAGAAACTAGGGAGGCAAAATCCTGAATCTCCCATTGAATGCATTCAAGGATTGACTAGAATAGGGGCCAATTTGTTGGGGTCCCAGGTAATTCAAGTGAGTCATCTTAAGGGAAAAATATCTACCCTTCCCCTATTCTTTCATTTGATGTCTCTTTTATTATTTTTAGTTTCATAATCGCTAAAGACGTAATCTTTAGATAGTTCCGCACCTGCTGTAATTTGTTTACTTTACTTTTGTTCTCATTGGACTAAAATTGTATCTTTTGCATTATTTAATGTCATTCACACTAATGTATTGCATGATTGTGTGATAGTGTCATTAAAGTTTTGATTTTCCATATTGAATAGTAGAGCCATCAGTCAGGTCTAGTCCATGTCAGCATAGGGCAGCATTTAGTCAACATATTGAGCTCTCAGTTCTATGTTTTTTTAGCTCATAAGTCATTATGTTCTGACTCTTTAATTCCCCATCAAAATATGATGAGCTAGTCCTAAGCACTTTTATTATTCATTAGGATAGAGAAGACTAAGAAATTACATGAGTGGTGTCTAACAACTGGGAGACTTCTATCAAAGGGTCGAGGAAACTCCATGCATCAAGTCAAAGTGAAGATCCAAGTCAAAGATAAATCCCACACCAATTCTAATGGTAAGGAATAATGAAATCACTGAACTCATGAAGATGATCGAAAAGATGCAAACTAAGGGGGATGAGAGCGATAAAAATGTGGAGGTAATTGCTACTGATCGGGAAAAACCCAATTTCCCAAAAGTAGGCCCATCCATGCTAGACCCATAGACAAGGCCCATACCCTGAATAACAGGCCCTAAAAGCGACCCTAGGGGCTCCCCTCATGGCCCTTCCTTGCTAAGATCGGCAGCCCATACGTAGTGTTGCAGGTAAGATTACTATTTTAGCCCCTTTGCCGAAGGGACTATAAATATTCACCTACCCTCCTCAGGAAGTGGGTTGGCAGTCTGATACATTTAACTCATATAGCATTCTCTTTGTATTGACCTTTGACTTGGACCCTAGACTGATTTAACCATCAGAGAGGCATTTCCCGGTCCACAACCCGGGGGCGCCCTTTTTGCAGGTTAGGCCTTTAGAGAAGAGGACGTGAGGTGTCGCAAACTGTCAGATAAACCCGTTCTTTCATCCCACATCATCATCAACAGAACCTTAGAAGAATCTTCCGGAATCAGATTGGTGCCGTCTGTGGGGAGTGAGTGGTAGTGATGGTTTTAGGTGAAGCTACACGAGCACGGACTCGTAAGGACAAGGCCTACGTGGTTAATACCTCTACGCCTCCTGAGGTGCAGGATGCCTCGGAGAGCTCACGAGCAGATCCCCGGTCAGCTAGCTTGCCTCTTCCCAAGAGAGAAGCGTACGTCACGGTGAATACCCTGAAAAACTTTGTGTTCGCCATGACGGCCACTATAACTGGGCAGGTCTCAGAGCTGCTCAAAAGGGCTACGGAGGCAGCGAACTCGGCCATGTCGCTTCCTCATTTTGACTATGTTCCGACTAACGGATGCGAGCCTTCCCACCGCCAGGAGCGGGAACCATCGCCCCGTTACACAGAGCAGGAGCGGGAGGTATCTCGGTCGAACTGGAGCGGTTGGCCCTATACAGAACAGCAAGGTCGATGCGCGGCAGTGAGACTTAGTGGCCGCCCCACGCAGGGGGCAATGGCCAATCTGCGACTGCTTCCACTCCCTATGCAGCTCATTCTAGGTGAACCGCCTTGCTCGAAGAACATGAGCAGACTTCCAAGCCTCGGGGGAAATCTCAGGCAGGCGTCGGGTTAGCCCGGAACGTCGTACCCACCGTGACCGCACCCGAAGTCGTCCCCCGCAGGGGATCCGTGGCCAGGAGCCATGTCGAGGGGAACGGTCGCTCACGAGAGCTTCGAGGCTCGGCCGGGAGAGGAAAAGTCCCTCTGTTGTGGAGGTGGAACGCCATCCTGGAACCCCCATCAAGGTTTCGGGAATCGCTGCTCGGCCAACTACTCTTCCCTTCTCCACCCTATTTAGCGCAGAAATCATCAATGCTCTGCATTACGTGAAGGTCAAGATGCCCAAGGTAGACCTTTACGATGGGGCGACAGATCCCAAAGAGCATCTGGGGGTCTATAAGGCGCAGATGTATGTGCAGGATGTGGATGTTGCGGCATATTGCCGCTATTTTCCCCACTACCTTAAAGGGGGTGGTGTAATGGTGGTTTAATGGTCTGCCTCCGGGAAGCGTCACCTGTTTCCTGGACCTGGCTGCCAAATTTGTCAGCTAATTCATCTCCAGTCGAAAGGAAAGGAGGACTAGTATCCACAAATCCAAAATCAAGCAGGGGCATAGGTGTCCCTTGCTGAATTTATCAAGAGCTTCCATCAGGAGGCAGTGCTGATTCCAGACCTGGAAGACGAATTGGCATACACCTCCTTCTTGAACGGTCTTAAAAGTGGCCGCCAAGTTCTCCTTGGCTGAACAGAAGGAGACCACGTTGGCTGAGACCCTAAGAAAGGCCGTAGATTTCATTCACGCCACAGAGATTTGCACCGATAATTTGGACACCCCGAAGAAGGCTAGGATCCTAGGGGATAAGAATCTCAATCATGGTGATAGAAATCCCGGTCCCCTAGGAAAGGAGGCCGCAATTCGAGGCAATTGACCCTCGGTTTACGACCGATGCCAGAAGCATCGTCATGCAGGTTAGGAGACATCCCATACTCCGAAGACCACCACCCATTACCGCACCCCCGAAGCCGTACAATACCCAGAAATACTGCGAGTTTCATGAGCAGAGTGCACACACCACTACTGAGTGCCGGGAGCTGAAGAAAGCTCTTTATGAATTGGCAGACAAGGGTCAGATCGACTGATTTTGAAGAGAGGACCATGTTTCCTTCGATGAGAGTAGGAGCCCGCACCACCCTAACCGCAGGATAAGGAGTGTTCGACAGAAGTCGGGGTCATAATTACCGGGGGCTATGCCGAACAAATGACCTGGTCAGCTTGGAAAGCTCAGCTCAGAAGTCCAAAACAGGTACTCACCACTGAGCAAGGGCCCTGCATAACAGTGCCCACAATGGTGTTTGGTGGAAATGAAGCCCTGCAATTTGCCATCCACACAATGAACCCTTGGTCGTTGAGATGAAGGTAGTAAGTGCAATTGCACTGCGAATTCTAATCGATGCGGGCAGCTCCGTTGGCATCATAACCTGGGATTGCTTGAAGAAGCTCACGCACCCAGGACATAACATTGTCCCCTTAGTGCACCCCATCTTTGGTTTCGGTGGGCTAAAAGTGAATCCCACGGGCATGATTCGCCTCCCTGTACGCTTTGGTGATAAGCTCAAAGCCAAGAACCTAGAGGTCGACTTCTTGGTCGTTGACGTGCCCACGGCCTACAATGTGATCCTAGGACGTCCAATCCTTCACAAGGTGAAAGTCGTCATCGCCCCATACCTCTCCAGCTCCAATTCAAGGCTGGTGACGGAAGCATTGGTGAAATGCATGAGGATCAAAGGCAGAACAACCCTTACTCTCTCACTAAGATTCTAATTTTTCTAAACTTTAGCTGGAGGGTATCCATTCTTGGTTGACAACTCGAGCTTAATGGATTTGGCTATTTATTCCCCTAGAAACAGTAAGCACTAGCATGGGCAAGGAGTACATCGCCTCCTTTAAGGTGAGTGTCCTTACAAAGGCCTTGCGTAGGGAGTTAGTGGCCCTTGTGCATGACTCCATTAGAAACCTTGAAATTATTGTGATTGATAGATGCATTCTTTTTATTTATGCTCTTAATCTACACTACGCATAATAAGTCGTGCAATATTAAGACTTAAAGAATTATAGTTTTATACCTTATTTATCCCCTGTCACTAATGCTTAATGAAATTAATGAATTATATTATTCTATATATAGTGCACCTTTTTTTTGGCTTATTTTATCATTCATTTTTTGTCGCTCTACTTGGAAAACTATTTTTGGATTATTTGTGACGTCAGATCAAATAAACCATAAGTGGGGTTAAGGTCATATCTTTTTTCTCTATATTCACGACTTCTTTGTTCTTTTTCACTTTTTTTCCTTCAAAGAATTGAAGTGGCCGAGCTAAGACCTTACAGCATGTAGATGATGCTGCTAGGTCTTGGCAGCAGTACTCTTCAACCTATTGGGTTCTAGCAGCACATTATTTACGCCATTAGAATTTGGGGGAGGTAGGGTTTCATGCCACCTACTTGTTGGCTCCTTTCTTTTGACTCTTTAAGACATAGAACGTTTCCAATTGCTCTAAGTAAGTGAGTTATGAAATTTCATATCTGTCTATATCCACTAGATTTTACGACCTCTCCAGAAAAAATTTATTTTATGTAGTAGGGGCTGATCTAAGGGGATCTAAATTTTCCTTATGGATCCGCAATAGGTACACCAATGGCCTTAACCTCTAAGTCTCTTACCTTAATGTTATAATGATGCACTTTTGACTTGAAGCCTCTTTCCATTAGTTTCTTAGCAGTTATGTAGGTGATGTGAAGGTTATAATCTTTTTTCATTGATGCCTAATAATTCTTCGTGTTAGGCTTGCGTCCAAACAATTTCAAACACTTGCCTATCAAGGGTGACCAATAAAGATTGAATTTTTTTCTACATTCGTTCCATACACAAGAGAGAACAGGGTTTCTCCTATGCATAATTCATTAGTTGTCTAGTATCCACACAATGTCAATGGCATTTTATTTTGCCAATTTTTGCAATTTTCTATCATCATGCCTAAGATGATCATGACATTATTATTGGCAATTCTATAGTTTTTTTTTATTTGTAGTCTACTGGCAGTGGACCGTTGGTGGTGTATCTTTTAATGCTCAAGCAATCTTGCGGCCTTATGTTTAAAATAAGACTTGTGATAGCTTATCATTTCATTCCGCACTCCATAGCGATGAATGATGTTGGTTGTTGTGAAGCGTGCAACTTGCTTAGAAGTAAGGCCACTTCTACCCATGTGGCATACAAAATGTATTTGTGGCTATTGATCCCTCTATGGGGAATGATCATTGTTAGTTTTGATAGTACACCGCCACAAGAGGGGGGTGAATTGTGGTGGCCGATTTTTGAAATTTTCTGGCAAACAGTCTCAGACCCTGTTTGCACAGACTATTCCTGGGTTGAACAGAAATGAAAATCCAATGAAATTGAATGCGGAAATAATGGACACAGGATTTTTATGTGGAAAACACCTCTAACCCAACTGAGGTGAAAAAAAAAAACCACGACCTACCTCGTGTAGGATTTAGAACCACTTCACTAACCGGGCTAAAAACGTTACAATAGCAACACACCTTGCTACTAATTGCAACCTACATAACCGTCTTCCCTAAGACTGGTTACCCCACGTCCAAAAGTCCACTTGACTTAGGACACACTCACCTCACTTTTGTAAAGGAGAGATTACACAGAGAACACCCTTTTACAATGCTTCTCAATCAAGCGAATATAGGGTACAAATGAAGTCCTGGTATGCCAATTTTGAAAGCTCAATTTTTCACACACTTTAGTCGGTTTTCTCTCTAGAAATTTTGCTCATAAAACTCTTTGAAAATGCTGTGAAAACCGATGCACCATGAGTTGTAGAAAGCCACCTTTTATAGAGAATTTTGAAGGGTAAGAAGATTTTAACTTCTCATAGATTTGGAAAACAAAATCCCTAAAGGAGATAGAGTCCTTTAGCCGCAAGAGTAAGGCGGTGGTTATCAGCCACAAGGACTCAATCCTCTAGCCCATGATTTTCTCAACAAACTTATCCACTTGCCAAAAATTAGAGATTCTTTTTATTTCAAAAAGATCTTGCAAAATCCTTTAGTTAAGGGAAATCGTTTGGGGTTAAAATACTCCACAGAAAATCTTCTTTGCAAGTCTCAGAGATGCTGCCCAAAATCAGAGAGAGAATCGTGTAAAACCATTTTTCGCAGCTTAGTCTGGAAACACCCTGGTCGCCCTGTTTCCAGGACTGTTCTGAAACAGTATTCTGAAATTTTCCAAAGAGAAACACCAATTTAAAGTGAATGTTAAATCAAGACTTTCTAATTGGCATATTAACAAGAATCTAATAAAATAAAACCATAGCAAAGCACAGACTCTTGTTGAATCAACCATAGCTGCTCCAAACACTCAGCAGGACTGTTCTTAAGGCTGTTTCTGAAGTTCAGGAAAGTTTTGCCAGCCAACGTATCTTCAGCACCTGTTCTTAAGACCTGTTCTTGAACATTGTTAACCAAGCACATTTTAAGGCATTGAGAACAGTAGTAAGAACCTGTTTGGAACAACAACACTCGAATTTGTTATCATCAAAACCATAAACATCATAACAATTTCCCGCTTTTTGAAGATGACAAACCATGCAACCATATTGACTTTCAAGGACAAACGAAGTAATTTGTGCCAATTATTCATAGGACCAAAAATTCACTAGGGGCATCTAGCATTGAAGAAATTCAAAAGAAATGACTCTTCTATGGTAAAACTACAACAGCATTGGTCATCCTATCTTCTCCCTTTTGGCATCATGAAAAAGGAAGGAGCAAACAGTGAAACAGAGGGTGTTTGCAATCACCACCACTTGGGTAATGGAGGAAAACCAACAAGCGATACACTCAAGTGTTTTGGTACGGTAATGAGATTGGCCATCCTAGTCACACATAAGCAATGCACAACACAAACAAGCAAGGCAAAACCAAAAACAGGATAACTTATTATTTGCCAATTGAGTGCAACATAGAGTAAGAAGGCAAATGAGAATCAAGAGAAGAAACGGAATAGAACAGAACAGGACAGAACACCCTTCAAGAACAGTTCACAGGGAAGGGTCAAGGAGCAGGAGGGGAGAGCTTTGCCGAGAAGGAAGTGAGAAGGGCTAGGATATCTTCATGGCATTTGGTGTTGAGAGCCTTTTCCTTGTCCAGAGCAGCCTTCACTGCATTAAGTTCAGCACTCAAGCGAGAGTGGTGCTCTAGAACAGCCTCAATCTTGTCTGAGGAACTGCCAGGAACAGGAGGACGGGGGGTGTTTGTCCCCTATTCAGAAGCAGAACCTTCAATCAAGGTGTACCCACAACCCATAAGGGTGTTGCTCCCAATTTCATCAATAAATTGAGCTCCCACCCTTTTCTGTAACTCCACCCCAAAGTGCTCAAAAACACAAGTCAGTAGGAAGCCATACCCAAGATCATGTCCCCTTGAGATGTTTGCAATTCTTGCAATGTGACGAATCATGATGGTAGGAAGATTGATTTGTTCTTCCCTGTCCATCAGATCCACAAGACATTGATCCATGGCATCTGCTAGATTGCGGCCTGGGCCCCTGGGGATGACATTCTTGATGACAAACCAAAAAAGCAACTGGTGAATAGATGTCATATCCCCCTTTTTGACTGACTGGGGTGTTTGCAAGCCTGTTTGCTGACTCAGCTTGTGGGAAAGCTCCAAAAGCCGCACTGCCCCAAGAACCTTCTTATCTTCCCTCACATACACATCAAAACCAGTGGCGGGAATCCCCAAAATTTCTCCTAATGACTTTGCATAAAAGCGAAGTTGCTTCCCATTAACAGTGCTAGTCACTACTCCACCGGTGACTGAGTAGTTGGCATAGAACTCGGCCAACTCATGAGCAGAACACCCTAGCTGGGTGTTTGTAAATAGCTCGAACCATCCTTGAGCCCTTAACTTGTGCAAGAACACCCCAAGACCTTGTTCCTCAAAATACTGGACTTTGACAATTTTGCCCCTGACTATCCGTCTCTGAAGGAGTTGAGAGAGCTTAGGTGCAGGAGAGGCAGATGTCTTGGCCTTTTTAGGGTGAGGAGCAGTAGGAGAGTTTTCAGTTGGGCCTTGGTTGGAGGCTTGTTTGTATACAACTTTGCGCTTGCTGGGGGTTTTTGTAGTTGATGGCTTTTCAGAGGGTAAGGTGGAGGCTCGTTTGGGAATGGGCAAGGCAGGCTCAAATGAAGGTTCAGGCAGAGACTTTTCCTCTGAGGATTCTGAGAACACGGGAGTGCCCTGTTTGAAGGAGGTGTTCTCAGAGGAACTAGAAGAGGAGGAAGAAGAAATTTCCTCAATCATAGGTGAGGACTTTCCCACAGACCGGGGAGTAGCCTAAAAGGCTATTCTGGCAGATTTTCTTATTGGTCTGGGTGTGAATCGAGGTTGGGCAGGGGTTTTGGTGGTTTCTTCAGTTTGGCCAGTTTTGAGCCTTGATGGTGTCCTTGTTCTTGGCATCCTAGTTCGCCTAGCCACCATTTTGTATCTTTTTCTTTTTTCACCGATTTGTGGTACCGGTGTTGGCTTTTCAATTTCAGCAAGGGACAACTCCAATTTTTCCCCACTTCCCCTTATATCATCCGAATCATCTCTCAATTCATCTCCTAGGTCATCTTCGAACACTAGGTCGAAGGTTTCAGGCCCTGTTTCAGCCCCTGTTTCTGGTTCTGGAAACAACCCAAAGGAACAGGACTCGGTTTCCCATATATCATCTGAACTAAATTCAGGCAAAAAGACTTTGTCTTTGACCCCCAAATCCTCAATCCAATCCCCAATTTTTTCAGATCTCAGACATGCATCCCCTTCTTCAAACGGAACCAATTTCCACCCAAAATTATAGGGGATGTCAGTTAAATTGAGACCTACGTTCTTGAGGTCTACACTTTTGAGAAACCCAAACGGTTTATAGCAAATGGGGCGAGGAGGTTCAGCATGTTTACCTTCAAGTAGAGCCGTGAGGAGTTAAGAGAACAGCGCTTCAGTAGTTGGTGCTGCTCCGATTGATGGCTTGCTGCTCTGAATCGAGATCACAGAACTCTCATTGCTGATGTGAGATGCCATTTTAGCAGGAAGGGAGTGAGAGTTTAGGGTTTTGTGAGAGCTATCACGGCAAGCGATTTGAGGTGAGGTGAGAGAGGGAGACGAATTTGGGAGGATTAAATAGAGAGGAATGGAAGATCTTGGAAGATTTGCCCGTTACACCGGCTTTATCACTTAATGCTAGCCACGTGAGCTTTGGGAAGGGTGAAGAGTTTTAATTCTCATCAACTAGTTGCAACCATTTGACAAACAAGAAGCATACCTGTTTCTGACGCTTGTTCTTGAGGTCTCTTGCTCGGTAACATGGGACAATAAGGGCAATCTCATTAGACCTCAACGAGTGTCAACAAGCTGCAAACCACACATATGCTAAAAATAGCACAGTAATTTGATTGCAAAATTTTTGTTAAACATATTGAACCTGCAACCTTTAAACATTACCAACAGGGTGAGAGAACAGGATGATCAGGCTGTTTTTATCAAACCTAGGTCGAGTCTATTCTTTTCAAATTTTTCTCTACTCAGTGCCTTGGTGAATATATCAGCAATTTGATTTTCAGTGGCACAAAAATTTATTGAGATTAATCCTTTTTCAACATTATCTCTTAAAAAATGATGACGAATGTCAATATGTTTTGTTCTTTTGTGTTGACATGGATTTTTAGCAATGTTAATTGCACTTGTATTGTCACAATAAATAGGAATGCATCCTATATAACACAAAAATCCTTGAGTTGTTGCCTTATCCACAGCACTTGAGCACAGCACGAAGCAGCTGCAATATATTCAGCTTCTGCTGTGGACATGGCAATAGAGTGTTGTTTCTTGGTTGTCCAAGATACCAAACAGGGTCCAAGAAATTGAGCCATACCTGAGGTGCTTTTTCTAGCAACCAAAAAGCCTGCATAGTCAGCATCAGCATAACCAACAAGGTTAAAGTTACATCCTCTAGGATACCATAACGCCAAATCAGGTGTATGTTTTAAATATCTAAAGATCCGTTTAACAGCCTTTAAATGAGATTCTTTAGGCTTAGACTGAAAACGGGCACACAAACCTACACTAAAAACAATGTCAGGTCTACTAGCAGTTAGGTAAAGAAGTGACCCTATCATGCCCCTATAATATTTGTCCTCAACTGAGTGACTCCCATCATCCATTTCCAGCCTTGTTGAAGGAGAAATGGGAGTATCAATGGGCTTAGCCGATTCCATTCCAAAACACTTAAGTAGTTCCTTGACATATTTTTGTTGATGTATCATGGTGCCGTTTGAAGTTTGCTTGATTTGCAAGCCTAAGAAAAACTTAAGCTCACCCATCATGCTCATTTCAAAGTCACTCCTCATCATTTTTGAAAACTCTTCACACAAATCATTGTGTGTTGCACCAAATATAATATCATCAACATATACTTGAACAATCAACAAATGTTCCCCCTTAGTTTTTAGAAACAGGGTATTATCAACATTGCCTCTTCTAAAACTATTTTCCAATAAAAAGTTTGACAAGCGCTCATACCAAGCTCTAGGAGCTTGTTTTAAACCATAAAGTGCTTTGTCAAGTTTAAAAACATGGTTAGGAAATTCTTTATTTTCAAAACCAGGGGGTTGCCTCACATACACTTCTTTTTTAAGGTATCCGTTGAGGAATGCACTTTTAACATCCATCTGATATAATTTTATTTCCATGTGAGCTGCAAAGGCTACCAAGATGCGGATAGCCTCAATCCTTGCAACAAGTGCAAAGGTTTCCTCATAATCAATGCCCTCTTCTTGGTTGTAGCCTTGAACCACCAGCCGGGCCTTGTTCCTGGTGACTGTTCCGAATTCATCAAGCTTGTTCCGGAACACCCACTTGGTGCCAATGATTGATCTATCATCTGGCTGCGGTACAAGGTGCCACACCTTGTTCCTTTCAAACTGATGAAGCTCCTCTTGCATTGCCGTGACCCAATCTGAATCTGTATTAATGTCAGACAGAATTTGATCAAGAGGGTGCGAACTTTGGTGCTTCCATGGTCGTGGAGTAGGTGGATCCACAGACACGCTTTCTACTCTTGCTGGAATACTTGGCGAAACAGGTTCAAAAACTGTTCCCAGGCCTGTTCTGGAGCCTGTTCCTGAGCCTTTTTCGGAGCTTGTTTCCTGGCCTGTTCTGGAGCCTGCTTCCTGTCTTGTTCGAGAAGAGTTAGGCTGGTTTTGATCCAAACCAGGTTCAGCAGAGCTTCCCCCTGTCTGGTTCAGACCTTGCCCACCCTCCAAGGAAACAGTTCCAGGCCCTGATCCATCCTCAGGACTCTTACCTTTCTCATGTGTTAGCAACCAGTCTTTTCTAACAAGTCCTAGATCAAGGTCTTCCTCCTGTGCATCATTCTCACTTAGAGAGTTAGTTTCATCAAAAAGCACATGCACACTTTCCTCAACACACAAGGTTCTCTTATTAAACACTTTGTATGCCTTACTGTGCGAGGAATAACCAAGGAATATTGCCTCATCACTCCTTGGATCAAATTTCCCTAAGGCATCCTTCCCATTATTATACACAAAACATTTACAACCAAATACTCTCAAATGGATAATATTAGGTTTTCTTCCCTTGAAGAGCTCATAGGGTGTTTTGTTAAGAAGAGGTCTAATCATGCATCTATTTATAATGTAACATGATGTGTTCAAAGCTTCAGCCCAAAAATTTCTAGGAAGACCACTAGAAACCAGCATTGTTTTAGTCATGTCTTCTAGAGTACGATTTTTGCGTTCTACCACCCCATTCTGTTGGGGTGTTCTTGGGGCTGAGAAGTTGTGATCTACACCATGCTCATTACAATAGTTAATAAAGCTTGAATTTTCAAATTCTGTACCATGATCAGACCTTAAGCCAACTAATGAGTGTCCTACTCTCTTTTCAATCCTTTTGATAAGTGCAAGAAATTTTTCAAATGTTTCATCTTTGGATGCTAAGAACAGGGTCCAAGTGAAACGAGAGTAGTCATCCACTACAACAATCACATATCTCTTCCTACCTCTACTTGTGATCCTCATGGGGCCACACAAATCAACATGCAATAATTCGAGAGGTCGGGTAGTGCTAACACAATTTTTAGATTTAAAAGAATTTCTGACTTGTTTACCTTTGGCACATGCATCACATACCTTGTCATCATTGAATTTGATGGAAGGTAAGCCAACCACTAAGTCTTTGGTTACAAGTTTATTCAAAAGCGAGTGGCTTGCATGACCTAGTCTTTTGTGCCAAAGCATAACATCATTATTTAAGGCACTCAAACAAGTCAAATTATTTTGGGGAAGAGTAGAAATACACACTTTATAAACATTTTTGTGTCGCTTCCCCCTCAACACAACATCTCCTGTGTTCATATTAACAACCAAGCAACGCGTTGGAGAGAACACTACGAGGTTGTCTTTGTCACACAGTTGGGACACACTTAGTAAGTTGTGTTTTAATCCATCCACAAAATAAACATTTTCAATTGAATAGGAGAGTGACTCACCTATCTTACCTATACCGACAATTGTCCCGGATTTGCCGTTTCCAAATGCCACACTCCCTCCTTCTGAGGCTGTAAGTGAGAGAAAATTGGATTTTTCACCAGTCATATACCTCGAACACCCACTATCAACATACCACAGCTGTTTGTTCCCTAGGTTGTTCCCTGAGCTGTTTGCTAGGTTGTTTGCTGGGTTGTTTTCTCTCACTTCAGCCTGCAAAACAAATCAAAGGTTAGTTTTGGGAACCCATATCCACTTGGGTCCCATTCCTTTAGATGTACAAATCTCATCTTTCCTAACCCATATTTGTTTTACATAAACCGTGTTTCTTTCAATGGCATACCTTCTTATAGGACACGCATACCGATAATGCCCCGTTTTACCACAATGAAAACAAACAATATTTTCAGGTAATCCCACATATTTTCTGTTAACAGGGTAAATGGTGCGCTTAGTCACAAAGCCTAATCCCTTTTACTTCGGGTAAAGTGAGTGTTCAGCCAATTCAGCGCCTGTGAGGACCTGTTCCAGCGCCTGTTTGCAGCAAGGTCTGATTCTACTTGTTTTAGTTTTTCAAGCAATTTTCTGTTTTCATCAAGCAGAGATTCAAGCTTCTGTTTCAGTTCAAAGGACTCATTTTCAAGCCTAGTGAAGTCAGTAGCAAAAGCTTTTTCTTTCATACTTAAGGTCTCTTTGGACTTATTGAGGTCTTCATGCAAAACAAAGTTCTCCATATCAATTTCAATTTTTTCACTTTTAAGGATTTTTTTTTCTTCCAGCAAGGATTCGACCTTTCCTTTTAAGTCAAGGGATTCCTTTTTCAGCTTAGTCAGATTGATGGAACAAGTCTCTTCTTTCATGAGTAGGGTCTCTTTAAGCACATTAATGTTTTCATGTAAGGCAAGTGTCTCTTTGTCAACTTCAAGCTTTTCCATTTTGAGAGTTTCATTTTCAAGTTCTAGGTCTCGAACATCCCTTTTTAACTCAGCACATATATCCATTATAGTGTACACCAATTCTTCAAGGGTTGATTTATTGAGACCACATACCTTGTTCTTGAGTTGAGTTAGACTGTTTGTTGATTCATCGTCTGAATCAGTGTCACTTCTTGCCATGAGTGCTATATCAGCTTCCTCGGCTTCAGATCCTTCATCCTCGCTTGAATCACCCCAGGCCGCTAGCATAGCTTTTGAGAATCGTTTCACTGAGCTACTTACACCCTGTTTCCTGCCCTATTTTCTAGGGTGTTCGGATTGTTCTTCCTTAAGCAGTGGGCAGTTTCTCACAATATGGTCTAACTTGCCACATTTGAAGCATCCGGAGAACTGCTCCCGAGAGTTGTTCCTGGCCTTGCCGAAATCCTTCCGTTTGCTGTTTTCTTTAACTTTCTTGAAGAACTTCTTAAATTTTTGAGTTATCATGGCAATCTCCTCCTCATCAGAATCAGAATCATCTTCTAAGGCCTTTAGTGCAAGACCTCGATCTCTCTTTGTTTCATCTTTCTGCTGAGAATTTTTTCTAAGTTCATATGTTTGGAGATTTCCAATCAGCTCGTCTAGGGTGATCTTGTTCATGTGCTTAGCTTCTTGGATGGCCGTTACTTTCGCTTCCCAAGAATGAGGTAAAATTCTTAGGATCTTCCACACCAATTCTTCGGTGGTGAAGGATTTTCCCAGGGATTTCAACTCATTCGTTATGTAAGTGAAGCGAGTGTACATGTCCATCACACTTTCACGATCACCCATCTCAAATAGCTCATATTTTCTCATAAGCAATTCAATTCGGGATTGCTTTACCTTATTGATCCCTTCGTGAGCTACTTGTAAAGCATCCCAGATTTCCTTGGCATACTCACATTCAGATATGCGAGTATACTCATCCGGTCCAAGACCAAAATACAGGAGTTTTTTGGCTTTGGCGTTTTTCTCCATCATCTTGAAGTCTTCGGCATTGAACTCTTCAGGCTTTTTGGGAACTTTACTTCCATCTTCGATCACTTTTGTGGGAATGAGTGGTCCACTCTTGATAAGCATCCATAACTCGTAGTGCTCAGCTTGAATGTAGTTTTCCATTCTATTCTTCCACCAACTATAGTGTTGACCATTAAAGTATGGTGGTCGAGTTATGGATTGCCCCTCAAGTATGCCATTGGGTGTACTCATGTCTAGGATCTCTCAAGATGTTAATCTTTCTAATGAGAACCTGCTCTGATACCACTTGTTAGTTTTGAGAGTACACCGCCACAAGAGAGGGGTCAATTGTGGTGGCTGATTTTCGAAATTTTTTGGCAAACAGTCTCAGACCCTGTTTGCACAGACTGTTCCTGGGTTGAACAGAAATGAAAATCCAATGAAATTGAATGCGGAAATAATGGACACAGGATTTTTACATGGAAAACACCTCTAACCCAACTGAGGTGAAAAAAAAAACCACGACCTACCTCGTGTAGGATTTAGAACCACTTCACTAACCGGGCTAAAAACGTTACAATAGCAACACACCTTGCTACTAATTGCAACCTACGTAACCGTCTTCCCTAAGACTGGTTACCCCACGTCCAAAAGTCCACTT
>JACYFF010003369.1:37358010-37378160 GCA_017589665.1 Selenicereus undatus
AACAACACTTGGATTTATTATCATCAAAACCATATACATCATAACAACCATGATGATGTACATATATGTAGTTACAATCGTGACGTGTCAAAAAAGCACTCCCATTCCATCTTTGTCCTGTAGTATCCTCATCTTCACATATTTTCGACAAAAAACATTCATTCATATGGGTTATGTAATCACCCGTGCAGATGTCCTCCATAAGAAGCTTTCTCCTTGGCATTTGCACATCGTACATTCATACCATATGTTGTCTTCCACTACAGTGTGTGTTATCCACCATGAATTACGAGGCCAAACAACGAAGTGCTCTTTGGGATCTTTTTATAGAATCATAAGGATATTCCCTCCTTTGGTGGAAATTTAGTATTTTCGTATACCACAAGGATGCTAATTCGTCATGCTTTATTTCCAGATAATAAGTTTGTTGGCATCTTCTATCTGTTGTGGTTGTCATTTTAGCTTCATCTTCTAGTACAAGAATCTTGGATGCCAACTTTACCAAATAGCTACAAATTGGTTTTCCTTCTCTTGGGAAGTAGAAACTTAACTCGTCGTAATGGGATGTTGTTTTCCCCAACAGGTGAGTAGATACCTAAATTCTCAATTTTCAATTTCCACTGCCTAGTGATTTGATTTATAGTTAAGCTTAAATCCCTATATACACTTACGGTTTTCATTTTGAGAGCTTAACCACCTTGCACTCCTACAATGCAAGCTTTACACTCGAACACATACTTTGTTACGTCAAAGTCTAACTTAGTGGAGATCGGGATACGCGACTGTGGTGATACTATAAGGATGCTAACCTTGTAGATGCGTTGTCAAATACATTTGCCAAGTTCCATCTTCGCTAAGAGGATACCTCCATCGAGAAGATCGAAATTTTATTCCTCTTAATTTACGGCATGGTCGGTCAAAAAATCTGATATCACTCTTCCTTTTATGGATTTTTGTGCTCGAAACTCCAAATGAAATTTAGAGAGTATTCTCATCTCCTATGAAATCCTGCTATGGCGAACGGTTTGAAACATAAGATGTTTCAATGGATCCACTTTCACTATCACCTTAACTTTATTATTAAACTGGTAGTGCCTTTTCCTTTCAAAAGCCCATGCAGGGGCTTGACACATCTTCTCAATTTTGGTATACTAAAACTAGTAGTTGAGGAATTTTTGACTCTAGTAATATATGATGTCATCTTTTCCCTCATTTTCTTAGGCTTGCATCGCACCTATTGTTGTATCTATTGCTTTAAAATAATATAATAACAATAGATCCTCGTCAATTTCTGAAGGATCGATTTGCATCTGAATGTTAGTTTTACAATGAAATGACTCATGAATTGCATACGCCCAATAAAACCTTAGATTTACTTTTCCGTGATTGGAGATAATATTTCAGTGATGGTCTTAATCTTAGATGGATCGCCCTCAATACCTATTAACACTATGTATCCTAAAAGCTTTACTAAGGTGACCCCATAGGTATAGTTTTGTGGATTTAATGACATGCTATTTTTCTTTTGAAGATTTTTTCTAAGAGTGAGAACATGTCCTTCCTGCCTCTTCAACTTGACAATCATGTCATCTGTACAAAACTCCACTTCCTTTTATATGATATCATGCAACAAGGTTTGGGTCGTTCACTGATAGATGGCCTCAGTGTTTATTAAAGGCATTATGTTGCTGTAGAAAGTGCCCATTGCATAATGGAAGTTCTTTTTTCATTGTCTTCTTTGGCCATTTTAATTTGGTTACATTTGGCATAACTGTTAGTGAATCACAGTAGGCAATACTCGTCGTGTTATCTACTGACAAGTCAATGTGGGGTAAAGAAAAGTCACCCTTAGTTGTCTTGTTTAAATCTTAGTCATTCGCGCACAGACGGACCAATCCGTCTTTCTAAGGAACTAGAACAATGGTCGCTACCCACTTGTGATAACGGGATACCCTTATGAAGACAACATCTAACCGCTTTTATACTTCCTCTTTTTTCTTCAAGGCACATTCGAGTTATATTTGATGAAGTTTCTACTTGGCAGGCTTCATGTCTGGATGTGATAGCTTCGTATGTTTGGTAATTTCTAGGTCTATCTTGGGCATAGTTTTGTAAGACCATGTGAATACACCCTTATGCTCCTTCAGAAGGTAGTAAATTGGTTGTCCTCACTAGGAGCCAAGGATGAATCCAATTTGAGCTCTTTTAGTTCATTAATTTAAACATTTATTCTTCTTTTTCTTCAACGATATTAGTTTTATAATGATTTTATTAATTATTCATTAAGCATTTTCGAGGGATACATTCTTTATTACTACAAACATAAGAACCTTAGTCGGAAGAACTCATTTTTTGAAAATTTTGAACTGGTACATCAATTTCAGCACAGATTGAATTTTCAAATGCAAAAGACTCCTTCCTGTACATAGAAAAGGGTTTTCGCTTAAAACTGAAGTCTTTATTGGGTTCGCCAATAAGGCCCTCGATCTTTTTAGTAGTCAACTTGACCTACTTCTTCTTGTTATGGGTTCTCTACATCATTTTAGTATGCATGCTTCAATCAGCATCACTGACCATCTCTGTTAGGATCGAACCCTCAGCCTGCTACCGCTAGCATACATTCTATGTCTTTATATGAAGTTCTTATGGAATGGGATCATACCTTAGGATGAAAAGGTGAGATAACAGGTTCACCTTAGGAAGAGCAGCATGCATTCGCGATCTTTTTTTAGCTAAGTTTCGAGCAAAAAGTCCATGTTACTCATTATGACGTTCACCTTCCTATTAGAGGAGGGATCGAAGTAAAATAAGACCCCATTTTTGAGTCAACGAAAGCACATTTTTCTACTACAAAGCCCTACACTTCTATGTCATTGTTATCATGCTTAACTTTTAGAAGGAGAGCTTGTTTTTTAACGGAGTGATCATTGGATCAACATTTATAACTATAACAACCTTGTTAGATGTCATCTTGACTTTATAATGAAGGGTCGAGGGTACCGCATTTTGGTTACGAAACCATAGGTGAACAAGTAAGAAGTTAAAGGTAGACTTTTTAGTCTACGACATTGCAAACAACCTTTCTGTCTATCTGCCCCGTTGCTATATTGAAGGTGATAGTCTAAAAAACTGTCCAATGAGTTTTGTCATGGGCCTATAAGGGTTTGTATGAAGGGGTCATGCTTGATTAAATTATGCCGAATTCTTCTGTTCTTCTTAGTGACCATTTGTTAATTGTTGACTCGCTATCAACTAGGATCATGGTAAGATATAAAGCCTTGTTGCGTCATATCCCTTCTAATTGGAGGTCTATATCGTCAAAGTTATGGTCTAAGGGGACCTCTCAACTGCAAAGAAACTAACCCATTCCACAGGATAGTCTATAGTACGACCTCCAACTCCATAGGGGCCTTCAAGAGGGCCACTTGATGGTTAATAGAGAAAGCTCGAAGCTTCAACATGGTAAAATCAGCCTTAGTCCTTTTTAACATGGAGATGAGGAGGCCCTTTTACGATTATGGTGATATGATAGGACGCGTTTGCTCCCCCTTATAATCAAGTGCAAGGATTTATAACATTTCCTATTACGGGTCAAATGCCGAACTTCTTCATCTTCACCCACTTCACCTAAGTGGTTTCAATTGAGATGATAAGAGTCATCTAAATATCTTCTTGCTTATCTTCCGATATTCAGTTGAGTTCGTCCCCAAGGAGGGACAAAGGGTCAATTTCTTCTTCTACGGAAAAAAATGCATGTACAAAACTCAGTGGGTTACCCCGGCTATTAGCTTAAGTACTTTTAGGATTGACAGGGTCCCATTGTCTATTAGATCTTGTATGGCATGTTCTGATGTTGTGCATTGATTGGTGGAATTCCCTACTCATGGTGGCAGGAATAGTATATATTGATGTCGTATTTCAGTACATATTAATGTCATATTTCTCATGCCTCTTTTCCTCAAGTACATTGAGAGTGGGCCTAGTGGGCTTGAGGAGCCCTGGCCTTTTAAGACTTTCCAAGGCTTCCGGGGGCTACATCCTAAGTGGGATGAAAATCCAACAGGAGTAGCGAGGTCTAGAGGGCTTTTACGGCATTGACATCATTTATTATTCTGGCATTAAAAGTTCTGGCTACCTGCTTATATTTGAAGGAGATCTTATTGCCTTGATTGGCATTCTTTGGTCCTGTTTGCATTTCTTCATCTGCTAGCATCCTGATATCATACAGTTGTATAGACATGTTCAATGGTTGGCTCCATTGATTTAGATGATAATTGGTCCTAGGTTTCTAATAACCATTCAGACCTATTCTTTCTCCTCCTAACTTCTAAGCTTCAAAGATTCTTTTGCAATCTTACCTCATGATGGTTTGCATATCGTAATCTTAAGGGCATCCTTGTGATGAGCTGAAGTGAGGTACGTTGATGCCTTCGAGTTGTAGCAATCCAAGAGGATGGGAATTCAGTGATGTTGTCATCCCCAAGTTACAAACCATTCCCCCAAACTATTAGGGGTTATGCTCTTTTCCCTATGAATTGGTCTGTCTTTTGCTCCCTCCCACTCTCTTTTCTTTTTGACTTATTGTTTTTATTTCTCCAAGAGGAGAGCATAGAGATTATTTGGGTATCTATTGTCAAGGGGATAACATGGTGAGGGTAGGATTATATTGCATTAGGACTTTTCCTTTTCTGAATTAGATCTCTTGTTTTTTTCTTTAGGGAATTCAAGGCATGCTATAGGGTGCTTCTCGACGTGATCGCTGGGAGGCTTCCCTACTTGGGGAACATGAACTTTTCCTCACTCTTTGGAGCAACTAACGAGTAGTATTCCTACCCTAGACACCTTAAGGACTTCTATTGGGAAGTCCTGTCAATTAGGGCGGTGCTTACTTCCCATAAAGTAAGGAAATAGAGTCAAGTGCCTTTTATAGGTTAGCGGCAGGGACCACCTCCTCCTTCGGGCATGGCAGGCTTCCCCTAGGAGATGTTGAGTGGAGAAGGCTCATCCTCTTAGCCTCCGCCGCTGCTGTGCTACAGTGTTTACGCAGGCTACGACACGGTATTTTGCCAAGGTCCTGACTATCTATTGTTTCCCAACTAGTCTCAAACTATATTGCATAGCACTCATAGGCAGGAGTTTCTAAACACCTTGGATTTGTGTTTCAGCCTCTACGGCATTTGGTGATTTCTCAACTGCTATATTCTAGCTCCTTTAATTTTCCTGCACCAATTACAGAACTCTTCAAGATGAGGGCGGAAATCAGACCTAATAGGGAAATGCCCATATCTTGGATGTTTTTATTTTCATACTTGAACACTTTGTGTTTTACCTTTGGATGATTGATTTATATGTTTTTGTTTTCTCACTTTGCGATTAAGATTTCCTCAATATCTTTACATCATTATGGTTGAGGTCGACATTGGATCACAAATGTTTTGGATGTTTGTACTTGGGTTTTTGCTAGATATCGGAGTGTTAACACTTGGTTTTAGGTTAAATGGACCAACAAGATAGCCCAAGAATTTATAAGTGAGTAAAAAATAGCAAAACAAAAAAACTAAAAGAAAAATTTTAGGAATTTTTAGAAAAGATTTGACAACCTTCTCCCACTCAATTTTTGATGTGAATTTTTTTATGAAAAAATAGATTTTTATTGCAGGTATTTTACAAAAGATGTTTTAAAATTGGAGGGTGTGGCCGTATCAAGGGTTAAAAAGTTCATATATCTTAACTCGACCAATCAAGAGCAAGGTGATATTCGTGATGACATTAACCAAAGAACAAAGGTAAGATGACAAAAATGGAAGAATGCCTTAGGAATGTTGTGTGATAAGATAATCCCACTGAGATTAAAGGTAGGAGTTTATCATATGGTTGTTAAACCAACTTTATTGTGTGGTGTGGAGTGTTAGCCAATAAAAAAAAAATCACGTCCATAGCGTGATGGTCACTGAGATCAGGATAAATCTTCAGATGTGTGGCCATATGAGATTAGATAGGATTAAAAAAACCTAGTGATTAGAGATCAAATAGGAGTGGCACCCATAAAGGATAAGATGAGTGAGCGCAAACGTTGATGATTGGCATGTAAGGAGGAAGAGAATAGACACATCGGTGAGAATATGTGAAAGGCTTTCTCTCATGGTGTAGAAGAGGCTGAGGTAGACTTAAGAAGAGTTGGACAGAAGTCATTAGACAATATTTGAATAACATATGTCTAATCGGAGAACATGGCTCATGGTAGAAGGTTTTGGAGGTCTAGGATTGACATTGCAGATATTGAGTAATTTTTTATAGAGAGTGTTGATGTGTGATTATAGCTTTTAATTACTAGTTATTAGCTATTTAAGGTATCACACTTTGGAACCTAATGCTATTTAAGGTATCAGACTTCTCTATGTTGTTTTATATGCAATATTACTAGTTATTAGCTTATGTTGTTTTTATATCTCTTTTGTACCAAAAGATTTCTAACTCTAAAATGTTTTTCTCAAATTTTATGGATCTACTAGAATCAGCCTCTTTACGGATAATGATGCTTGCATAGGTATCGCCACTAACATCTAGATCTCTTTGGGCCCTACACAAATGGGACCCACGCTCGGAGTTTGGTTATGGTTAACAATTTGGGTTTGGAGAGCAAATAGTCTGAAATAATGTAGCTTGGACGGAAAAGGAAAGTACATCTCATTAGTAAGCGATTTACTGATTCAACAGCATGATTCAGGCCCTTATGGCAGCTGCTCGTCCTTGATTCATGCCACCAGTACCCGGCAGCAACGTGATTCAAACTGATTATGTTAGCTGCATTTTTTATTTGGTGCTCTAAAATTTTGAGCATTTAGGTTGTTTTCTACATTGTATTCCCCCTGCTTTCACCTTCATGCCTAACGACTTCTTTTGACTATCTTTTTTTACTATTGGAGTCACAACCTAAGCAAAGATCATATGAACATAGTGCAACCTTATGGGTTGAATGTCGTCCACCCCCTCAAAAAATTGAAAATTTTTGATGAGCTATTAAGGGTAGCGTAGTATAAGTAGTCTAGTAGCCTTCATGTCTTCCATTTTCCAACTGGGGATATTTGCCCATGCTTAAGAAATTTGAAGAAAGGGACAACCCATTGTCCTTCAGCTTGGGGACTATTACAAACCTATAATTCTATGAAAAAAAATGCCAAATTTCTACTTTTAATCAAATCCTTAAAACACAATAGGCAATTGAGTGACACAAGGTTCAACTTTGAAGAAGAAGAAATGTTTTTCAACAGAATTACAATTCCTAAGGTTCTTAAATAAGGAATGAATAAATGACTCCATGGTTACAAACCCTAAGAATGGATTCGGGGGTGAAGGTGCAATCTAATGGACAATGAAAAGCCAACATTAGGTCACCGCTTCAATAGCGACATCTGTTAAAAATGAATGTTAAAATTTGTATTTTGCTTGTTCTATGCACTATGTTTTTTTTCACGAATTAGTATGATTTAGTGAGGCATCTAATAAGAAGGATATTTTTGGTGACCACTTATAACTGGTTCATCTTATAAGGAATTGAAATGTATAAGAAAACAATAAATTGTTTTCCCACTTCATCATGAACATATTTTAATTTTATGAACAATAATAGAAGCATAAAAGCACATTGCAATGGATGGTCAAATAAGAGCATTCTAAAGAAAAAAAGTGTTATAATTTCCGCAAGTACACAGTAGTTCGTTGTAATAATTACAGGTGTCGTCGTCAAGGATAATTTGCGACATTAGATTACTAATAGCGTAAACTAGCTCAAACTGATGACAAAATTTTATTGAGTAAAACATTGGTTTTGATAAAATAAAACTAAAGATTAGACTGCCTTATTGTACTAACTCGAAACTAATTGCTAGACTACTTTAACCATCTTAAATATTGAACCTGCAATATAACGGAAATAATCAACCTACATTAGGAAAAAGGCTAATGTTTCTTCATACAGGGCTAGTGTTCCATATCAATCTGCAATTCTAGCAACTAGAAATAATGGACAAAAAGGAAGAAGCCAAACTGAGGGAATCAAGGCAAACCACACCCATCTAACTACCTTTAAAACAGATGTTAGAACAAGGGAAAGAATCAAAGAACCTGCAACTCAACTTCAAGGTTTCACCCACCCAATTTTGCCATTGTCAAACCTGAAATTTCGGACCAGACTAAAGCAGACTTCATGGGAATTAACTCATAAATATATTCTAAAATTGGACAGTTGGTTTATAATTTCAATTCCAAACCCAACTTTCCACTCAATTAAATTAATCTTAGCACAATTATAAGAACCCTAAAATTCTAATAATTAAATCTATGGAACTAACCGACGAAAACTAAAAACTCCACCACTGCTCTCTGCTGTCTAACCATTCTGCTTTGACCACTATTTGAAGTTTGCCCTGATAATTGCTTCCATTAACTCCCTTCTAACCGATGACTTGATAATGGTAATGTTGATGGAATTGATGGTGAAGAGAGAGAAGAAGTGAAACAGCAAGGGGTCGAAGGAATGGAAATATGAATCAGTACCCTACTACGGTTATGAGCTCAAGTTTTCTCGGTGGAGAAATGAAGAGGAAGAAGAAAGGGATTGGGGACTGCTGCTCACGTGAGGCTGGCATGACAATATTAAGTGAGATTGGGTGAACTACAAGCCTAGTGAATTGGAGAAAGGGGAGAGAAGAGCAGGCCCGAAGGGGGAACACAACTGGGCTAAGGTGAAAGAAGCAAGCTCACCAAAGAGAGAGGAGAAAGGAGGAAACCTATGAAGGGGGCCATGCAAACTAGGCTTAATGCTGAGCCGGAGGCAGGCTCGCCCGAGAAAAAGATAAATGGAGGAGAAGGGTGGGGCGCTAGGACTGGGCGACAAAGAGTTTGGGTTCGGTGTGAATGAAAAGAACAGGCCCGACTGCTGAGGGAAGGAGGGGGGCACTAGGCCACAGACTAGATCGGCCCACTAAGAGGGAATAAAAAAAGAAAGAGAGTGGGAAAGGAAGAAAGATGCAGTCGAGCTGGGCCTCAGGTAGAGGATGTTTGGGCCCGGCCAAGAGAGAGAGGGAAAGGGGCACTGGCCTCAAAACTAGACCAGGCTAAAAGCTGGCACGTGGGCTTCGAAATTCAGCCCACTGCTTCTTTTGCTTTGTTTCTGTTTCCCCTTGATCCAGTAGCATTTTCTTCCAACCTTAATACTCATTTTATTCAACTTCCATAATATCTACAAAGAGAAAGAAAAACATATTGAAAATGTAATAAACTAATTCATGAGGGATAAATATTAGATGATAAAAGGATATAAAACATCGTAGAAAAAGATGAAACTAAAAATCCCAGAAAAAGAAAATAAAATCCTAACTCATTTTCATGGCAATCACGGTTGCACTTAGCATGGGTAACAAGACCTTTAAACCTCTGGGTTACCCCTAGTGGGCAAGGAAGATCTAGTGAGAGTTTCTACAAGCTATACAACAAAAAAAAATTTCTTTTCAAAAACTCATATATACAACACTAGCGAAAATATATACACATTCCAAGTAACCCAAACATTAGATTCTCTATAACCATATTGTACACATCAAAAAATTCTTAATCCCCACTTATGACACCTATACACAATCTTTCACCGCCTTTAGAAATTATGTACAAGTGCGGCTGGGAGGACATCGCTTTAGTGAAATGGGAAACACTCCTACTTATGTGTTTTAAGGTTTAACAAGGTTCACTCAATTCTCTTCTAATCATACAAACTATCATAGGCTTACTAAGATTGTCAATTCTCCACCATTGCAGTGCAATATGAAAAATAATAACCAAGAGGACTTTTCAGATTGTTATGAGGCCAAGGTTAAGGGTTAGGAGAGAGACAAATGATTTGTGTAATAAGGTGTTAGAAGTCGTAACTAATGAGCAACCAACACTTACACCAACTAAAATAAACACTCACTCTCTCAAAACAAAAGAACACACCCATAATAATGGACCACCGAAAATGAGTACGTATAATGACAACATTAATACCAATCACTCTCATTTTGAAATTTTTGAAAATTTTTAACTTTTCTTCTTCAATCTTCATTTTCCTTTTTTTTTTTACATTTTGCTTTTCTTACTTTTTTCCCCTCTTTTTCTTCATTAAGAAAATGAATGAATGGCATATACAAAAATAATAAAACTCAATTTTTAAGTGGTCATAATGATACATCCAATTATAACAAAAATTAACCACCAACTACATAAAATCCCCGAAAGCTACCCATCAAATAACGAAGTGTTGCTTCACTAGTCTTGGCTTAAGCATAGGAAACGTGTTTAGGCCAAGGGCTAAAATGAAGGGTTCACAACAAAAGGGTCAAAGGTGTACACAATCGGATCAACCAAAATCCCCTAATAACTCAAGCATCAGTTTGTACACAAGCATTATATGCATTTCATGACACAACATCACAAAGAATGGCATCCAGACATCAGCTTTTCACCCCACGACACACGACAACATTGAATCCATCCTGGCGCCTGGTGTGCAAGTGTATCATCACCCTAAGACTTTGGCTTACCAAAAATCGGACTCAATCCCACTTAACTGACACAAGCTACCTTATTGATTCACTAACATGGAAAATAAGCTTCCCCAGTAGCAGTATTGCCTCAAAGGGTAGCACCAAGTAGCGCATGCCTCAAAGGAGTAATTGTCATTCCAAACTCTTTTCTTTCCCCTTTTTTTTTCTTTTTCTTCTGCTTTGTCATTCCAAACTCTTGTCACGCCTCAAAGGGATACACCCAGTAGCGCATGAGTTTATTTTTTTTTTTTTTTTTGGAAAAGGGGTGCAAGCACATACAAAGGTAACTGTGCAGTAGACAAGCGGGAGAGCTAATCATGGAAGACTAAGAATGTAAGATAATGATAATACATAAATCAGAACTGGATTACAAAATTACAATGGACTCGAACTATCAGCCACTCCTTGTCTCTCAGGACTCGAACTATCAGCTCGGACGTCATCAAAGCTCGTAAGAGCTTATCGTGTGCCTTTGCATGCATCTCAAAGTGATGTAAGTAAGAGAACACCAGTAAAGATGTAGCAAATAGAGTTAGTGCCCTCTTCAACTTATCAAATGCCATAGAAAAATTGAAATAATAATCAAAGAAAGTGGTCCACTCAATTTTCCTAAGCATGTCCTCTAGGTATGCACAATAAGGGTCCAAGGAGGGATTATACCCTCGAATGTCACCTAGGGACTCATGGAATGCATGCAAGTGAGAGAGCGAGGTGGGAAGTAACGGGATGAAATGGGGGTCAAGTCAAGTGGCTCGGTGCAAATTAGGTCAATATGCTCAATGCTAGGAGTGGCACCAACCACTAAACTATCATCGCACAACTTCTCGAAAGGAGGCTCCTCAAGATATGGCTCAACCAACGTAATTCCTCCTGACCAAGAAAGTAAAACATCCTCTACTGAATTAGCATCACCCTAAGAAGTCTTGCCCATCTCTAACCCCATGCACTGAGCTAAAGGAAGGGGAGAAGCAAGTAAGATTGAGTCACTAACACTAGAGTCCATAAGTGTGCTAGAAAAGAATGGAGCAATAAATGTCAATGGCGTCGAGGGAGGGTCAAACACTTCCCCTAGATTGGTCAAAGGTGCATCATCAACAACATTAGACTCTAGGGGAAAGAAAGACTCACAATCATCATAGAGACGAGCCTCAAGTCTAGGGCAAGATAGACTAGGGCCGGTCTCATGCAATAAACCACACTCCCTCATCCTACTAACAAAACGCTCATGTTGCTCATTCATTGTCCCTATCATGGCATCAAGTCCAGCGTAACATTAATCGAAAACATCATAATAAGGACAAGAATTCACATCATGGTCAAAAGATTGGCAAAAAGAGCACAACACATGAGGGTAAGAAGAGTAGTGATGATATGGGTCCCTAGCATCATCCAATTGCCATTGATGCCGAGACTTAAACAAATCCCATATGTCATCAACAGCTAAAGAATGCAAACCACCATAACACACAGACTCAAGGATGGCTCGAGTCTCAAGTGTTATCTCCTCAAGCACAGCATCGCATATTTCCCATTTTTCATACTCAAAAAGCACATATTGAGCACGATAATCATTCAACCTAGATAAGTAGTGCCAAAAAGGTTCATGCTCAAACTGAGGTAAATGGAAAATAGCCATCTTGAATTTTTTGAAATTTTTTTATTTTTAAATTTTTTTGGATTTTTTTATAAAAAAAAGCCTAGCCTCAAATGCTCAAATAAACCCCGATATTGAAAAATGCTAACTCCCTGGCAACGGCGCCAAAAACTTATTAGGGAAAAAAACACAGTTTTAATATTTATGAACCCCAAATGCAAGGTGTATCGTTGAGTACTTGGGGTGTCGTCTGCAGAGAGTTGTATTTCCAACTACCAGGGCTAACTAAAGCGTATCGAGCTAGGCAAAATCAAAGGAAAAGAGGGTAAACTAAACTACGCTAACAAACATAGAAGAAGCGACTTAGAGTTGTGGTTTCACCAATGGACAAGCAAAGTAATTGAGACAAGCCCTAACCTATCCAAACTACATCACGAACAAGAGATGGTCAGTTGCACCATCGAAGACCACCCAAGCCCTCTCTTAGGGGTCATGAGCTAGTCTAATTAGCCTAACCACCTATTTTTATGGCGTTAGCCCAATTAGGCCACAAAATCAACAACCCCAGGACCTAACTCAATTTGGATACTATTTTCATGTCCCGAACTCAGCTATTCCCTCTCCCACACTAGCTAATTGACCTCACCTCTCCGCACAAGTCAATCGCCCAAAAATATGAATGAAAGCTCTTTCAAGCATTTCATCGAACACTTGGCAGGCATGAGAGAAAACTCTAAGTTCTAGGCATAGATTGGGTATGGTTAGGCCAAATACAAGACTAATTAGCCATCAAGACGCTAATCACAATCCAAGCCAGCACAATCTACCAACTAAACATCACAAACACATGAAAACCTAAACTAGTAAACAAGAACATGAACTTGAACAAGAGAAGAACGAGAACAAAATAAATCAAATCTAAACAACTAAATAAATATGAATTAACAGTGAAAACTAAAGATTGAACTAAACAAAACAAATACAAGAATCAAACTAGCAAAACATAAACAAGAACAAGATATGAAATAAAGAGAGAAAAGGGAAGAAAACTTAGTCTTGAATTGATAGAAGGAACTTGAAATCTAAAGGTTGAATCCAAGATTACAATCTTCAATCCTAATCTAATCCTCCTATTGCGGTTTTATTTGATAAACTAACCTAAAACCTAGCCTAAAAATCGCCAGAGAAAACCTCCAGCGATGACCGAGCGACCCCCCTACAAAAACGCTCGAACAGCCTTAAGTACAAAAATGCGAGACCCGGGGGGCACGACCATGCCACATGGCACGGCCCCACCGTGCCACCTCTCTTGCACGGTGGGTCGGGCCCCTGTCATCCTTTTTTTGCCGGATATTGGTGTTTTTCTTCGCTTTGTCCCGTCTTCGCTCCATTTCGCGACGTTTGCTTGATTTGATGTTATTTCCTACAAAATATAAATAAAACAAGTAAAAATTCTAAAGATTAAGTTATTATACGAGGTAAAAGGGGGTGAAAGAAGCACGTAAAATAAGACAAATTTATCACCTAACAATTTCCCAAACATAAAAAATCTCCACCATAATGATAGGGTTCAGTGGCATCATAGTTCTTCTACTTATTTTTCCTAGCTATTGGCACCTATGGAAACTCTTGCAGTATTCAAAAGCACCCCTAAACAAGGTAGGCCTATAGAAACCACATTAGAGAACTTTGGCTGTAGTCTTCCTTCCACCGTAATGCTCCCCACATGCTTGGTCATGATAGAACAAAAGGACACTTCTCACCTGATTGTCGAGAATACACCTCCTAAAGACTTGGTAAGAACAACACTTAAACAAATAATGGTCATCCCAAATAAAGAATTTCATGAGGTGGAAGAACCTATCTCTATCATTCTTCGTCCAACACCCAGGGACCCTACTAGAAATTAAGTAGTCCACAATATCAGCATACCAAGGATTAGGATGGACACCATATAATTGCTTATCAAATAAGCATTCAGAAATACTTGACTTACTCTCTTTATCACAGAGAATCCTAGACAAATGGTTAGCTACAAGGTTCTGATAACCTTCTTATCCCTAATCTCATAGTTAAACTTTTATAAAAGCAAGATCAATCTCACAAGTTTGGGCTTAGCATTCTTCTTAAAAAGAAGGTGCTTAGGTCTAGAGTGATTAATATAAACAAGCACATGAGACCCAATCAAATAAGATCTAAACTTCTCAAAACCAATTATCACAGTTAAAAATTCTTTCTCAATAACAGTATAGTTTAGTTGGACATCAGTTAAAGTGTGATCAGCGTAATAGATAACATAGGGCTTCTTATCAACACGGTGTCCTAAAACAACCCCAATAGCATAATCTGACGCGTTATACATCAACCCAAATAGTTCTCCCTAGATAGGAGGATGAAGAACGAGAGCAAAGATTAAGGCTTCCCTAAGCTTAGTAAATACCACAAGACGCTCCTTAGAGAACTGGCATGGCACATCCTTAGCTAACAGGTTGGTCAAGGGTTTTGCTATTTTGCTAAACGCCTTAATAAAATGACGATAGAAGCTAGCATGTATAAGGAAAGACCTCACCTCTTTCACATAAATGGGAGGGGGAAGATTAACAATCAAGTTAATTTTAACCTTATCTACCTCAATTCCATCTTTAGAAATAATGTGGCCTAAGACTATCCCCTTTTTAACCATGAAATGACATTTTTCCCAATCCAAAGTCAAATTTCCATGCACTGCTAAACTAGATCTGAGAAAATGGAAATCACGCACCTTTGATAGGTAGCAGGGCATTACATAGTCTGAACAGCATTCTTCTAAAGACATAAGTCCCAAATGGATAGGTGAAAGTAGTCTTCTCCTTATCCTCAATAGCAAAAGAGATCTGGTTATAGCTAGAATATCCATCTAAAAAGTAATAAAGGGAATCTTCAGCTAACCTCTCTGACACTTGGTCCAAGAATGGAAGGGGAAAATAGTCTTTCCCAGTATAGCATTTAATCTCCTATAATCTATACACACGTGCCACCTAGATTAGAATTGAGTAGGGAATAACTCGTTCTTATCATTCCTAATCACTATAATGCAGGTCTTCTTATGAATAACTTAAGCAGGACTAACCAACTCACTATCAGAAATGGGATAAGCAATCACATGGTGTAACCACTTTTGTACTTCCCTCCTACTACTTCTTGTAAAGTTGGGTTTAAACACCTTAGATGGTTTAGGTAGGCCTTAGCATTGTCCTCCAAAAAAATTCCATGCTGCATAATGGATGGACTAATACCCTTGATATCCCCTAAAGTCCAGCCTATGACTTCCTTGTTCTCTCTAAGTTGGGCAGTCAGTTTATCCTCTTGATCTCGGTCTAGGTCAGAAGCAATAATAATAGGTAATGATTCATCGGGCCCTAGGAATGAATACTTCAGAGAGTTAGGAAGAGGTTTCAATTCAAAAGTAGAAGGGGAAACAGACTCATGAGCAAAGTTAGAAGTAGAAGAAAGCAAACAGTCGGTAGCAGAGCACAGGTTATTAAACTCAAACACATCATATTCAGGCTCATCATCCAAAGAAATGACTCATACTCAGTAGTAAACATGTTATCAAAATCATCATCGGATATAGAATCTTCTACCAAGTCAATAGTAGAAAACTCCCTATCATCAAAACTAGAAGGCTGTCTTTCGATGATAAAGATGTTTAATTCTAATGTCATGTTGCGAAAAGACAGTCTTGTCATACCATTCCTGCAATTAATGAGGGCATTGGCAATGACCAAGAAAGGACGCCCTTGAATCATAGGGACTTGGCTAGCAACATTAGACACCTTCTCAGTCTCAATCACTACAAAGTCAAAAGGGTAAATGAAATCACCAGCTCTAATAAGAGCATCCTAAAAAAACAACATCCTCAAATATACCCCTAGGCAATTTGGTTGATCTATCAGCTAATTTGATGACCACTTGGTAGGTATCAGCATACCTAACCCTAGCCTCTCATACTCCGTGAAAGGTATCAAATTGACACTCACCCCTAAATCAAGCAAAGCTCTGGGAATTAAGTTGGTCCCTATAACTATAGAAATAGTAGGGCAACTGCAGTTTTTATGCTTTGTTGGGATCCAATGAGAAAGTCTAAAACTAGCATCAAAGGCTAAGAAAGCCTTTTTGAGGACACTAGTAGCTCTTTTGGTAGTACACAAATCCTTTAAAAATCTAGCATATGGAGGCATCTGCTGAATAGCATCGAGTAAAGGAATGTTGATTTTGAATTAACCGAAGGTGTCTCTCATCTTTTCAACATGAGCTTGATCTTTCTTTTTAAGCCTATGGGAAAAGGAAGTAAAGGCTTATGGACTTTCTCAGCAAAAGAAGGAGAAGAAGAATCCTTAGGAGGGGAAGGGTCAACTGAATCAGAAGAATCTTTCTCCATAGGCTCCTCTTTGTTAGACGGTGACTCAGAAGGTGAAGGATTATCATAATCATGGGGACACCATCAATAGCATCCCCAAGTTTACTAGATGAATTGTTTTCTAGAGAAGAAGAGGAGAAGGAAGAATTTTAGAGGTAATAGTGAGGATACATGCAGGGGTTATTAGGATTTCTCACTTGATTATCAACCTCCTGACCAGATCAAAGAGATATAAGTACATTTACTTTCCTCAAAGGCTTATTAGAGTTAGCACCAGAAGAAGAAGAGGCGTGACCCTTAGGGTTCACCTCAAGTTGACTCGAAAAAGTACCTGACTCCCTAAAATAGAAGCTAACCAGGAAACTACTCAGTCATCACTCTCATCATTCTTTTCATATTAACATTCATAATTCATTCCACATTACTATTAATTCTCCTCTTGATTTTATCAATGTCAATGTAACTAGGAGGAGGTTGAACTTAAGCTATAGAAGGTCAATGCCTAGGTGCATTAGGCACACCTAAAAAAGCTAGTGTCTAGAAAGCATTACAGGGATGGGAGATAAGCTGGGAGTTGTTTCCAGGGAGCACTCTAAGCTGGGAGTTAGGGATCGCAACATTTAGTCCACTACTCCAAGAAAAACTAGGGTGATTTCACCAACCTAGATTGTAGTAAGGGGAGAAGGTGGTCATTCTTAAGTCTCTGAAATCCATACTCACTTGCTCTTTTTCAATTGATAACTAGTGAGCAAAATTAGGACAAGCACTAAATGAATAAAGACTCATAATGAGAACATGACATAGTAGAAGCCTGATATGTCTGGAGAATCTGGGGAGATAGCCCCTTCAACATGTTCTCCAAAACAACAATCTTAGACTCTAAGTGACTCACATCAGAGACATAATACAACCCACCCCTAGCAAACCTATAACTTAGACTATCATCTCTAGTAGTTTCCCAATGAATGATCTCATTAGCTAAGTCCTCTAGAAATTCACAAGCAGCAGCGACGCTCTTAGAAAGAAAGTCACCCTGACACATGGGCTCTAACATGGTTCTAGTCTATTGGTCTAGTCCTTCGTAAACAATTTGGACAAACATGCTTGGTCTGATCCGTTATGGGGACAATAGGGCAACAAATTTCTAAACTTATCAAAGTATTTCCAAAATGATTGCCTATTTAGTTGAACAAATTGATTAATCTCATTCCTTAGCTTAATAGGCTCGGCATTTGGAAAATATTTTCTTAAGAATAATCTAACAAAATCATTCCAAAAAATAACAAAATCAGCACCCAAGCCATGCATTACCATTTAGCAGAATCTTTCTAAGCAAATGGAATCAACTTCATTTGTACAACATCAATAGGGATATTCAAGAAAATACATCATAGAACATACTTCTTCGAATTCCCTCAAAAACAAATGAGCATCCTATAAACCCATGAATTTAGGAAGCATTTGAGCACAGTGAGGTCTCAACTCAAAACTCACATTTGGTCATAAGTTAGGTAAAGTGCAACAAGATGGCAAAGTTGTGCTAGGACGATAGAAGATATCGCTCAAAGATCTCTCTTGTGCTATTTCTTGCAATTCTAGTTTAGGTTCGGGTTCCGGGTCAGAGATAGGTTCATACCTAACAAGTCCTTTACTTTTGGGATCACTAACTCAATCAGCCATGCGAATCCCATACCCTTACTAAAGGATATCTTTTTGTCATTTTCTTTTCTATTTTTTTGGGTTTTTTATTTTTCTGATTTTTTTTCTTTTTTTTTCTTTCACAAAGAAAAACAAAAACAGAAAGTAAACTAGTCCTAGGAACAAAATGAAAATAGAAAACTCAAAATAACAAAAAGAAAAACCAAAATAACTAAACCTAGAAAAGCAAAATCTAAGAATAAAAGTAAAACAGAAAATCAAGCCCCTAAAATCAGAACCTTATACAATGGAAATTCCATAAAATTACAAGGAACATGAATATATGTTTCTTCAAATCTTTTCTGTCCTCTATCAATGTAGAAAATTCCAAACAAAAAACTATTTCTAAGAACCACAAAAAAGTCCAAGCAACCTTATCAATCACACAAAACTTCAACAAGACTCTAGAATTAATGGAGAATCCACTAAAAATGTCATAGCAGAAAACTTCACACCAGAACTGGCCCAAACAATTCAAACAGAAACCGAAAATCCTGGAAAAACCTATACTGGAATGTTGTTCGTATTCTTCTTCTTTCTATTCTATTATGTTCTTACGCAGCCCTCATCATATCAGTTAGTGTTGTTTTTTTTTTTTTGGATTGAGCAGCAAAATCACACCAAATAATAAGATTAGATTGAACCAAAACAAAAACAAAAACAAAATACTAACTCAAATAAAAAATAAAAATAATTTAAACTAAACGGAACTAACACAACCAAAACAAAATTAACACACAAAAATATCAAAAATACAAAAATGAAACAAAAAAAATGAAAATGACTAAAAAATGACTCACAATGACCCAATGCAACCAAATTTCACAAACTCATCCACAGCAACGGCGCCAAAAACATGTTGTAATTTCCACAAGTACACGGTAGTTTGTTGTGACACTTACTGGTGTCATCCTTAAGGATGATTTGCAAAATTAGATTACTAATACCCTAAACTAGCACATACCTACGAGAAAATTTTATTGAGCAAAACATTGGTTTTGACAAAATTAAACTTAATATTAGACTGCATCATTGTCCTCACTCAAAACTAATAACTAGACTATTTTAACCATCTCAAATTATGAACCTACAATACAACGAAAACAGTCAACCTATAATGGGATGGTAAACTTTTCTTCACACAGGGCTAGTGTTCGAGATCAGTCTGCAATTCTAGCAACCCGAAATAATGGACATAAAAGAAGAAGCCAAGCTGAGGGAATCAAGCCAAACCACACCCAAGTACCTATCATCAAAATAGATGTTAGAATAAGGGAAATAAAAGAACTCGCAAGTCAACTTCAACATTTCACTCACACAGCTTTGCCATTGACAAACATGAAATTTAGGACCAGACTAACGCAGACTTTGAAGGAATTAACTCATTAATATATTCTAAAATTGAACCGAAGATTTACAATTTCAATTCCAAACACAGAATTTTCACTCAATTAAATCAATCTCACTACAATTACAAGAACGCTACAATTCCAACAATTAAATCTAGGGAACTTAGGCTACGAAAACTAAATTCTCCACCACTATTCTCCGCTGTTTGCCTGTCCTGCTTCAACCCCCATTTCAAGACCCAAAATGCAGCCCTTGTTCGCCCTTATAATTGCTTCCATTAACTCCTTTCTAATCGATGACTTGATGATGGTGATCATGATAGAATTGATGGTGAAGAGAGAGAAAGAGTGGAATGGCATGAGGTCAAAGGAATGGGAATATTAATCAGCATCGTGCCAGGCTTAGAAGCTCGGGTTTTCTAGGTGCAGGAATAAAAAAAGAGGAAGAAGAAGAAGAAGACGAAGAAGAAGAAGAAGAAGAAGAAGAAGAAGAAGAAGAAGAAGAAGAAGAAGAAGAAGAAGAAGAAGAA
>JACYFF010003369.1:37383908-37430688 GCA_017589665.1 Selenicereus undatus
ATATATATATATATATACTCCACATGATTTTTAGGTCTTTGGCCATAAAAGCATTTAAAAACACATTAACCCTTGGTTTTACTTATAACCGGGGGAAAAACACTTTGTTTTACTTTGTAGATGAAGGGCACATGGAATAACGTATGTTGATTGATTTTCTTTGAACTTGGTCCTGAATATATGCACATAAACACAAACTTAGTATTCTTAATGTTGGATCCTTATCTTTTTGAACTTTTTAACCTATAATCTTTGAAATATATTTAACGGATTAATGCTTTAACTTATAAATTATAGGAGAAATTTAAGCATGCAAAATTTCCAGATTTTGAGCGCTTAGATATCAAGTAACTCATATAGATAGATTCTCTTAAGAACTTCAAATTTCGGATGAATCATATATAAAACCTCTTTGATCTTTGTTTCTTACCCCTTTTTATGCCCCCTTTTCCATAAACTTTAATGTGAGCTATTTGGTTGGTCCAGCTTAAGCTTTTCAAGGACACAAAGAAACGAGGGAGGAAGAGAAGAACTTATTACCTTGTTGGTGCTTTAGAAACAAAATAAAGGGTCTTGAGGACTTTCCAATTGAGCTCTGTCATTGATAAAGCAATTAGACTTAGAGGTTTAGTACATGCATGTATGCTTCCTTCTCCACACTAAGGTTTGTATCTTGGTTTAGAAATTCGATCACTCACACCAATGATCTCCTTGTTTTGTCTTTGTCTCTATCTTTGGTTTCTTTCTCTTTTTCCAACTTGGATTTGCATGGGTTCTTTCTCACAAACCCACACTCTCTTACGTGTTGTGGTGGAAAGAAATAAAGAGTGAATGGAGATATTAAATGTGGAGAGTGAAAAGGGAGGCTAAGGTGAAAATTTTTCTTTTTGTAGACACGTCATGTTCCTTGATAGATTTTCTACATATTCGTACCAAGTGCCCACCCTTCCTTGCCTTAACTATATGAACAAGTTTAGGGTTTGAGGCTTATTCTAGCTAGTACTGAAGTGTCAAATGCCTTGTTTGAGAATAACATGAGTGTCCTTAGCTTATTTTTTCCTCTTTTCCTTTGTCTTCTATGATTTAGACCTCATGCAAGCTATAGTCATCCATGAAAAGCTTCCTTTTAATTTCCTTAGTCAATTATCTTTGTTTATCTAGTATCAACCTAGTTTTCTATGATTGAATGAGATGTATCTAATATACATCTGTAGAATGTCAGCTCTGGTTGGATAAGATGACCCCTTTACTTACTAATGGGGTGGAATACTTAGGTGACTAAGTTTTGCAAGGCTGAAAGTTGTGGCCATATTATGACACATAAGCTAATGAGTTGGGAATCTTTCCTTAGCATCAACATTTAGATAATGCATGTAATCAAACTTATGCTGCCTTAAGGTGGTAACTAATGTGAATGGCCTAAAATTATGAATCTTAGTATCTTTACTATAGGTAGACACATACACACATGACTTATGCCTTCTTGATCTTTAAATAAGACATTAACCATTGACCTTAGTGTGCTAAAACATTAAATGTCTATATCCCATTGACGCTAAGTAGCTATGTGTTTGGTTGCCACATTCCCACGTGATTAACTCACAATTAAACCCTTAAGATATTTCTAAGGCCGACTGTTAGCATGTTAGGACTTTAGATGCTTCATTGTATTGCAAAGTGTATGAATTGTAAGCATCAGAAGCATATGCATAGCCTAATTTGAATAAGCCCTCCAAATCTATGCGTAGACATTTACGTGCAAATGCATTTTTATATAATTTCTCATATAACTTTTAATGACTATAACAAGCATTCACAGTATAAAATAACTTCTACATGGAAATTTATCATATCATATTTGATGAGCAGTATCATAACATGGGCTTATAGGCATCAAATACTATTTGTCACTGTAATATACTTAATTCAATGATGCATGTATAGTGGTTTTTATCCAAATGGGTCTTATAGATATTAATGATTATTGCATAAAATGTTGTTTAACTTTGGGGTTAGAAGATGGGGTGTTACATCCTCTGCCCTAAATGAAAAGTTCATCCTGAAAACTTAAGTTATACTTGTAAATGAATCTAGATATTCCCCTCTAATTTCCTCTTCAGTTTCCTAGGTAGATTTTTATATCCCATGATGAGCTTACATCACCTTGACTAGTAGCATTCTTTTTTCTCAGCTTTTTGACGTGTTGATCTACTATTTTCATAGGTATTTCCTCATATTCAAGTCCCTTAACTGCTCTGTCCAGATTACGGCGTTAAATTATATGTCAAGAATCATATGCATGTTTCTTAGTTACGAACCATGGAATATGTCATGAACATGTTGTATAGGTCAGTTTGTGATGCTAATTAGCACCACACCAGGCTAATCATATGTATGATTTCATAAGGCCAATAAAATGAGGACTCAATTTTCCCTTAACTTGAAAGTGCCTACACCGTTTGCTAGTGAAACTTTAAGGAACACTTTATTACCTTCTTGAGATTCCAGTACCATTGTTCTATAATCTATGTATGACTTTTGTTTGTCCTATTCTGCTTTTACCTTTTTTTTGGAGTAATTCGCTTGTTGTCATTTTTTGCATCATTTATGGACCTATGATAGTGGCATCTACTAAATCATTCCAATAGAGTGGTGCTCGGAATTTTCGTACATAAAGTGCCTCAAATGGTACCATTTCTATTATGGCTTGGTAACTATTATAGTAGAAGAATTTAACTATGGCCATATATTCTTACCAATGTTTGTGAAAAACAAGCAAATAGGCTCTTAACATATCCTCTAGAATCTTATCAACTCTTTCTATCTATCCATATGTCTCTACATGATAAGCACTAGTAGATTGTAATTTAGTTCCCAATGCCTTTTGCAAAGCCTTCCATAAGTGGGACCAAAATCTAGTATCTTTATTAGAATAAATATACTTGGGAATTCTATAAAACTATACTATTTCCTTTACGAATAATAGTGCTAGTTATTTGGTGGTGCAGGTTTTGTTTATCGTTAGAAAATGTGCAAACTTAGTAAGTCTATCTATTACAAATCAGATTGCATTCTTCCTTGCACTAGTGATAGGAAGTCCCATAACAAAGTTCATTAACATTGACCCTATTTTCTTATAAGAATATATAGAGGCCTTAACTCCCCTTTTTGTCATTGCTTATTAACTTTAATCATACGTCATAGAAGACATTTATCTATGTAATTAACTGTCTCTTTTCATATTCCATCAAAAATATTTGATCCAAATCTTTATCAATCTTAGTGCCACTAGGATTATCAGAATACCCTAACTCAACACTTCGTTTAAAATATCACCTCTGAAGTTCTCTTATGGAGAACAGATTCTTTCTCAAATCTAAGAATTCCTTGATTGTCAAAATTAAATCCAAATGCTTTTGCTTCTGCCATGTTCTCTTCAATTTCTTTTCTTTCATCGTCCCTCATCTCAACTCACTTAATTTCTTTGAAAAAAAATGGCCTATATCTTGAGCTCAACCTACCTTATGTGTACCAATTCTATTCCTAATTTTTCCATTTCTTTTAGAATTTCAGGTGGTATTCTACTCATAAGATTTTGTCACATGATGAGTTCTCTTACTCAGGTAGTATTATACATATAACTCATAATGTTTTCAGCTATCACCATCTTCTTTGCCCAAAATTTAACTAATTTTGTGTAAAAAGGTATTTAAACTCATATGGGTGGTAAAGATCTTGTAAGGCACTCTATATTGACAAGGTCCACAAATTTTAAGTGGGAATACTACTGCTGCTAATTCCAAGTCATGGGTGGGATAGTTGCTATCATAAGGTTTCAATTACATAGAGGCACAAGCAATGACTTTATCCTCTAGTATTAGCATGTATCCAATACCAACTTTAGAAGTACCACTACACATCATCAGTTTTTTGTAGGGTTTTGGTGAAGTAAAAATATGAGCACTGGCAAGCCTATTTTTAAGCTCTTGAAATGCTTTTCCATAATTGGCAGCCCATTGACATGATGTAGCCTTCATAATAAGGTGGGTAAAAGGTGATGCAATTTTTCAGAAATGGTTCATGAACGTTTTCTAATACCCTGTTATACCTAGGAAACTTCGAACCTTAATAACATTCGCAGGTTGTGGCCATTTGGTAATTGCTTGAATCTTATTGGGGTCTACATTAATTTCTTATATAATGATCATGTGACCTAAGAACAACATTTCTTTTAGCCAGAACTCACATTTTGAAAACTTTGCATATCAATTATGTTTCCTAGGAATTTGCAATACAAGTCTCAAATGTTCTTTATGACTTTCCTCTTCTAGACATTATACCAACATATCATCAATGAAACCGCCACAAACTTACCTAGATATGGTCTAAAAACTTTACTTATCAAGTTTATAAACACAACTAGTGCATTACTTAACCCATAAGGCGTTGTTGTAAAATCATAATGATTATATTAGGTTCTGAAGCTTGATTTGGGAATGTGAGAGGCTTTCGTTCTCAACTAATGGTAACCTGATCACAAATCAATTCTAGAGAAGACTGAATACCCTTATAAGTTGGTCAAATAGAACACTTGTCTGGGGCAAGGGGTATTTATTCTTAATAGTTGCCTTATTTAATTCTTCGCAATCAACACATAACCTTAAAGTTGCATATTTCTATTTGATAAATAAAACTAGTGCTCCAAACTGTGACACACTGGGCCATTTACATCTTGTATTTAATAATTCTCTCACTAGTCCTTTAGTGTTCTTAATTGTGTAGGATCCATGCGGTAATGAGGTGTATAAATAGGCTAGTGTTCTAAGACATATTCCATTTCAAAATATTTTTTCATTTGCATTGGTAAACTTAGCGTTTCCTTAGGAAAGCATCTTTATATTCATCCTCTAGAAAAATGTCTTCCACCTCCATTGTTTTTCTTTATTTTTCTTCCAGCATAAATACCTCAAGCATTCAATCTCTTTGTTTTGCATCTAGAAGGTGAAGATTCAGATCGCCTTAGGAAGTTGAATAGGGTATCATAAAAACTTAAAATTAAAATTGAAAGCAAATGCAGAAATTAAATAGAGACAACTGTAAGGATATTTTAACGAGGTTAGGCCTCAATCAGGCTTAAGTTGCTGCATAGAATTATCCAATTTCTATGGTTCAACTCTCTTCTTCTCTTGTTAAAGATAAACTCTTTCACAATCCCTCATAGCTTTTCCACTCCAGAGATCCCAAACACATAAACCAACCTCTTGATTTAACTTTGGGGGAGTTGACCTCACAACTCCTAAGTTCACTCCTTAATAAAGAACAATTCCTCACACCTCAATTTTTGATCTCAAAACAAAGCCTAGTAATTGTTCAATTTGTAGACTCAACGCTTTTTTAACTTGCATGGATGCATTGTTGTTGCTCTTGTGGCCTCTATTTATAGGCTTGCTTGTTGTGACATCAATTAGCTAAGAAAGGAAATTTCTGCCAAAATATCTTGGAATATCATTTCAAGCCCTTGAAATTTGATCTACAAATTCTGATTTGATTTTTTCCAAGTTTACTTGGTAGATGTTGAAATGAAGTTGCACATGACCTTTTCCTTGCTCTTGTAATATAGATAATGCTATTAATCCTTTAGAATCAAATAAAATAACAAGTGATTTGATTTTGATTAGGATTCATCATTCTTCACATTTTTTACATTGTTTTGCAAATAATATCAGGTCAATAATTCTTGTATAATCTCTTTAGCATAATTAGCAGGATATTTCTTCATCTAAGTTAATTTTGCAAGATCAAATCATATACTCTTGTCATGACAAGTACAATGAGATTGAAGCAAGGCAATATTATCTTTACCTGATCTTATATGATTCTCAAAATTTGAAATTCAAATTTGAATAGCCTAGAGCATAGTTTTCAATCAAACAAAATCCTTTGACTTTGAATGATACCTACATATTTTCTCTCCATAATCATTAACATGATTCGCTAGTATAAAATGATTACCTTTTTCATGCTTATTTCAAATTTGTCAACCGTTAAATTTCATGTTCAAATCCTTAGTTAATTTTATGTTTTATCAAAACCATTTAGCCACTGAGAGAGTCAACATCAACAAAAGTATATTGGATTGGCCGTAGATATTAGATATGAAGTAGAATAATTATAAAACCAAGCCACTCTACAATTTCATATATTATATTGTTTGTTATCATCAACATTAGTATATAAAACTATTTATTGTGAATCAATATTAAGATACATACCTTGATGCTTGCATTCACTTACCATAAGCTCATTTATCCTCCCCCTTTGTCATCATTAAAAAGGGATGTGGAATATAAACTAATCAATTAATAGCATTGCGCCCCCCCCCCCCTAATATGACACTTATGAAGAAGAAGAAAGGGTTAATCTCACAAGCTTAAATACAATAACATATCATCAAAATCAACCACCACTCATATATCAAAACTAGTTCACTTGTTTACCTCAAAAGGGACATGCTAAGGGTCATAAGAGATACGACCATATAAAAATGATCAACAATTTAGAATGAATTACCTCTCTTCCTAAGGCAATGATATACAGGGCATACAGTAAGTAATCAAGGAAAATCACCCCTTTTGAAAAATCATTAATCCAAGGTAATTCATATGCCATGAGATATACCAATTAAGCACATAACCTTAGCTTACTCATGCCAAACCATATCGATAGTTGTAATACGGATAGGACAATTATTAAAAAATATATAGTCATGTAAGGTATAATCTGTAGGTATTGTACCATGTTAATCAAGCTATTTTTCTAAACAAAATAGCTAAAACATATATATGACAGCGTACGCAAGAGAGATGCAATAATATTTACCACAATCTAGTCAAATGATGAAATCAAGTATATTTAGCCCAATATCATGTGGTTATTTCATTTTGGACAAATCTCCAACTAGATGCCTATTATAGTATCACGAAGGCTCTCTTATAGCTTATTTCGATAGCATTTTTATGATGAGAATTATAACCACAATAATAGGATATAATCAAAGTATGGTATATATCTTGGTCTACCATGGGATGATATAATACAGTCAAATATTAAAGAGCTTCACAATTAAAATTTATTTGGATTAACCCTTTTCGTCTTTCATTAAAACATATTGTGAATCATATTATGGGTCTCTCCTTTTTTATGAAAGATAAAGTCCACTTAAATAAAGATGAATACTTATCATGATCTTCTCATTTGGGCTTACTAATTCATTTTTCTCCCCCGTTTTGCATAGGTGTTATCAAAAAGGCAGTGTGAGAAGGATAAAGCTGTATAGCTATGAAGACAATAAAGATTCTTCTAAATAGATAAGGTTGTCTCTCCCCCTTGATAAAAATAATTGGAAACCTCAAGCATGGGATCATGGAATATTATAAGAAAATGTAACATTGTACATATAATTTTATTGAAGCATTATATACCATTTACCATACTCTCTCCCCTTTTATCTAGTACTCATATTAAAATACCAATGAAAAAAAGCTATGTTCAATTAGAAATTCGATGGCAAGTGTCATACATAGTCAGGGAGAGAATAACATGTAAGCATTAAACATCAATACTCAACATTAGGCTAGGTCTTCTATTCACATAACTAGCTTAAATACCAACATTTTTGGACATGGAGCTCAATTCAATAAAACAAGCATTTATGGAATGATAATCAAATTTTAATGTAAGGTTTATGTAGTAAATATGTATGTGACACAAAATTTGAGTGATATACAACAAAAATTATTATAACTTTGAAAGCAATAATGATGTTAAACATCCAAGCAAGAGAATAGTTACCCACAAATAAGATATTTAATTCCCCCCTTTGCTAAACAGTCAACATCTAAAAACAATCAACATCAACAAGGGATTGTTAAGCATATCTAATTTATCTTCCCTCCCTACATGTCATGGAAAAAATTATATACAAGGGGAAAAATGATAAATTTAAAGTTTGCCTTATTTTTACCTTAGGTAGCCCAACACTTACCAATTTTTTATTCTGATTTTGAGAAGCCCCACATTTTATTCTCCCCCTTGAGCTTTTTAGAAATTTAAATGCTCGTCGAGACTTTTAAATGTTTCATAATTATGGGCAAATAATTGTACAAAAAAATTTCTATTCTTCATAGAGTTCTACAAAATAGAATATCTAGGATGAACTTTTTCTTAGGTGAATCAGGGTTAGAAACAAGAGAGAACCTTGAGGTAGCCAAATTTTCCTTCTTACTTTCATGCCACTTTTTAAATTTAATACCACTTACATAAAGCTTTGAAAAAGTATCACCAATTATAATATTTAAATCAATATGGGTTGACAAGAATTATCAATGGAATTTTTTACCTCATTTTCCTTACTTTTTGGAGTTGAGAAGTCTTGACTATTCTTTTTGAACTCATGCTCTTCTTGGTCTTGCTTTTCCACTAACTCTGTATGATGCTCACTTTTGTCATCACCATTCTCATCATCGCACTTTTTATATGGGTTGTTTCTATCATCAACACGTTGACCTTTGAATTTAGTGATCTCAATTATCTCCTCGTTTGTAATTGTATCAATATCTAAAATCTCTTCATTAGATCTATAATGACAACAAAGATAATCTCAAATATCTTTGGCACTCATATAATGAAAAACTGATTCATAAATGTCAATAGAAAGGCCACAACATAGCATATTAGTGGCTTGAGATTTTTTTGTCATCATCTTGTAATCATCATTGGTAAACTAATCCTTTAATTTTTCAATGATAATGGGATCTTTCTTGATAATCTCCCAGAGGTTGAAATCTTTTTGCTTAACATAGAATTTCATTATTTCCTGCCACCATACGTAATTCGCACCCATAGAAAGAGGTGAACAATCATAATCAAGATTATAACTAGTCATGAGATGGAAGCTATTAGGCGATTAAGACTCAAGATAATAGCACCCGCTCTAATACCAATTGAAGATTCAGACCGCTCTAGAGGGGGTTGACTAGGTGATCATAAAAACCTAAAATTAAAATGGAAAGAAAATGCAAAAAATAAATATAGACAATGCGTAGGGATATTTTAACAAGGTTGTGCCTGAATCAGGCTTAAGCCCCTACCTATAGTTATCCAATTCTAGGATTCAACTCTCTACTTCTCTTATTAAGAATAACTTTTTCACAATTTCTAAGAACTTTCCCACTCTAGAGATCTCAAACACTTAAACCAATCTCTTGATTTAAGGTTAGGGGAGTTGACCTCACAACTCCTAAGTTCACTCCTAAATAAAGAACAATTGCTCACACCTTAATTTTTCATCTCAAAACAAAGCTTAGCAATAGCTCAATGTGTAGACTCAATGCTTTTCAACTTGTTTGTACGTGTTCCTCTTGCTCTTATGGCCCCTATTTATAGGATTAGTAGTCCTGGCATCAATGAACCAAGAAAGGGAGTTTCTACCCAGAATATATTGAAATCTCGTTTCAGACACTTGAAATCTGATCTACAAATTCTGATTTTCTTTCTTTACAAGTTTACGTGGTAGATGTCGAAATGAAGCTGGACAGGATCTTTTCCTTTCTTGCAATGTAGGTAATGCTAGTAATCATCAATCAAATGAAATAACAAGTGATTTGTGTTTGATTAGGTTATCATCATTCTTTCACATTTTTCATATTATTTTGTAAACCAATATCATGTCAATGATTCTTATATAATCTTATTAGCATAATTAGCAGGATATTTCTTCATCTAAGTCAATTTCGTAAGATCAAGTCATATACTCTTGTCATAGGAAGTATAATGAGATTCAATTAAGGCAATATTATCTTTAAGTGATCTCATATGATTCTCAAAATTTGAAATTCAAATTTGAATAGCGTAGAGCATATTTTTCAGTCAAATAAAATCCTTTTATTTTGAATGATACCCACATATTTTCTTTCCATAATCATTCACATGATTCACTAGGATAAAAGGCCTACCTTTTTCATGCTTATTTTGAATTTGTCAACCATTTAATTTTGTAGCCAAATCCGTAGTTAATTTTGTGCTTCATCACAACCACTTAACCATTAAGGGAGTTAACATTAATAAAAGTATATTGGACCAACCATAGATATCAGAAATGAATTAAAATAATAGTCATCTTACAATTTCACAAATAACACGAATTATATTGTTTGTTATCATCAAAATCAATATGTGACTCTTAGAGTCAACATGAAGTTATCATTTGACTTAACTCGTATTTATCAATATGTGACTCTTAAAGTTGGATCTTAAGTCCCCCAAAAATTGTTCCCATGAAGACCTTAGCTCACTTTCATTATACCCTACAATTTGTTTGCTTCTTCTATAAGGTAAAAAACTACTACCTTTTCTTTCTTATAGTCGAGCAAATATACTATATCAAATATCCTTTTGATAAGCCTAGTCCATTCCTCTAGAATAACTGGGTCCACCTTTCAATCTTATGTCATTGGTTAAAGTTTGGTAACTTCTTCCATGGGCGTACTACCCTTTCCTTCACTAAAAGAAGGGTTCGACTTTAATTTGGCCAGAACTTCTTGAACTATATGTTCTAGCATGTCTGTTGTGGCTCACTAGTTTACCAATTCACATAAGCAGGAATCTTATTATGAGGCTGATGGATTTATAGAAGGACAATGGACTATTGATAGATTTCTCTCAAGCCATAGGCTTATCTAGAAGTTGATGATTATACCTATTTGAGTTTGGCATGCTGTAAAAGAAATTTATATTAGCTCATATCTTGTATATCTAAATCTACAAATATAAATGCACATTCATGTTATACATAATATTCATATCATCAGCAGCTATTACACATTTAACTTGAGCCATCATGCACACTAAAAATTGATGATCTTCTAAGCCATATATAAAGTTCATGTTAGCATATCCCGGTAAACATACCGTTAAGCTAACTTTCAAGTTAGCTTCACACACAGCCAAATGCATAGAGCTCATAACAGCTATTTGTTCATATATTACCTATACCACAATAACTTTACAAATTTAAACATTCAATTCTTATCTACTGAATCCAAATTTGGGTCCTTAGGACTAACATTCGAATTCAACGTCTCTGAATCACTATCATAATTGCTGTTGAAGTCACGTCCTTCAAGAAAATCATTTTTATGATTGCTCGCCTCACCATTATCCATGCAACTGCCATTGCCATATATCTTAATGTTGACTCTAAGAGTCATATATTGATTTTTGATGATAACAAATAATATACTTACTGTTATATGTAAAATTGTGGATTAACTTGGTTTTATGATTATTCTACTTCATATCTAATATCTAAGGTCAGTCCAATATACTTTTGTTGATGTTGACTCCCTTAGTGGCTAAATGGTTTTGATGAAACACAAAATTAACTAAGGATTTGATTGTGAAATTAAATGGTTGGCAAATTCGAATTAAGCATGAGATGAGTAGCCCTTTTATACTAGTAAATCATACGAAATGATAATGGATAGAACATATGTGAGCATCATTCAAAATTGAAAGATCGTATATGATCGGCAAATATACACTAGTCAATTGAAATTTGAAATTCAAAATTGGAGAATCATATAAGATCAATTAATATTGATATGCTCCATCTCATATAATTTGATCTTGCAAAATTAACTTAGATGATGAAATATTCTGTTGAATAATATATATTAAAATGATGACATCCTAATCAAATCTCTTGTCATTTGTTTCTAAATGATTACTAATATCATCTACATTACCAAAACCAAGAAAAAGATCTTATGCAACTTCATCGACCTTGGCTGATTTCCATAGAACATCAAATCAGAATCTGCGGCTCACAAAACATCAAATTAGAATCTACAGACCATATTTGAAGGACTTGAAATCATATTTCAAGATATTCTGAGGAGAAACTCCTTCTTGGTTGATTGAGGTCACAACGACAAGCTTGTAAATAGAGGCCACAAGAGCAAGAGCATAGCATCGCACAAGTGGAAAAAGTATTGAGTTTACACATTAAGTTGTTATACTAAGCTTTATTTTGATGAACCTCTATTTTACACTATTTTTAGCCCCCTTTTGACCCAACTTCTTCCCCGTTTTCACGCTTTATCGTGTTAAGGAAGGGTCAAATCGACCTCCTTTTGCATACTTTTTACTTATGCAGCATCTTTCGATATTTTTAGGAACTCGATTGAAGAAGAGGAAAGATGAATAATATCTAGCAGAAGGAGGTGCTAAAGAAGGGAGAAAAGCCGCGAAAAGGCATCGCACGGAAGTCCCGGACAATCGAGCACGCGCGACACAACCGGAGGACGAAGAACCGGCCAAGCCAAGCCGGTGCCACATGGCACGGTGTGGCCGTGCCAGCGCTATATTTTGAGCTCCAAATTTTAAGGTGTGACAAATTATTAAGGGGTGAACTTAGGAATTATAAGGTTAGCTCTCCCAAACTTAAATTAAAAGGTTGGTTTAAGTGTTTGGGATCTCTAGAGTGGGGTAGCTCTGAGAAATTGTTAAAGAGTTCATCTTACTAATAAAATTAGAGAGTTGAATCTTGCAGTTCTATAACTTAGGCGGGGACTTCAACCTAATTGACGCCCAACCTTGTTAAACTATCCTTGCTTTCGATTTTAATTTTAAGTTTTTACGATCACCTTATTCACCCCCTCTAGGGTGGTCTGAATTTTCCATTGGTATCAGAGTGGGTGCTATTATCTTGAGACTGAACCGTCTAATAGCCTCGATTAGGGATCAAGTTATGATCTTGATTCTAATTGTCCATCAATTTTATGGGTACTAATTTTTTTTGGTAGCAAGAAACCATGAAACGCTATGTTAAGCACAAAGATCTAGATCTTTGAAGGATTATCAAGAAAGGTCCCATTGTGATTGAAAAATTGAAGGATCAATTTACCAATGATGATTACAAGATGACGGCTAGAAATTCTCAAGCCATTAATATGCTATATTGTGACTTTTTATTGATATTTGTGAATAAGTTTTTCATTATAAGAGTGCCAAAGAGATTTGGGATTATCTTTATTATCTTTATTATCATTATTGATCTAATGAAGAGATTTCAGTTCTTGATAAAATTACAATCAAGGAGACAATTGAGATCAATAAATTCAAAGCTCAACTTGCTGATGACAGAAACAACCCATATGAAAAGTGCAACGATGGGAATGGCAATGAGAAAAATGAGCCTCATACAAAGTTAATGAAAAAGCCAAACCAAGAAGAGCATGAATTCAAAATGAATATTCAAGGAACTCCAAAAAGTAAGGAAAATGAGGTAAAAAATTTCATTGATAATTCTTCTCAATCGTGCCTCAACTTTATTGATTCAAATACTACAATTGATAATATTTTTTCAAAGTTGTATGCAAGTGGTATTAAATCTAAAAAGTGGGACAAAAGTGTGAAGAACAATTTGGCTACCTCAAGATTCTCTCTTGTTTCTAACCCCTATGTATCCAAGATAAAAGCTCGTCCTAGATATTTTATTTTGCAAAACTCTATGAAGAATGGACAGATTTTTGTAAAATTATTTTCCCATAATTTTAAAATATTTAAAAAGTCCCTACGAGCATTTAAATTTCTAAAAAACTCAAGGGGGAGAATAAAATGTGGGGTTTCTCAAAATCATAATATAAAATTGGTAAGTGTTGAGCTACCTAAGGTGAAAAAAAAGGTAAACTTTAAATTTATCTCCCCCCCCTTCTATATATATTTTTTTTTTCATGACATATAGGGAGGAAAGATAAATTAGATATGCTTAATAATCACCTATTGGTTTGATTATTTTTAGATGTTGATTATTCAGCAAAGAGGGGAATTGAATATCTTATTTGTGGATAAGTGTTCTCCTGACGTTTAACATCATCATTGCTTTTAATGTTACAAGCATTTTTGTTGTATATCACTGAAATTTTACATAACATACATATTTACTTTGAAACTTGCATTAAAATTTGATTTTCATTCTATATGTGCTTGTTTTGTTGAATTGAGCTCTATGTCCAAAACTGTTGGTATTTGCACTAGTTGTGTGAATAGAAGACATAGCTTAATGTGGAGTATTGACATTCAATACTTATATGCTATTATCTCCCTGACTATGTATGACACTCGCGAGCGAATTTGTAATTGAACATAGCATATTTTTTTTCATTGGTGTTTTAATATGAGTACTGGATAAAGCAGTAGAGAGTATGGTAAATGGCATATAATACTTCAATAAAATTATATGCATAATATTACATTTTCTTATAATATTCCATGACCACATGCTTGATGTTTCCAATTATTTTGTCAAGGGGTGCTACAACTCTATCTATTTGGAACAATCTTTATTGTCTCCATGGCCATACAATTTTATCCTTCTCACACTACCTTTTTCAGGAAACCCATGCAAAATGGGGGAGAAAAATGAATTAGTAAGCCTAAATGATAAGATCATGATAACTATTCATCTGTATTAAAGTGGACTCTATCATTCATAAAAAAGGAGAGACCTATAATATTTGGTATCAGAGCCAAAATGATTCATAATATGTTTTGATGAAAGATGAAAATGGCTAATTCAAATAAAATGTAATTTTGAAGTTCTATAATACCTTATTGTATTATACCATCCAATGCTCGACCAAGATATATTTTATACTTTGATTATATCCTGTTATTGTGGTTATAATTCTCAAGATAAAAATGATGTCAAAATGAGATATAGGAGAACCTTTGTGATACTATAATGGGCATTTGGTTGGAGATATGTCAAAAATGAAATCACTACATTATATTGGGCTAAATATACTTGATTTCATCATTTGACTAGATTCTGGTAAATATTATTGCATCTCGATTACATACAGTGTGATGTATATGTTTAAGCTATTTTCTTAGGAAAAATAGCTTGATTAATATGTTACGATACCTACACATTATATCCTACATGGCTATATATATATTTTTTAAATTGTCATATCCAGATTGTAGCTCTTGATATGATTTGGCATGAATAAGTTAAGTTTATGTGCTCAACTAGTATATCTCACGGCATATGAATTACCTTGGATTAATGATTTTCGATGGGCGAGATTTTCCTTGATTGCTTACTCTATGCCCCACATATAATTGCCTAAGGAAGAGAGGTAATTTATTCTAAATTGTCAATCTTTTTTTCACATACACGTATCTCTTATAACCCTTAGCATGTCATTCTTGAGATATCCAAGTGAACTGGTTGATTTTGATTATATGCTATTGCATTTAAGCTTGTGATTTTAACCATTTCCTCTTCTTTGTATGTGTCATATTAAGGGGAGCTATGGTATTAATTGGTCATTTGTATTCCACATCCCTTTTTAATGATGACAAAGGGGAAAAAGAATGAGGTTATGGTAAGTGTATGCATGAATTAGGGTATGTATACAAATATCACTTCCTATTTGGGTTATTGTTTTGTCATCATCCAAAAGGGGAATATTGTTGACTCTAAGAGTCACATATTGATTTTGATTATGACAAACAATATAACTAGTGTTATATATGAAAATGTGAATTAACTTGATTTTATAATTATTCAACTTCATATCAAATATCTATATGCTTTTGTTGATGTTAACTCCCTTAGTGGCTAAATGGTTTTAATGAAACACAAAATTAACTAAGGATTTGATTGTGAGATTAAATGGTTGACAAATTCGAATGAACCATGAGAAAAGTAGCCCTTTTATACTAGTGAATCATAACAAATTATTATGGAGAGAATATATGTGAGTATCATTCAAATTTGAAAAATCTTACATGATTAGAAAATATACTCTAGCCAATTCAAATTTGAAATTCAAATTTGGAGAATCATATCATGTCAATTAATATTATTATGCTCTATCTCACATAATTTGATCATGCAAAATTAACTTAGATGATGAAATATTTTGCTCAATAATATATATCAAAATGATGACATCTTAATCAAATCTCTAGTCATTCGTTTCTAATGATTCCTAAAATCATCTACATTACCAAAAGCAAGAAAAAGATCTTATGCATCTTCATCCACCATGCCTGATTTGCATAGAAAATCAAATTAGAATCTGCAGATCATATTTCAAGGGCCTAAAATCAGATTTAGGATATTGTGGGTAGAAACTCCTTGGTTCATTGAGGTCACGACTAGTAAGCTTACAAACAGATGCCACAAGAGCAAGAGCATAGCATCCAAGCAAGTGGAAAAATAATTGAGTTTACACATTGAGTTATTGTACTAAGCTTTATTTTGGGATCAAAATTTAAGGTGTAACAAATTATTAATGAGTGAACTTAGGAGTTGTGAGGTCAACTCCTCCGAACTTAAATCAAGAGGTTGGTTTAAGTATTTGGGATCTCTAAAGTGAGTAGCTCTGAGAAATTGTTAAAGAGTTCATCTTAATAAGAAAAGTGGAGAGATGAATCATAGAGCTCAATAACTCTCGGTAGGGACTTAAGTTTAATTGAGGTGCAACCTTGTTAAAATATCCTTGGACATTGTCTCTATTCAATTTCTACACTTGTTTTCGATTTTAATTTTAAGTTTTTATGATCACCCTATTCACCCCCTCGAGGGCGATCTGAATCTTCACTTAATATGCCTAACCCATAGAAAACACCACCTCTTAAACCATTACCAATACCACTGCTATGCCCGTTATTTGGGTTGCCAAAGTTTAGAGGGGTGTGAGGGCTACTGGTGGATTAGGGAGCGTATGAACAGGAGTGTCCATAGCATTCGTGTTAGACCCATCTAAAGTAGTGAACCTGCTAGATTCACTATCTATGTCGGTTGACATTATAAGATTGGTGGCTTCGACGTAGACTAAGTCATTGACTGCCAGAAGTGGAGGAATTCGGATACCTCGGAGCTTACATTTAAGAAAAATATCTATGAAACATTCTATGGATAGACTCAGTGCTTAAGAAAAATTGTAGTTAACAGCTATTGATGAATATGACGCCTATAAGGCCCATCCCACCTCTCTAAATGATCTTTATGATTGACAGGATTTGGAGTGACGTTAAAGTCATAGTATTTATATGTAAAGTTATCCCATGGATGTTCATTATGTATGCCAGATAGAAAACAATAGGCTTGACTAATATGATAATGGAGTTTCGAATTAGGTCCCCCCTTCATGGAAGGATATAGTAGTGGTGAGGTGATGAAGGTAACTACTAAGTCATTCTTAAGGTCCCAATTTCACTTGATATGGATTTTCTGTCATGATCTGTATGACATGTACATATATAACATGCAAAGAACATCATATATGTTTCAAATCAAATTTATGCAAAGCTTACTTGCAACTCATGCATGATGCAACTACACAACTTCAACTGACTAATAGCGCATGTATTTAATTGATGCAACTATATGGCTTCTCAAACAAGGCTCTGATACCACCTCTGTAACCCCCCTTAGTTAATAGCTTACTTAATTATGTTGGTTGGGAACTTCAGCAAGTTTTGTCAATTAAAGATCTAGCGAAATTACAGGATATTGGTACCACTTGCTCAAATGAACAATCAAGGATTAAAATGCATTTAAAAATAGATTTGTAAGTAAGACATGGTATGCACAACTACTTTATTCATTAAACATAATCATGGTTCAACAAAACTTCAAATTACATATTATGCTCATTAATCGCAAATGAAAACACTTGAGTTACATCCGTATGTATAGCCCATTTCCGTTTAAGAGCTAACTTGAATCGTATTACTAGAGCCTTGTATGCATAGTAATCAAATGGGAGATGTCTTATTGACCTTCTTTTCCTTTCCGTTTCTCTTGATTCCTTGAAAATCATTTGGGAGAAAACTAGAGAAATAACAATAAAATTAGTCTGTCCTTTATGTGACCCAACAGCATGAAAAATCAAAGTATCAAACATGGGTTTAAGCTGCCATACACAGTAGTCAGTAAGTCAACCCGAACAATCTCACGTATAGAAGCATATATCTAAACTCAAAGATATAGCACATAAAATGCTTGGAAGTACCATTTAAACACAATAGTCATATCAAATCACGGCTAGCCAAAAGTTATCGAAAATAATCATTGTTGGGTCAATGTACATATACATATAACCAAATGATTTTGGGTCTTTGACCATAAAAGAATTTAAAAAGCACATTGAACACTTAGTTTTACTTTGCATATGAAGGGCATAAGCAATAATGTGCGCTGATTGTTTTTCTTTGAGCTAGTTGCTGGATCTGTACACAAACACATTTCTAGTGTTTTCAGCCGATACATATCAAGTAACTAATGAATAGGCACACAATGTTAAGAGCTTTAAAATTTACATGAATTATGAAACCTTGTTTATCTTAGTCCCTTAGGCCCCTTTTTATGCCACTTTTTCTATACACTTTAATGCAAGCTATCCCCTTGTTCCAACTTAAGATTTTTGAGGAGAAAAAGAAAAAAGAGAAGGGATGGACTAAGTACCTTCCTGTTGTTTTAGAAACAGAGGTAGAAGAAGGGCTTTGAGGACTTTCTAATTAAGCTCAATAACACACATGGATGCACTCTTCTTTTCCTCACTAGTGTGTATATCTTGGTTTAGTCATAGCAATAGTTCCTTTGCTTTAACTTTATCTATTGGTTTTGTTTCTTTGATGCTTCCCAATCGAGACATGCGTTAGATCTTTCCCACAAACCTGCACTCTCTTCCTTTTTATGGAGGACGGATATGAAGAGGGAACAGAGATGTCAAACATGGAGGCCAACGAGGGAGACAAGGGTGAAGATATTTCTTTTTATAGACATTTCCTCTCCTTTGATAGATTCATTTATATTCTCACCAACCTTTCCTTGCTTTAACTGTGGGAATGAGTATAGGCTTGACGTCCATTCTAGCCAGCTGTAATGTGTTAAATGCCTTGTTTGAGAATACTTTACTTGTCCTTACCTCATCTCTTCTATTTTCCTATGTCTTGTATTATTTGTACTTCATGCTAGCTATGGCCATCTATGCAAAGTTTCCTTTTAATTGGCTTGGCCAATTGGCTTGGCTTATCCGTTGTCAACCAAATTTTCTATACTTCGATGAGACTTATCTAGTACTCATCCATAGAATGTCGACTCTTGTCGGATAACATCAATCTTTTACTTATTAATGAGGTAGAATACTTAGGTGACTACGTTTTGCAATGCGAAGTGGCATAGCCATATTACGATGCATAGGGTACAAACCTGGTGTATTTACTTTTGTGTCAACCTTTAGGCAGTGCCCATAGTCAAGCCTTAGGCTTGCTTAGGGTGATAACCAATGTGAATGGCCTAAAACTATGAAGCTTCGTGTCTTTCCCATAGGTAAACACCTAGGCACATGACTCTGTGATCTTTTAATCATGTGACAACCTTTAAACTTATTGTTGTTGTCTTGATCCCAATGAGGCTAAGGGCCTACATGTTTGGTTGCCACATTCATATATGATTAACCCTTAAGATATTTTTCAAGGTTAATTTTTAAAATGTTAAGGTAAAAGATTTTGTCAAAAAAGGAGAATTTGAAAGGTTCAAAATCCTACTCAGAGATAAGGGCAAAACAATTTTGAGACTTGATGGTCTCTGTCAATTTAAGCACTTGAGCATTGACAATCTCTACTCGTTCAATCTCCACCAGTTAAAAAAAAAATGATATTTACTGATCTCCCCCAGTTTGAAAATTTTTGGGCTTTAACGATTTACAGCGGATTAAAGATTTAAGGTAGATAGTCTCATACCAATAAAAATTTGAGGCTTGATGGTCCCCAACAATTCACAATTTTACGTTTAGTGGTCCCTAGCAGTTTAACAATTTGCGTTTTAACAATCTCCACCGATTTAGAAATTTGAGTTTTGATGGTCTCTATCAGTTTAAAACTTTGGTGTTCAGTAGTCGCCAACAGTTTAAGAATTTCAGTTTTAACGGCCTTTATCGATATGAAAATTTGAGTTTTAATAGCCTCCATTGATTTCAAATTTCAAGTTTAGAGGTCTCTCCTGATTTAAAGATATGGTTTTCACAGCCCCCACCAGTTTAAAAACTTAAGTTTTAACAACCTCCACTGGTTAAAAATTTTGAGTTATACGTGCCTCTATTGTTTAAAAAGTTACGTTTTAATAGTCTTCACTGATTTGAAATTTGAGCATTAATATTTAACTATCTCACCGGTTCAAAAATTAGAGGTTTAATGATCCCAATTGGTTTAAGAATTTAGGTTTTAACGGTCTTCATCAGTTTAAAAAGACATTATGTTGTAACCTAGTTCACCAATTTGAGAAAAAGCTTTTCCTTCAAAAAACTTTGACAAAGAAAACCGAAGGAGTGCTTGTAATTTTTGTTTGTTTGTGGGGCAAAGTTTAATGAATATGACGAAAGCTACTCTTGCCAGGGAAACGAATCATCCCCTATTTTGAAAGTAGGATCCAGTGACACTGGAGGCATAGCTATTGCATCTTATGTTGATAGGACAGCATGATTACCCATAGCTGCCAAGTTCAAATAGCATGATTTAGCACCCAGTGCCAACTGCTAGGTGGTCTCGCCTACAGCTACAAAGGTTTTGGGATACTAACAAGAATTTTCACTTTCCCTTAGACAAGATGATGATCACCCCTACAGATTTCTATATGCTAACTGATCCCTTCGGATTGAACCTAATGAGGTACCATCCGGAACTCAAGTTGCAGAGGCAAAGGCATGTGGAGTTGTTTGGGTACTTGACTGAGAGAGGGTCTCTCAAGTCCAACTTCATCCAGTACTCCTTGATCAAGGATGTCTTCAAGGGATCTTTGGATGGCCTCTCTTATAAGTATATTTTTTACCTTTTTAGAGCATATTTGCTCGACAACATTAGCTTTGCGCACAACAATTGGTGTCATCTTCATTGGATGGCAAACTTAACGGACGCTACCACGGTGGCAGCTTTGAATGGAGTACTATAGTTTTTGCCACTCTCCTTAGGCATATGAGGGCAACTTGCTGATGGGATGGGGGGAACTACCCCCTAGTGACCTTCAGAGGATTTGGGATTGTGCTTGAGGTACACTTCACTTGCGTGTTTAGTTTACGCATTATAGAAGCCTGCTATTCTAATCATTGTTTCTTTTTTTCCTTTGCAGCCTTGGTTTTTTAAGCACTTCCATAAGATTACTCTTAGTGCTAATGTCACTAGGCGAGTGCATTTCTTGACTCAATGGACTTGTAGCGACTGCATGAGTGAAGCTCCTACTCTAAAGGACATCAACAACTTCAAGGTGGCCTTGAATTACCAAACCATTGCGGATGTAAGCACACTTCCCTGTACTTGGTTGTTAGGATGTCGTTGCTTTAAATCTTTTAAGTACCGACTTTCTGCTTTGTTTTAAGTGAACTGGGATTCTTATATGGATGTTGGGAGTGTCCCTGCTCGTATTAGCAAGGCAAGGGGTCTCTCTTACCAAAGAGTCCCATTGAAGGGCCTTTTGGATACGTTTGGTACCTCGACGTGACACCTCGAATGCCATAACTGCCTTATCTATGGACCATGTTCACATCCTCCTTTGCCTTGGAGGATATCACTCAGTGTCTAGGTGGGAAGGATGGTGTTTCGTTCTTCAAGGAGGAAGATTATGGTGTTTTCATCCGAGAGTGCCTAATGCTTCCTATTGCTCACAATATAAGCCCCCAATTTGCTTATTTTCATTTTTCTTGCTTTCTTTTCATGATTCTTATTGTGTGATGGTTTGTACTTGGTAGTACTTTAAGGCTCCGTTTGGACCCAGGAAAGTTTGGTGGAAAGAAAAAAATTTAGGAAAGTTACTTTTTTTCTTGTGTTTGGTTTAAAGAAAATCACAAAGAAAAAAAATATGGAGGAAAGTTAGGTGGAAAAATTATTAGAAACAAGTGATAAAATTTTCCTTATAAAATTGTGAGGAAAGTTTGAGGAAAGTCCCAACCTCCTCTAACCTTGCATTGCTTAAATAATATTAACATGATTCAAATAGTTCATCAACATTCAAATTTTTCATCCAAATTCTTGTATTTTTTCCTCAATCCAAACAAGAGAAAAAAACTCATTTTCTCCGTACTTTTTTTTTCCTCATATTTTTTTTCCTTCAACTTTTCTTTCTACCAAATTTTCTAAGAACCAAACAGACCCTAAGAGTGTTGCTATGATAAGTGCCGAGTGAGATAAACCAACACCTTCAAGGCGCAGCAGTTCGAGAGGATTGAGGAAGTCAAGGATGCCATCATCCCTGAGTTATAAAACATACCCTCAGATTGGTAGGGCTTATGCCCTTTGCTGTTATTATTAGCTCTTTCTACTTGCCTATTTCTTTGCTTATCATTTCCGTTTCCCGTTGGAGGTTCAATTGTGAAGATAGCATACTGATGAAATGGTTATAATAATTGCTTTAGGCCATGAGTGCAGTAGTTATATATTCTACTTTCTTGCTGAGCACACAATGGACTGGACGAAACCAGACCAAACTGTTGCCCGGTTCACAGTGCCGATCCGGAATTGTATCAGCTGCTAAATTGGCCGGCAGCAGGCCCTTATTTTCCTAGCACTCTGCATTTGCGATCACATGCCCCCCCCCCCCCCAAAGTTCAATTAAACACCATGGCATTAACATAGCATGTGAAAAAGCCAAAAAATGACGCAAGAACAGCAAGTCGTTAACAATGGTGCACCTAAAATTTCAGCCTCATGTCTCCCTCAGCCACCGCCACCTATAAATTGCAACCTCAAACTCACATTAATAATCTAATAGTCTCAGTCACTCCAGTCCATCACTCACTTCTCAAAGATTCCACAGTTTGCCAGCCTCAAACTCAATAATTCCACCAAAATCCTTCATGGCTAAATTAAAGCTTCAAAATTAATAAATAAATTGAGTTAAAGATTACCCACCAAGCTTACTGGACTGATTTGCAGGCCAATTAGGTGATATTTGGACCTAGGCCTCAATCTTCTTCCTCTTCCCCTACGGCCATCTTGTTTTGACTATTGCTTGCGCTGGTAGTGCTTGCTCAGCCCTTCATTTTCTACTTTGCTGCTATTGTTCTTTACCTTCCTCCTCTTTTCTTCGTCCTCACCTTCTCTCTCCACTCACTCCTGCTTTCTCTCTCCATGTGGAGGTAATGCAGGTGGGGTTGACTGGGGTTGTCAGATGGTGTTGAAGCTGAGAAAATCTGAGTTTTACAGCTGTGCTAAATCGTGCTTGGGTAGAACTTAGGCTCCTGGCTTTCTTTTGTTTTTGCTCAATTTCCTTTTTTTATAGCTAGACCAAGAATGAATTGGGCCTCAATACACCAAGCCCAAAATGGTTCCAACAGCCGATGACCGAATCTATTTTGCTGATCTCACATAATCTTGTCTTGTCCTAATTTTAACTTACTAATTTCACACAGTAACATACTAAATCAAGAAAATTTCAAGAAATAATTCACTAAAATTGTTACACTCAATTAACATGCAAACTTAATCTAATATAGCTAATATAATAACACATTGCTAACAAAATTATTAATCTAAGTAGCTCGCTCGAACATAAAATTTCTCGACTATTATGCTATTCCCCTCTTAAAAGAATTTTTCCTTGAAATCCTAAGGTGCAGTAAAACATGTGGCTCACATAAACATGGCACAAACCATGCAATCCCAAAAGTAGAATCCAACACTTTACTTTACAATTACATATAAGTTTCAAATCTAAAAAAAAAGTCTTTATGATATCCAATCACTCATCAACCAATCCTCTTTAAGTGCTTACTTACTTTGTTAAGGCACCAAGGACAAATCGGGTAGAAGAATTGCAATTGTGTTGGCATGGATAACCATATCAAATTGTTTTAAATGAACTTCAACTTTCAAGTTTATGTCCAAGCAATATCGGCACTACAACGACCAGTTTATACTTATGCATCAATACAAGCTAACACTCCAGGGCTTTTCATTCATAATAATCAATGGCGTGGCTAAGGTCAAGTGAAGATAGACAAACTAAATCAATTTCATTCTAAAGCACAAAGAAATTGAATAATTTTAGAATCAAGTCAGTCAATCTGAACGCTTCTATATCAAAGCAAGGTAGCAGAGGCATCATGTAGCATCACATGACATCACGTAGGACAACTTAGCACCCCAAAGACTAAGAATTTTTAGCAACATCAGGCACTGTTATAAGAATATGACACGCATATTATCGAGAGTAATACGTGGTGCCATCAATTAATAGGCAAGACACAACCTGGAAGAAAAATTGTATCATAAGAATGTTGGTCGATGGGCAGTGGAGGTTTGGTCCATTACCTAGCGGAGACAAATTATTTCAGATGCATATTGCCACCAGGCCTTATAGCTTTCTATGGGGTAAAGGAAGATTCTAAGTGTTTACTTTTCATGTATTGGTTCACGAAATAGCTGTCCATGCATATGAGTTATGGAGAATGAGATGGTAAGCAGCGTAGGAGTTAGTAAAGTAGTTACTCAGAGCTCCTAGATTAATACCTCATGTTGTTCTTATGGCTACAGATAACAAAAAGGAAGATCTCCATCAACTATGTACAGCTAAAATAACAAGATGCAAACAAGATAGTCAAAATACCTTAGCTGATCAAAAGTTCTAACCTATTATCTCCATATGGATATGATTTTCTTTGAATCATGAAAACACGTAAGTAAAATGACATGCTCATAGAGATGACTCTAAGCCCTTCGCAACCTCACTAGAATAACACAAATATATAACGCAATACAACTAAGCCATGCGAGCTCATGCATTTCGATCAATCACATTAATAACCGCTGTTTCAAAATTTGATGATAAAGTGATATAGTAAATATTCCAACACAACCACAAGCCCACCCAGCACATCATCACATGGGGTGCATAGACAATCACATATTCACGCAAGTGCGGGTCTCTAAGATCGTAAAATACTAGCATATAGAGTGGTAGCATCACAACATAGCAAACGGAATAACCCCCTAGAACTAATGGCAATACGCGTACCAGCTAATAAAAGGCATAACTCTAAGGTTTCCCCGTAAAGCTTATCACGTAATATATCATACAAGACAGCTTCATCATGTCTCGCCAACGATTATTTTATGTAACTCACCCATTAAGATTAAGGTAAAGAATTCAACTATGATATTTGATGCACTAGCATGCCACCCTTACTAAACATGAAATATACAAAGGTGAACAAATATGAATGTAGAATCTTACAGTCCTTAGATCTTATATTAATTATATACGCATATATAGTCATTCAAACTATAACACAAGATACTAGAAGTCATGTAGTGTGAATAACGATATGGCAATTATATTTTGCAACAAACCACAAAAGTTAAATCATTCAACCCATTTCAGCCACACGCCTAACCAAAATCAAGCTAAACAGACACCTAAAAGTTCATTTACTTTGCAATTCATTCACGAAACACAGCATTTACCTTTTCATAACAAATCTAAGCAACTATGTAAGCTTCTACGACTTTACATCATACATAACACCACATTTACACTCTAAAACACATATGGTCATGGTATTGTCACATAGGAAGATATCTAGATGAGTATATGCTAGTGTGAACCCTAGTTTCCAATCGATGGTGAAAGGCATAACTAGATAAGCTATAGGATACGTATACAATACATTCTACCGGATTCATGAGGACTTTAAGGACTCAAAGTATGGAACGGTGGTTCAATCACTAGTAGGGAGTTTGGGCTTCTAAACTTTGTATCAATACTTAAGAACTCTCCGTTAACACACGGATTATTCACCCTAGTAAGTCACAGAGATGGTGTGACATTTTTGAAGTGCACTGGGTTCTTTCTCCCCTCTTCGTTCTAGGTACATTAAAGTTCAATCTAAACAAATTACTGCCAAGCTCCACAACACGAATAATGGCCTATATGAAAGAATGTAAGAAATACATCATGTCAACAACATCAACCATGCATAGAACAACAGTAACAACATACAGGTAATAATGATATTTGCTTGGGAAGGTGAGAACAACCCCAATGAAATGGTCAGCAGGACATTCAAATTTACATTAATGCACATGAAAATATTATTTAATTCCCTTAAACAATTCAACATTTACAGAAGGTACCATCTAGTAGGGCTTTTAAACATAGAAAGTAAGCATTTGTCACTATCCCAGTAGTTAGCTATGAACAAATCTAGTGATCCACACATCCCAGCTGTGTAAAATCACAAACAGCACCCAATCACATATAGGAACACATACTCATAAGTTTAAACCAATGCATTATCACATAATGGATATGAGTCTTCAAGCACGAGAGCAAAACCTGACTCAATAATTAGAAAAGACTTTAACATTCGAAAATCCAACGGTTTCAAAAATGGATAATAGTCTAACAGTTTCTAGCCCCCTCTCTACCACCTTTTGTGTATGTATGCTTACTCCATTATAGGGGTCAGCGATCAAGTTCTACATAAATGTAAGGAAAGGGCTTGCAATTATTCATTTGTAACCCTTTTTAGTTCAAAACCACGCATACCATCAACTAGCTCACCAAAGGTGCATGCATAAAACCAGTTACTAACACTACAAAAAAAAATTCGTTTACCAGCAGATATCTACTGACAAAAAATAATATCTATTGGAAAAAATAGTTATTTGCAAGAGATTTGACTATTTGTGGGTATTAAAGTTTTGACGTAGGGAAGGAATGAGGGGTCCTAATATTTCCAACAAATAGAAATGAATTTGTTGGTATTATTACCGTATTACCAACATTCAATTTATCTGTTGGTATTGTGGTAACATTACCAACATATCATTTCTTTTAAAAACTTATGTTGTTGTTATGCAAATATACTATCGCGGGAAAAGCATAATAACAATTGAAAACTATGTTGTACACTTGCAATCCTTAAAAAAAAAAAAGAAAAGAAAAGAAGCCCTGCTAGTGAAACTAAAATGTTGATACTCATAACCAAGCCCTATTGTTTCAGTTTATTTGAAGCTCCCACCGCCCTCAAGCCCTGCTGTTTCAGCTTATTTGAAGCTCCCACCGCCCTCTGAAATTGACCCATCTTCAAAATCCACCTCTAAAATCACAGTTGTATGCCTTTGCTCTCAATTGCTTCGACAGTACCGGTGAATTCGATTCTCTAAAGTCGCAATCTTCCATCCCTGAAGACTCGAATTAAACCAGATATAGGGGTGTAAAATCCCATATTCGAATTCACCGATCTCTCAGTTCGCTCCTCAATTCGCCCAGAACCAGTAAAATCCCATCAAACTCTATTGTTGTTGAGTTGTTACTGTTGGTCGGTCTTCAATTACTACAGGTATGCTGCTCTGTCTTCTTCACACTATATTCCACGTAGATAATGAGTTGTTGCTCAGTTGAATTTCATTAGTTGTTCATCTGTCATCTCTCTCAATGTACCCAAAGCTTCTAATATGTTGTTAATTACTTGTTTGCATCCTATCTCTGGCATTGTTGGCATGAAAGAATGGACCTTGTCCCAGAAATTGATAATACGCGCAACAAAGATGAGAATTTAGGGTTAAATTTGGAACTCTCTGATGGCAATGTTTTTGCAATTTCTTTGAATTTGTTGGATTTGAATGTGAAATAAGACAGTAGTGTATAGGGTTGGCACACTAAAACTTCTTTGATTAATTAATTTTTTCAATTGCCTCTAAATTGAGTTGAATTTGGGTGATATCATGTTGGGATGAATGACATTCTAGTTGGGGTCAAAGTTAGGTTGATTCTTTCTTGTTCCATGTAGATTTATACAAGGGTTTGAAGGGTATTATGACATTCTGGTTGATTATGCTTTTGCCTATGTTTTCTTAAGAGATTTTGAATCTTATGATACTTGAAAATCTCGCAAGCTATGAATACATTTGCTTACAATGATGGGTATTCATAGGGCAAATGTGTTGACTACATGAACCTAGGTGAAAGATTTGTTTATTTTGTGTTGAAAGTTTCAAAGTTCACATGCTTGTTGGTTAAAGTTAGGATTGAACGAAGGTTAAAGATTTGCTTACAATGTGTTGACTACATGAACCTAGGTGAAAGATTTGTTTAATCTTGCAAGTTAGGTTGATTCTTTCATATCTCAATTTATAAGATGCAATGATGCCAATGTTTTTCTCCTTTTCATCGCAGATCATTAGTGTTCAAGAAATTTTAAGACATAATTATCTGTTGCGTCCTTTTAGAGGGATGAACAAAGTGGTTTCCAGATTATCTGTAAAGAAAAATTTTGTGATTGCTAGAACTTATTCTCTTATATGTAGCTTCTGCTAAATACATCTGTAATTGTAAACAACTATTCATGAAGGCATCTAGGAAAAGTATGAGTACATATAATACCTTGTGAATGTCTGGTGTAACTATTGTCATATTATTTTTGCCAACAATGGTGATATGTTTTGAGGAGAAGGCAACAACATGAAAAAAATTATGTCAAATCGTTTAAATCGTAGTCTTGCTGGTGCTGCGGTTGACTTCTAATTTGAAAGCAGTTTATTTTTTTGAAGTGAAAACACCCAAAAGCTTTATTCCTCTGGATTATTCTATCTACATTGGCTTAAATTTTCAACCTGTTATCAGCCCTATCAATGGGCTATAAGTATTAAGAATTCAACCAAAACTAGACTTCTGTTATAATGAAGCCTTTTGCTTGGAGAATGTTTAAACATTGGGTGCGTTCTGTCCATTTATGTGCCAGATGCAAGAATTCACTGACAGCAATGGCTATTGTAATGACCACCAAAACACAGAATTGGGTCCATAATTATTAAGAAGATCATAATCTTGAATTCATTATAACTGTTAAGAACCACCACTCTAGGGGGGAAAGTATGTACATCTACATAGTTTTTCTTTAGGTATCGTTGAGTTCCCAAGACAAAAGAAAAAACCTAACCCCCAAAAGAATTAGTATCAAGTCAAACATTGCTGATTTGTCCCTCATCTCCTATTTAGAGCAGAAGTTAAACTAAAGAATGCTTCTTCAGTGCAAGAATTGTAAGACCACCCATAGGATGGTGGAAGCCAAACTCTTCTTCAACGCATAATAGCAACTCTTGAAACATGGGGTGGCTCAAGTAAGAAAAGGGCACAAAATATCTTATCTTATCAGCTTCTTCCCCTACATAGACTGGGATGTGCCCTTTTGGAACTACTTTCTGCCTTTTGGTGTGGAGAGATTGTGTCTTTAAAATTGAATGCATGTTGTTTCTAGAGCCAGTTGCTTAAGTCTTTCCTTATAAATTCATGTGTGTGGCTCATGTTCAATAAGGCACTTGTTGCTTGGCCTTCTTCTTGATCATAGAGATGCTTTGAACTCGTCATCCAAACCGAAAGCCTTCCCTATTCTCGATAAGATAATAGCTAGAAATATATTGTCTGATCTAAAACTATTAGATCTTAATCTTTCAGTATATTCTCATGGCTTACGAGGGATAAGACTCGACTCTTAACTAGGGAATCCGGTCCCTTATTGTAATATGAGGAGGTCTGATATGAAAATGTAGTATGACATCCAGATAGCGATATGCTGTGCTTTTCAAGGTTCCCATGTGATGCTGGAATCTGGATGATTAATCCTCAAGACATATGAAGGTAGGTTCATCTCTTAAAGTCTGTTTTACGGTGTAAGGAGGCATACAGATGAGTTGGTAAGATGAACACCTGCATTGCCTTACACGTGTAGCCTTCGCCTTATCAACTTTATAAACAAATATGCTAAGAAAGTTTCCCATAGTCTAATTAATGTTGTTTGAATGTCTTGTGTAGCAGCTGTAGTATCACCTTTCTATCATGATGTTGTGACTCGGTATATTTTTAAGAGGGAGCACGAGGGTCAAATTATATGGTATCAATTTATGTGAAGTGATAGTTCCTACATAGACTACAGTTCATATGTAATATTTAGAAGACATATTAGATTCTTGTGCCAGATATATAAACTACTTTTCGAGATTATCAATAGGAGCATTCTTTTGAGTTTTAAGTTTGACCCTAAAACTATGAAGACATATTCTCATTAGTATAGTAAGACTCAGTAGGGATAAGAGTAGAGGAACCCTGCTTCTTAATGCAAATAAGAATTTGATCAAATAATCTAATTCTCTTATGTTGGAGCTCCTGGGTTGGATCAAGGAGGGGCTCGTATCATTCAATTTGTGCACTTAATAAGACGATATACTTATGTAGCCTTTGCTTGAATGAGAGCCTAAACACATCATATTGAGAGCAGTTTTCATTAAATCCAAATATGCTTTCTGAATGTCTGGTGGAACAGCTGCAGCATAACTAATGATGGTTCATAGTGATTGTGAGTTAATTAGCTATATTTTAGTGTTATATTTAAGTAACTGCAAGCTGTCCCAAAGTAGTGCTGGATTTTCCTTCAATTTATACTTTAACATTTTTTACTATAATTGTTGTTGTAATGTGTGCTAGCTTATATCTTAAGAATGAATAATTATTTAAAAATTATGATATGTAGGAAGTTGCCATTATGGATGCATTTAAGGATAAGAGCTTGGCGAAGTTGAGGACAATGGATAACAAATATATGGAATATCTAAATGCATTTCTTGATCATGCATTTGCGACTTCTGCTATTGACGATAAGATTTCATGCCCATGTACGGCATGTGCTAATCAATTCCACCATGAAAGGGAAGTTGTAAGAGTTCACCTTCTTTGTCTCGAGGTACTTCCGTTCGACGTTATCTCTTTTCACCAGGAACATCCTTTTTGCCACACACTACTACAAGTAAGGTTTTTTTTTTCAATACAGAATGCAAGTTTTTGTATTATTAAAGATTAAAGTAAAACACTTGGTGGGAATTTTATAGAAAAAAAGACAATTGGAACCCAAAACAACAATGTTTTTAGTAGTTGTACGGTGACGGAAAATGCTCCTCTTGTACCATGTTGTTTTTTTTTTACTTATAATTTTCTAATGTTATTTTTTTTACCACTTTTACAAGAGTTACGTCGTAGTCTTAGTCATACCATTCAATCTGTGGAGCTCTCAAAGCATGTTGATTTTATATCAACAATGCTGACATAAGCTTACAACCCAGAGACAATGGAGAGGTTCCTAGAAGTAAGTCATGTACTTGTTGTGCATATGTTACTTTATGTCTAAGTGCAATTCCTATTTTGTGTAATTATATTTCATTTATGTTCTATAATTGTCATATATAACACTCACTTGCTTTTGTGACATCATAGGAGAGGTCAATTCAAACTCATTGGAGCTTGTAGAAAGTGAAGCAAATCATGATATGGGAGATGAATCATCGACTAAAGGTGGTCACAACTCCACAAGTAGAAGGCGCATACAAGCAACCAAGGAAAAGAATGAGAAGGCTCGTGGACCTGATAAGATAAAGGTTTTGAAGAACTCTGTGTTTGTCGATGTGAACGAACAACTTCAACCTATAGTTAATTCCCAAAGGTAAATGTCTTCCATGATTGGGTGTCTTGCACGAGACCCTAGAAGACTACCACTATTGTATTGATTGGAGGAGAATTGAACAAGAGAAAAATGATTCAGTGTGGGCAGAGGCGAAGGTATATATGTCTCAATATATATTACATGCTTCCAAAGTTGAACCTCTACACTCTGATTTTTGCGCCAAGCCTTGCATGTGTGCCCGGATTTCAAAGCAAAAATATGAATTTTAAGTTTATTTTAAGTTTTCATTGGTTCTTTTTCTTTGTATTTGTCGCACCACGTTCATTTCACTTTTCCGAAGGAAAGGATCCTTATGAATAGACAATGGAGAAAATGCATGCTTGTTGGAGAGGCCACAAATATGAGTTAAAGGTGGCACTATTTGATGGTAGAAGTCATGATGATGCTTCAGCTAATGCAAAGATATGAGTGTTTATTTTTATTTAATTTTCTTATTCATCTTATTTCTTTTTACAAATGTACAACACGACAGGAAGCAATTGAAAATGAGTTATCTCGCTTTGAAGAAGATTCATGTGATGATGCTACTTGAGATGAAATTTTCAAAAAAGTTGTTCAAGAAGACAAGTACAGTTATGCTAAGACCTTTGGCATTGGGGTCAACGTTCCTCGCTCAACAACTAAAAGGTGTGCTTCAGAGGAAGAACGAACTAAAAGAAGGAAAACCGAGCAAGAGCAACAAGAAAGTCAAGAGAAGATTGAACGTTTGGAGAATAAACTTGGGTATGTCACTAATTTGGTGAAAGTGCTTTTGAAGCACTAGTTATTCCTATGTGAGATATTTTATTATTTGTTTCATTGCTGAGATTTCTGTGGTGCTTAATTGTTTTTTAAGCTATTGGCCAGAGTAATGGTCTTTGTCTTAGAAAGTCTTATTTGTGATATGCATGTATTTTAGTAGTCAATGACTTGTGCTATATATTTTATTAATGTGATGTAGATGTTCTTGACGAGCTCGACATATTTCAAAGCTGGGGAACTTTCTTTGGCTTCATGCATTTTCTTGATGAGCTAGACATAGTGCCCATATATAAAGCTTATATGTGGTATGCTTAGGTTTAGATCTTCGACCTGGTATAATTTGGATGCGAGTTGTATCTTTTATTTCCTTCTTTATTATTGAACTTTAATGTTTGGTATACTCCATACTAGTGGCCCGTTAGAGTTGTGGACTTAGGTGTGTAGCCATTTAGCTAATTTATATGTTCTTTTATACTTCTACTAGATGCAGGGAATTAATGTAAGGATTTAAGCCTCAGAAATGATCAGTTTTCAGGTGAAACTCTGTCCGTTTGCCATGGAATTTAAGTAGGAATTTAACAAATTGTTGATACTACTGTAGTTTTTATAGAGTATACAAATTATGCATTTTATATCTCAAGTTCTCTAATAAGTGAGTGCAGAGGAGTTAATTTGACTATCTTGCTGGTAAGCCTTTTCAATTTAAGATGGTCTTGTACATTTCATCTCTATTGAAATTAATTTGTTGTGATGCAATTTGTTACATCTCTTGCCATGAGGGGGGGGGGGGAAGAGAGTGTGACTAGAGGTTTACATGAAAAGTTTATTTAGTTGGAATGTGTTTGATAACTTGTATATTTTTGTTTGTTTTTAATGATAAATTTAACATCATGTTATTAAGGGAGAATGCCATTAAATGATTATAAATATTCTTTATTACCTCTTCTTAAGATTTATGCTTTTGTGCTTCTTTAATAGGGAATATCGGAGGATGTTCTTTCTTTATTTAAGGATATTGATGATGACAATGAAAATGGTAATGTGTTTGAAGAAGAAAATGCCGAAGAAGTTCATGATCAAGAACAAAATGATGAGTCATAGTTTGAGTTCTCTTATGTGGTTAACTATTATCATGACTTATCTTTTAGGTAGACCAAGTAATGTTTATGAGTTTGCACTTGTAGTTTGGACTTTAATTTCAATGGAAGCAATTGTTGGAGTTATGTACTTATTTGTTATGAACTTTTAACGAATGTATAACACTTTTGAAAACTTTTAAATAACATTGTGCTTTTGTTTGGGTTGATTCTTCTATTGTGGATAAATATTGTACCTATAGGTTTGATTTTATGTAGATGTATTTGTTGGAAAAAATAGTTCCCACATGAATGGATGGACTATTGGCAGTAGATGTTTTGAATCATGAGGTGTGTGAAGGAACTGAATTACCAATAGATTGCATCTTGATGGAAATTCTTTTTTGGCGGTATACAGTAGTATCAATAGATCTTCTTGTTGGATAAGATTAAAAAGGAGGGAAAGAGAAAGAACTACCAACAAATACAGTGCGATGGTGAATAATTTATGTCGCCAGTTGATTTAGTTCCAATAGAAACATCTGATGGTAACACTTGTCATCACCAACATATGATGTCTCTGTTGGTAACATGGTGACATTCACCCACGGATTCATTCTGTTGGTATTATGGTATAATGGCGACAAATTACAATATATGTTGGTAAACCTAACACCAACACCTCTTTTTACCAAAAATCTAGCAACAGACCAATATATGTTGGTATAAGGTTTTACCAACAACAAATGTACTTATTGCAATAGAACTATCCATGTTAGTAAAAACCACTTTTTTTTAGTGTAATGTAGCCAACACTTAGCTAAATCATGATAGTGCCATTTATTTAACTCACATTCTAACGCACATCTTGATTTTACAATCAATCAACTTACTCTAGTCACACAACTTTCAGCCAGTCAAATCAACCAATACGCCAAAACACATTTACATCTAAAGGTACACCATATGTCTTATCATCACTCAAGACGTGCCTAGACAACTATATGGAAATACAAGATCAAAGTCCTGGATTGTGGTCACAGGACCTATTATGATATTATCTGTAACACCCCCACCCCTTGGGAAAAAGGTATTCATTATTTCCCAAAATTTTGAAAATAAATTAATAGAGTTCCATATAAAAATTGGCCACAGCCCCTGGCTTATAGCATGGCAATGTTACCTAAAAATAAATAAATGAGTAAATAAAAATACGAAGGTCATTTTAGTTACACTTGATGGCTACACGCCAAAGAAACCAACCCCATGGGCAACATATCTAGGGTACACAAGCTTTAAAATTAAGTACATGGAAGAAATGAAAGTTACATCTTAATGAGTCATAGACCCAAAGTAGTTGGATTTACATTGATAAGTACCCATAGAGCATATCATTTTATGGTCGTTTTGATGCTTTTTTAGGGGATTCATAAGTTTTATGCTTAGATTTTACCCCAAAAATCCCATTTTACACTTGGGTATAGTACTTTGATGACTTTTGTAGGTTTTAGGACCTTTTTGACTAAGAATTCACCCTTAAAAGTCATCCTTATAACTCACCACGGATGCCCTCGGTCACTATGCTCATGGAAGAAAGAGAAGAGTAGAAGAACATTGAGGAAGTGGACACCATGGTCTGCCCATGGTGGATGCCAAGGTCCGTGGTGTCTCCATTTCCTGCGAGGCTATTTATTTCCTCGCGCCTTTTCAACTTCCAAGCAGTTTTTAATGTCATTTATACGCATGGCTTTTTGACTTCCAGTAGTTTTGCTATAAAAGGGGGACTCTCGCCTTCATTTCAACATACATCGTCTAAATCCATCATTCTTTCCACCATCTAGTTAAATTTAGATTTTATTTTAGAGTGAGGGAGAGCAAGTAGAAGAACCAGATACGCAAGGAAGCGAGATCGGGTTCTACAATCGAAAGAGTCAAGCACGCATTTTGCCTAAGGAAACTCTTCTCTTTTCTCTTCTCTGTTCTCTTTAGATTTATCATTTTAGAATAGTTAGATGTTTAATTTAATCATGCATATGTAGTTTATTTTTTGCCTAGGGATTTAGTAGTTTATGAAAGTATAGTTGGATCATGTTTTAATCTACTGAATTGTGTTTACTTTATGATTGGTTTGATTTCGTTCTATCAAGTGATTATCATATTGTGAGTTGATTTTTGGCTAAAGTTTGCTTGCACACTTGAAACAATGGAGTGAAAAACTGAAAGGTGACATTTTGTTGCTAAAATGCTTGATAAAACCTGACATAACATCGCCATGAAAGAGAGATTTGCATGTTAGGAGGACTATAGTGTAATCGAAGATGTTTAACTTGGATTAAGACAAATTAGTTTGAAAGAATAACTTTTGCTTAATTTTGGAAAATTTGATTGATTTCGAAGGAATAGACTAAATTTTTGGAGAGATTGTAATTTCTCGATATTAAACGATTAGAGCAAAACACATGTTTATCATTTTGATCCAATCAACTTTCACAGCTACATGAATTCCTAGGCGTTTCTCCTTAATAGATTTAAAATTAAAGAATTAGAAGTTGTTAAATTGAAACCCCTTGAATTAGTTATAGTTGTTTCCTTATCTTTGTATTTTTATCAATCTAAAGTTTGGATTCGCTTAGCATATCTTGAGGGAATATAGGCCAATAGTGAAACCCGTGCTTTTTTAGGGGATTGGGATTTTCATAGTAAAAATGTTGATGATGCATGTTATTTACCTGAGTGGATTGCTTGGGATTTATTTGAGCTTGAAAGGCTAGTCGTGTTTTTAGATATTCATTTTTTGATCCTTGTGCATTCTATTGTAGATATTATTATGCTGCTTTTTGGTGTGATTTTTATAATTCTTCTGACCATGCTACTAGTTCGTGTCCTTATTATGCATGCTATGATTAGTTTGACTTTGTATAACCTTGAGACAATACTGATTTTGTCCTATCCTTACATGATTCATCATTCCCTTTAGCTCAGTGCACGGGGCTTGAGGTGAGTGAGCCTCTGGAGGTAGTTGCTAGGTTTCTTGTTGCTGATGCATGTTTTAAGTCAGAAGATATTTTAAATGGGGTGCATGATCTATATGAGACTCGTTTGGAGGGGTCATGTGATGTGTTTACGCATTAGGAGTCTCCTAGGCTTGATTTTAATGATAATCCCCAATCCCAGTGATCAATCTCAAGTTTCCCTTATGTGTTCATTACCTCTCCTTCCCCTGAGTATTACGTTGACACACCCATTGAAAGTCCTATGATTTTTTATGCTAATGTTGATTTGGGCTAAGAGGTTAACATGTTCAATATGCTTGGCGGGAATGCTAATAACTTTTTGTCTCTAGGTTGCTTTAGTGGATTTAATGCCTCTCTTGATCCATATTACATGTACCTAGAGGACTTGCCTAGGAAAATTAAGTGGACTAAATTCTGTAATCCTTCCTATGATTTTTCGATATCCATTGATAAAGTGAAGAGGATACCGATAATATTTGGTGTGGTTTTCATTATTGCCTCTTACCTTTTATTTTCTGAATTGTTTTCCCAGGTGTTTGATAAGCTCCTGCGTGCGTTGACAACGTCTGATTTAAAGGGTTGAGTCTTGACAACATGATGGAGTGACTGATGCTCCATGTACCCCAGTTATTAGGAGGCCGCATAGCTTAGGTGTACTCTGCACCTAACCTGGTTAGATCGTTATATTTTGTTTCTTTTTTCTTCTTTTACTTTCTTTCCTTTGAATAATAATGCTTTATGCAAGCCTAAGATAAGGGTAGTTCTATGTTTTTCATTTTGGTTATTAGTTTGCATACTTGTTAGAGCATATAGTTTTAGGTTTCTTTTTGTTTGCAAGTTGTATATTGTTGATATTTAGATTTGCATACAAAGATGGTGAGGATTGGTTTGAGATAACCTCTAAGGATATGTTTGTTAGGCAAAATAGCGTTCGTGAGTTTGAGTAGCTTGTGTTGTGTAATCCTTTTTGGCGTGAAAATTTTTAAATGCTTTATAAACATTTCTGGTTTTGATCCATGTCTTGATTAAGAACTTTGTTATCCCTTGCAATCGTTAGCACTAATGTTTGTACATGGGAGTCACTTTATGAGCTTAATGAGACTTTGGTAGATGTCTCGTAAGATTTTGAGCCTTATGTGGACTAATTCCTTATGTTTTGTCTCATGTTTCTTTCATGTGTGTGACTCTTCTATGTGGCATCTCCAGAACTTGCCTTTACTCTTGTTCAAAACCACATTACCATATGCATATTTTGATGATATGACAGAGGCATATCTTTCTTTAACCATTTTAGCTAGATAACCAGAAAGCCTGCTATTGCATTACATGCTTATTCCCTTTGCTAGCCCCTTTGAGCTTATATCCATCATTGTTGTGATCTCGTCATATTAGCCCTTGGCCAAACACATATTCTTACCTTTATGCCAAGTCTATGGAGCATCACTTCATCTATATAATGGGCGGTTTTGGGGATATTTGGCTTTTAAGGTGGCTTTAGTATGTTGGTTTGTTGAGGGAATGATGATATTGAGCATTTGCTTTGGTACCCTCTTATTTAGGTTGAATATATGTATTAGGTTGTGAGTTGATAATTTGTGATCCTATGCCTTACAACAATTGCAATTTTTGTTTCATTTTCAAAAAATCAAAAAAAAAGAAAAGAAAAAAAGAAGAAACAAAAGTTATGTTGGAAAAAAAGAGAGAAAATCGTAGAAAAAAAAACAAAAAAAATGAGTAAATGATTGGCATTGGATATGCAAGTAGCTTGTATTCCATTCTTTGCAACTCGTTTCCTACGTAATTCATTCAGGTATGTTCATTGAATTGTTGGAGTTTGGAGTGCTGGTGAACTTATTAGTTTCTAAGTGCTTTGTTGGTTGCTCCATAGTCACTTGGCTAAGTAGCTCCACAATTCCCAAATTCATTTGTCTACCCATTTCCCTTAACCCTTCTAGCCCACGTTACAACCCTATCAAAGTCCTCTTTATTGTCTTGTGCACAATGTATTTTAGTGGTGGAGAATTTGAGAGTCTTGACAAGCGTATGGTAGATTGCATCTTTGGAATGAGTATTCAGTGAACCTATGCGATATTTCAAATACATGAATGGGAGTGATTCACATTTCCCCAAAGTGAGATTCTACCAATCCATTTAGCTCTAGTCAATTCAATATGCTCGTATGATGTACTTAGTGGTTCTTTAGGGTTGATCAAGTTTGATATCGAGCTTGCGGTCTTATACTTCTTCGAAAACCTTCTCCTCCTGATTGTGAAATATTTTGCACACTATTTGGGTTTGCCGTTGATTGATATTCTTACTTGTGATATGCTATAACTTGCCTACTTTAAAGAGGTTTCATGTTTTGAGTCCTAGATGCATTTTCCCTTATTAGTTTTATCTGGTGTTTGCTTGAGGACAAGTAAATTTAATAAGTACCCATAGAGCATAACATTTCAAGGTCATTTTGATGCATTTTTAGAGGATTCATAAGTTTTATGCTTAGATTTTACGCCAAAAATCCTATTTTATGAATGGGTATAGTGCTTTGACGACTTTTACCGATTTTGAGACCTTTTTGATCAAGAATTCACCCTTAAAAGTCATCCTTATGACTCACCACAGTTGCCCCCAGCCACCATGACTGTGGAAGAAGAAGAAGAACAGAAGAACACCGAGGGAGTGGACACCATGGTCTGCCTGTGGTCAATGCCATAGTCCGTGGTGTCCCTATTTCCTATGAGGCTATTTATTTTATCGTGCCTTTTTAACTGCCAATCAGCTTTTAACGTCATTTATACGTGTGGCTGTTCGACTTCCAATAGCTTTACTATAAATGAGGGCTCCACATTTCAACACACATCATCTCAATCCATCATTCTTTCCACCATCTAGTTAGATTTAGATTTCATTTTAGAGTGAGGGAGAGCAAGTAGAAGAAGAAGATTTATAAGAAAGTGAGATCAGGGTTCTGCAATCGTAAGATTCAAGCACGCATTTTGGATAAGCAAACTCTTCTCTCTTCTCTTCTCCTTTCTCTTTACATTTATCGTTTTACAGTAGTTAGATGTTTACCTTATTCATGCGTGAGTAGTTTAATTTTTGTTTATGGATTAATAGTTTATGAAAGTATAGTCGGATCATGTTTTAATCTACAGAATTGTGTTTACTTCATGATTGGTTGGATTTCATTCTATCAAGTGATTATCATGTTGTGAGTAGATTTTTGGCCGAAGTTTGCTTGCACGCTTCAAATGATTGAGTGAAAAACTGAAAGTTGACATTTGATTGTTAGACAGCTTGTTAAAACCTGACACAATATCGTCTCAAAAGGAAGATTTGCATGTTAGGAGGACTAGAGTGTAATCAAAGATATTTAACTTGGATTAAGACAAATTACACTGAAAGAATGACTTTTGCTTAACTTAGGCGAATTTGGTCGATTTCGATTTAATAGACTAAATTTTTGGAGAGATTACAATTGCTCGAGATAAACTGATTAAAGCAAAGCACATGTTCATCATTTTGATCCAATCAACCCCCATAACTACATGAATTCCTAGGCATTTTCTCCTTAATTGATTTAGAATGAGTGAATTAGAAGTTATTAAATTGAAACCCGTTAAATTAGTTACAGTCATATCCTTATCTTCGTATTTTTATCAATCTAAAGTTTGGATTCACTTAGCATATCTTGAGGCAATATAGCCCAACATATCAACCTAGTCTCTATGAGATTGACCTTGATTTGATACAAAGCGACCGTACGCTTGTCGTCGTCTCAAGTTTTTAGCGCCGTTGTCGGGGACTAGCGTTGAGTATTGGGTTTTTCCTAATAGGTTTCACTAAGCATTTTATTTTTCTTTGGAGAAAAAAAATCGATAAAAAGAATTTTTGAAAATTAACAAAAATAATGAAAAAAATAATGGCAATTTTTCATTTTCCCCAATTTGAGCATGAATTATTTTGGAGGTATTTGAAGTGCTTAAATGTCTTTCTTGCTCAATGTGGTTATTGTATTGGTAAATAGGAAATTTTAGACATTATTGATGAGGGTGTGAAAAGTGAAACCCGTACACTTTTAAGGTATTGGGATTTTCATAGTGAAAATGATAGTGATGCATGTTATTTACTTGAGTGGATTACTTGGGATTCATTTGAGTTTGAAAAGGATAGTTGTGTTTCTAGATATTCATTTTTTGATCCATTTGGATTCTATTCTAGATCTTATTATGCTCCTTCTTGGGGTGATTTGTGTAATTCTTCTGACCATGCTACTAGTTCGTGTCCCTATTATGCATGCTATGATCAGTCTGATTTCCTATCACCATGGGACAATACTGATGTTGTCCTATCCTTACATGATTCATCCTTCCCTTTAGCTCAGTGCACGGGGCTTGAGGCGAGCGAGCCTTTTGGGTAATTGCTAGGTTTGATGTTGCTTATGCATGTTTTAAGTCAGAAGATATTTTAGACGAGGTGCGTGACCTATATGAGACTCCTTTGGAGGGGTCATGTGATGTGTTTATGCACAGGGAGTCTCCTAGCCTTAGTTTTGATGATAGTGTTATCCTCAATCCCCTTGATCATTTTTATGTTTTCCCAATGTTTTTAGTACATGTTCCCTTCCGTGAGTATTACACTGACACGCCTGTTGAAAAGCCTATGATTTTTGATGCTAATGTTGATTTAGGCTATGAGGTTAACAAGTTCAATATGCTTGGTGGGAATGCTAATAATTTTGCATCCTTAGGTTGCTTCAGTGGGTTTAATGCCTCTTTTGATCCATATTATATGTACCTAGTGGACTTGCCTAGGAAAATCACGTGGACTACATTCTTTAATCTTTCCTATGATTTTTCTATAGCCTTTGATAAAGTTAAGAGGATACCTATACTCTTTGGTGTAGTTTTTATTATTGCCTCTTACCTTTTATTTTGTGAATTGTGGTCCCAGGAGTTTGATAAGCTCATGTGTGCAGTGACAACATTTGATTTAAAAGGCCGAGTCTTGACAACGCGATAGAGTGGCTGATGTTCCATGTAGCCCGATGATTACAAGGCCGCATACTTTAGGTGCACTTTGCACCTAACCTGGTGAGATTGTTATGTTTTGTTTTCTTTCCCTTCTTTTACTTTCTTTCCTTTGAATAATAATTTTTGACACAAGCATAAGGGAAGGGTAGTTCTATGTTTTTTATTTTGGTTAGTAGTTTGCATACTTGTTAGAGCATATAGTTTTAGGTTTCTTTTTGTTTGCATGTTGTATTTAGTTGATTTTTAGATTTGCATATAGAGATGGTGAGGATTGGTTTGAGATAACCTCTGACTATATGTTTGTTAGGCAAAATAACTTTCATGAGTTTGAGTAGCTTTTGATGTGTAATCCCTTTTGGTGTGAAAATTTTTGAAGGTTTAGTGAATATTTCTTGTTTTGACCGTTGTCTTGGTTGAGAACTTTGTTATCCCTTGTAATCATTAGCACTAATGTTTGTACATGGGAGTCATTTTATGAGCTTAATGAGACTTTCGTAGATGCCCTGTAAGATTTTGAGCCTTATTTGGATTAATTCCTTATGTTTAGTCTCATGTTTCTTTCATGTGTGTGACTCTTCCATGTTGCATCTCTAGAACTTGCCTTCATTCTTGTTCAAAACCACATTACCATATGCATATTTTAATGATATGATAGAGGCATATTGTTCTTTGACCATTTTAGCCACATAACCAAAAAGTCTGCTGTTGTATTACATGCTTATTCCCTTTGCTAGCCCCTTTGAGCTTATATCCATCTTTGTTGTGACCTCGTCGTATTAGCCCTTGGCCAAAGACATATTCTTACCTTCATACCAAGTCTATGGAGCATCTCATCTATATAATGGGCAGTTTTGGGGATATTTGGGTTTTAAGGTGGCTTTAGTATGTTGGTTTGTTGAGGGAATCATGATATTGAACATTTGCTTTGGTACCCTCTTATTTGGGTTAAGTATATCTATTAGGTTGTGAGTTGATAATTCGTGATCCTATGATTGGCATTGAATGTGTAAGTAGCTTGTGTTCCATTCTTTACAACTCATTTCACACGTAATTCATTAAGGTATGTTCATTGAATTGTTGGAGATTGGAGTGTTGTTTAACTTATTAGTTTCTATGTGCTTTGTTGGTTGCTCCATAGTCACTTGGCTAAGTAGCTCCACAATTCCCAAATTCATTTGTCCGCCCATTTCCCTTAAGCCTTCTAGCCTATGTTACAACCCTGTGCAAAGTCCTTTTAATTGTCTTATACACAATGCATTTTAGTGGTGGAGAATTTGAGAGCCTTGGCAAGTGTATGGTTGATTGCATCTTTGGAATGAGTCTTCAGTGAACCTATGTGATATTTCAAGTACATGAGTGGGAGTGATTCATATTTCCCCAAAGTGAGATTTTACTAGTCCATTTAGCTCTAGTTAATTCAATGTGCTCGTATGATGTACATTGCGGGTCTTTAGGGGGTAAAGTTTGATATCAAGCTTGTGGTCTTATACTTCTTCAAAAACCTTCTCCTCCTGATCATGAAATATTTTGCGCACTGTTTGGGTTTGACGTTGATTGATATTCTTACTTGTGATATGCTATAACTTGTCTACTTTAAAAAGGTTTCATGTTTTGAGTCCTAGATGTATTTCCTCTTGTCGGCTTTATCTAGTCTTTGCTTGCAGACAAGCAAACGGTTTAAGCATGGGGGAGTTTAATATGTACCCATAGAGCATAACATTTCATGGTCATTTTGATGCATTTTTAGAGGATTCATAAGTTTTATGCTTAGATTTTACCCCCAAAATCCCATTTTACGCTTGGGTATAATGCTTTGATGACTTTTGCAGATTTTGAGGCCTTTTTGATCAAGAATTCACTATTAAAAGTTATCCTTATGACTCACCACAATGGCCCCAATCACCATGCCCGTGAAAGAAGGAGAAGAACAAAAGAACACCGAGGGAGTGGACACCACGGTCTACCGGTGGTCAATGCCACGGTCCGTGGTGTCCCTTTTTCCTGTGAGGCTGTTTATTTTCTCGTGAGTTTTCAACTTCCAAGAAGTTTTTGATGTTATTTATGCACGTTGCTATTCGACTTACAACAGCTTTGCTATAAAAGGGGGTCTCCCACCCTAATTTCAACATACATCATCTCAATCCATCATTATTTCCACCATCTAGTCAGATTTAGATTTTATTTTAGAGTAAGGGAGAGCAAGTAAAAGAAGAAGATGTGCGAGGAAGCAAGATCGGCTTCTGCAATCGAAAGATTCAAGCACCCATTTTGGCTAAGCAAACTCTTCTCTCCTCTCTTCTCTTTTCTCTTTAGATTTATCATTTTAGAATAGTTAGATGTTTAATTTAATCATGCGTGAGTAGTTTAGTTTTTTTTTTATGGATTTAGTAGTTTATGAAAGTATAGTTGGATCATGTTTTAATCTATAGAATAGTGTTTACTTTATGATTGGTTTGCTTTCATTCTATCAGGTGATTACCATGTTGTGAGTTAGTTTTTGGCCAAAGTTTGCTTGCACACTTAAAACAATTGAGTGAAAAATTGAAAGGAGAAATTTGATTATTTGACTGCTTAATAAAACCTGACATAACATCGTCTCGAAAGAGAGATTTTGCATGTTAGGAGGACTAGAGTGTAATCGAAGATGTTTAACTTGGATTAAGACAAATTAGTTTGAAAGAACGACTTCTGCTTAATTTAGGCAAATTTGGTCGATTTTGAAGGAATAGACTAAATTTTTGGAGGGACTGCAATTCCTCGAGATTAACCGATTAGAGCAAAGCACATGTTAATCATTTTGATCCAACCAACTCTCATAACTACATGAATTCCTAGGCGTTTTCTCCTTAATTTATTTAAAATTAGTGAGTTAGAAGTTGTTAAATTGAAACCCCTTGAATTAATTATAGTTGTTTCCTTATCTTCGTAATTTTATCAAACTAAAGTTTGGATTCGCTTAGCGTATCTTGAGGGAATATAGCCCAATAGATCAAGCTAGTCTCGGTGGAATCGACCTTGATTTGCTACAATGCCACCGTGCGCTTATGGTCGTATCAAGTTTTTGGCGCCATTGCTGGGGACTAGCGTCGTATTTTGGTTGTTTCCTGATAAGTTTGACTAAACATTTTGTTTTTCTTTGGAGAAAAAAACGCATAAAAAGAATTTTTGAAAATTAACAAAAAAAATTGAAAAAAACAATGGCAATTTTCCATTTTTCCTAATTCAAGCATGAATTATTTTGGATTCAGCCTCTCTACGGGTAGAAATGTCGGTAGAGGTAAGGTTGCCTACAATTTGGATCTCCACAAACCCCGTGAAAGCAGGACCCACACTTGGAGGTGGTGTTGTTGCTTAAGCGCTTAAATGTCTTTTTTACTCAATGTGGTTATTGTGTTGGTAAATGGGAAATTTTAGACATTACTAATCAGGGTATGAATAGTGAAACCTGTACTCTTTTAAGGTATTGGGGTTTTCATAGTAAAAATGTTGATGATCCATGTTATTTACTTGAGTGGATTGCTTGGGATTCCTTTGATTTTGAAAAGGCCAATCGTGTTTCTAGATATTCATTTTTTGATCCTTGTGCATTCCATTCTAGATCTTATTATGCTCCTTTTTGGTGTAATTTGTGTAATTCTTCTGACCATGCTAGTAGTTCGTGTCCTTATTGTGCATGCTATGATCAGTTTGACTTTGCATCAGCCTGGGATAATACTGATGTTGTCCTATCCTTATATGATTCATCCTTCCCTTTAGCTTAGTGCATGGGGCTTGAGGCGGGTGAGCCTTTTGGGGTAGTTGCTAGATTTGATGTTGCTAATGCATGTTTTAAGTCAGAAGATATTTTAGATGAGGTGCATGATCTAGATAAGACTCCTTTAGAAGGGTCATGTGATATATTTATGCAAACGGTGTCTCCTAGCCTTGGTTTTGATGATAGTGTTATCCCCAATCCCCCTGATCATTCTCATGTTTCCTCTATGTGTTCATTACCCTCTCCTTCCCCTGAGTATTACATTGACACGCCCATTGAAAATCGTACGATTTTTTATGCTAATGTTGATTTGGGCTATGAGGTTAACATGTTCAATATGCTTGGTAGGAATGCTAAGAATTTTGTGTCCCTAGGTTGCTTTAGTGGGTTTAATGACTCTCTTGATCCATATTACATGTACCTAGAGGACTTGCATAGGAAAATCACATGGACTACATTCTTTAGTCCTTGCTATGATTTTTCTATAGCCATTTACAAATTTAAGAGGATACCTATTCTCTTTGGTGTGGTTTTCATTATTGTCTCTTACCTTTTATTTTTTGAATTGTGGTAGCAAGAGTTTGATAAGCTCTTGCATGCATTGACAACGTCTAATTTAAAGGGCTTACTCTTGACAATGTGTTGGAGTGGCTCATGCTCCATGTACCCCGGTTGTTACGAGGCCGTATAGCTTAGGTGCAATCTACACCTAACCTGGTGAGATCATTATGTTTTGTTTCCTTTCCCTTCTTTTACTTTCTTTCCTTTGAACAATAATGCTTTATACAAACATCGGAGAAGGCTAGTTATATGTTTTTCGTTTTGGTTATTGGTTTGCATACTTGTAACAGCATATAGTTTTAGGTTTTTTTTTTTGTTTTCATGTTGTATTTTGTTGATTTTTAGATTTACATTTTAGATTTGCATATAGAGATGGTAAGGATTTGTTTGATATAACCTCCGATGAATTGTTTGTTAGGAAAAATAGATTTCATGATTCTGACTAGCTTTTGATGTGTAATCCCCTTTGGTGTAAACATTTTTGAAGGTTTTGTAAATATTTCTTGTTTTGGCCCTTGTCTTGATTGAGAACTTTGTTATCCCTTGGAATCTTTGGCACTAATGTTTATACACGGGAGTCATTTTATGAGCTTAATGAAACTTTAGTAGATGTCCTGTAAGATTTTGAGCCTTATTTGAACAAATTCATAATGTTTAGTCACATGTTTCTTTCATGTGTGTGACTCTTCCATGTTGCATCTCCAGAACTTGCCTTCACTCTTGTTCAAAACCATATTATCGTGTGCATGTTTGATGATATGATGGAGGCATATCTTTCTTTGACCATTTTAGCCACATAGCCAAAGAGTCTGCCTTTATATTATATGTTTACTCCCTTTTGCTGGCCCCTTTGAGCATATATCCATCTTTGTTGTGATTCCGTCATGTTAGATCTTAGAGTATACTTCCACAAGAGGGGGGTAAATTGTGGTGTCTGATTTTCGCGTTATATATGACAAACACCCTGACTGAGGTTGTTCTCAGATGACGAACACCCTGTTGACTTGTTTGCAGGGGG